>SRMA01027134.1:172993-534292 GCA_007224835.1 Danionella cerebrum | reverse complement strand
TACTCTTGCACCAACTACCTTCATGTCCTCTTTCAGCACATCCATATATCTCTTCTTTGGTCTTCCTCTTGACCTCTTGCCTGGCATCTCCATCTCCAACATCCTTCTACCAATATAACCACTATCCCTCCTCTGCACATGTCCCAACCATCTCAATCTGGCCTCTCTGACTTTGTCTCCAAAACAACCAACCTGAGCTGTCCTTCTGATGTGCTCATTCCTAATCTTGTCCATCCTCGTCACTCCTAAACTGAACCTCAACATCCTCATCTCTGCTACTTCCATCTCCGCCTCTTGTCTCTTCCTCACTGCCACAGTCTCCAACCCATACATCATAGCTGCTCTCACTACTGTTCTGTACACTTTTCCTTTGATTCTAGCTGACACTCTTCTGTCACACAACACCCCTGACACTTTTCTCCACCCACTCCAACCTGCCTGCACTCGTCTCTTCACCTCTTTTCCACACTCCCCGTCACACTGGACTGTTGACCCCAAATACCTAAACTCCAGCACCTTCTTGACCTCAGCCCCCTGTAACCTCACTGTTCTATTTCCCTCCCTCTCGTTCAAACACATGTATTCTGTCTTGCTGCGACTGACTTTCATTCCTCTTCTTTCTAGCGCTGACCTCCAACTTTCCAGGTTTTCCTCCACCTGCTCTCTGCTCTCACTACAAATCACAATGTCATCTGTAAACATCATTGTCCATGGAGATTCCTGCCTGACCTCATCTGTCAACCTGTCCATCACCATAGCAAATAAGAAGGGACTCAAAGCTGATCCTTGATGTAGCCCCACCTCCACCTTGAACTCCTTTGTCTGACCTACAGCACATCTCACTGCTGTCTTACTTCTCTCATACATATCCTGAACTACTCTGACGTACTTCTCTGCCACTCCTGACCTCCTCATACAGGACCATAGCTCCTCTCTCGGCACCCTGTCATACGCTTTTTCTAAATCCACAAAGACGCAGTGCAGCTCCTTCTGACCATCTCTGTACTTCTCCATTAACAATCTCAGAGCAAAAATTGCATCAGTAGTGCTCTTCCTGGGCATGAAGCCATACTGTTGTTCACAAATATCCACTTCTCTTCTTAGCCTAGCTTCCACTACTCTTTCCCAAAGTTTCATTGTGTGGCTCATCAACTTTATACCTCTGTAGTTGTTACAACTCTGCACATCACCCTTGTTCTTAAAGATTGGTACTAGGACACTTCTCCTCCATTCCTCAGGCATCTTCTCACTCTCTAAAATCCTGTTGAATAACCTAGACAGGAACTCCACTGCTGTCTCTCCTAGACACTTCCACACCTCCACTGGTATGTCATCTGGACCAACAGCCTTTCCACTCTTCATTCTCCCCAGGGCCTTCCTCACCTCATCCTTTCTAATCTTTTCAACTTCCTGCTCCACAATATTCACATCTTCCTCCCTTCTTTCCCTTTCATTCTCCTCATTCATCAACTCCTCAAAATGCTCCTTCCATCTTCTCAGCACACTCTCCTCACTTGTTAGCACCTTTCCATCTCTATCTTTAATCACCCTTACCTGTTGTACATCCTTCCCATCTCTGTCTCTCTGTCTCGCTAATCTATACAATTCTTTCTCGCCTTCCCTCGTGTCTAACCTGGCATACAACTCATCATATGCTTTTTGTTTGGCCTTTGCCCCCTCCCTCTTCACTCTGCGCTGCGATTCCTTGTAATCCTGTCTACTTTCTTCAGTCCTTTCAATGTCCCACTTCTTTTTAGCTAGCCTCTTCCTCTGGATGATGTCCTGTACTTCCTCATCCCACCACCATGTTTCTTTATCTTCTTTCCTCCTTCCAGCTGACACACCTAGCACCTTTCTTCCTGTCTCCCTGATCACTTCTGCTGTAGTTTCCCAGTCATCTGGAAGCTCTTCCTGACCACCCAAAGCCTGTCTCAGCTTCTGTCTGAATTCTTCACAATCTTCTTCCTTTTTCAACTTCCACCACTTGGTCTTCTTTTCAATCTTTCCTCTTCTCTTCTTCCTGACCACCAGAAACATCCTACACAACACCATCCGATGCTGTCTGGCTACACTCTCTCCTACCACTACTTTACAGTCTCTGACCTCTCTCAGATTGGCTCGTCTACAAAGGATGTAGTCTACCTGCGTACTCCTACCTCCACTCTTGTAGGTAACTCTATGTTCCTCCCTCTTCTGGAAATAAGTATTAACTACAGCCATTTCCATCCTCTTGGCAAAGTCCACCACCATCTGTCCTTCTAGGTTCCTTTCCTTAACACCGAACCTGCCCATCACCTCCTCATCACCTCTGTTGCCCTCGTCAACATGCCCGTTGAAATCTGCTCCCACTACTACTCTCTCCTCTGGGAACACTCTCAATCACCTCATCCAACTCACTCCAAAATCTCTCCTTCTCTTCCAACTTACAGCCTACTTGTGGAGCATAACCACTCACTACATTCAACATCACCCCTTCAATTTCTAACTTCAAACTGATCACCCTGTCTGACACTCTTTTCACCTCTAAAACATTCCTCACAAACTCCTCCTTCAGGATCACTCCTACCCCATTTCTCTTCCTATCCACACCATAGTAAAACAGTTTGTATCCCCCTCCAATACTACGCGCTTTGCTACCCTTCCACCTGGTCTCCTGCACACACAGAATATCTACCTTCCTTCTCTCCATCATGTCCGCCAGCTCCCTACCCTTCCCTGTCATTGTACCAACGTTAAGAGTCCCTATTCTCAGATCTATACTCCTGCCTTTCCTCTTCTCTTTCTGTCGACGAATCCTTCTCCCTCCTCTCATTCTTCGACAAACAGTAGTCCAATTTCCACCGGCACCCTGTAAGTCAACAGCACCGGAGGCGGTCGTTGTTAACCCAGGCCTCGACCGATCCGGTATGAAAATCGATTTGGTGACTCGCATATTTGGTTTTGGCATATTTTACGCCGGATGCCCTTCCTGACGCAACCCTCTCTATTTATCCGGGCTTGGGACCGGCACAGAAGTCACTGGCTTGCAACCCCTGTGGCTAGATTAAATACCTTAATTAAATATCTTATCTTAAATATCTTAGGAAAAAAAAAACAATTATATTAAAATGTGCAATATTGTTGAAAATAATCAGAATTAGATTATTTTTCAAAAATCCTTAAAAGAGCAAAACCATTGAAAACTGGCTCTTTTGATGACGCAAGTAGGATGTAAAAGAACCGCTCAGCGGCACTTGTTAGAAGAATCAAATGTTTTTTTTTTTTAATGCCTTGATGATCATTTAACAATGTAATGCATAATCTTCACACTACAGCAATGTAATGTAACGCTTAATTTAATGTTTCTGAATTCTTATGACACACTACTGTAGATCCTTTACTATCGAACTTGTTTAAAAGCTTGCTGACTCTCAAAATGTATTTCTGCTTTCTCGTAAAAAGACTTCTGCTTTACGTGTGCCCTAATCACAAACTTCTGTGTTCTTTTTCTAAAGCACGAAAGCATGTCAACATGCCCCTGGCTTGCAAGGCATGGGAAGGTATGGGAGTGTGAAACTCAGTACCTGTCTCTTTGGGCATAATCGGCCAAGAATCTTGCCTTGTATAAATAAAGACAGGAGGCAGAGAGAGTTGGTGGTGTTGTCTGCAGTTAACCCCCAGTCTGCAACACAAGAGTTCGCTTGCCGACTTAAATCAGTATTCGTGTCTTTTCTCAAATTATTCAAAGTCTTAACAGGTTCAGGGCTGACGAACGGGTCTGTGGGTCCTTGGATACAACAGCACTCGTCCCATATTTTCATTTTGACCTCGCAATGGAAAGAAATGCACTACAAATACTCTCTTTACTCCACATTTTTGTCTAACAGCTCCCTGTGATCAACCACCAACAGCAGAAACCACTCAACATCCAGGATATTTTTTATGTGTTTTTTTATTTCTTTTCGGTCTTCACGTTCTTTTTTCCTGTTTCCCTGTGTGGCAAGGAGAGCAACTGTTGACCACAAATACGATCTTCAGTCAGGCAGTGTCATTACATATTTCTTTGACCCGGAGGAAGAGCACCCTGCTGAGAAGCCATCTGAAGATTTGTGCAATTCTCAATTCACAGGATCACAGCAGGTTTACCTGCCCAAAATGTCAGAAATCCACCTGTACCAAATGCACGGAAGATGGGCACTGGGTCTGCAAACGCTGTAACGTTTGAAACACTAGTCTATCTATGTAATATGAATGCGTGTCTTGTATAAATACAGCAGGCTTTTCTGAGTAAACAAATGCAAATGGTCCAGCCCTCACAGGTAATGGGTGTGTTTGCACAACAAAAGCAGTGGAGCAATGTAGCTGAGGGGATCCGAGGAGGTGTGAGGTCTAGGGAATTTATGCAAATTTGTGCAGAGTAAGTAAATCTAGTGTTAATCACTCAAACCGTGACCTGTACTTTGTTTTCATAAACAGAGTGATCACCTTTAATGAAAAAATGAACTGAAGAGCCACTATTATCAATCTATGCACCTTTCATGCACAGCTTTAAGTTTGAAGAATGTCTGTTGGAGGTTTGAGTTATTTGTGCGTCACGTTATTTTGTTTGATAAGAATGAGTCGAATCAGAGTTGCTGAAATTATTCAACTTTAAATGAATGTTTAGGTTGTACGTTATAACGTACCAACATACTACGCATACAACCATCTGCAAGTATAAACTAAACTCCTTCCCAAATATTATAGTTCGTAGATGTGATTTAATCATATTTACGAAACACCACGTTTTATTTTCTTAGACTTACAGGTTTGCACCTGTCAAGAGGAAAAGAGTTTCTCTGTCGAGAGATGGGGTTTTGGGAATCAGTTGTCAAACTGTTCTTTTAAGACTTCCAAAATCCGAAACAACAAACTTTACAAAATCATAAGTTTCTTAAAATTTTACCATTGGGATAGGCATTATAGGGATGCCACAATACTCAGTTTTATACCGAACCATTCGGTTCACCATGCTCAGTTCGGGCTTGTGAAATCCATTTTTTGTTTTCCTTTATTCACTTTCGGGGTCTGCTGGTGCCTATCTCCAGCGCACATTGGGCGAGAGGTGGGAGCACACCCTGAACAGGTTGCCAGCTTATACTATTTTTATTGTAGATGCGTCTTAATGTTTGATTTAGCAAAATAAATAGAAATCTATTAACGGCCATTATTTATCTATACAAAGAATGATTTAAAAAAAAATTACAATTTGCTAAGTGATCAGAACCAAACCGTAAACCATGGCTAAAATCCACCATACGTACTGAACCGTGAGCTTTGTTTACTGTTGCATCTCTAGGCATAAAGTTGCAGGAACATGACATTTACAGGGTCATCAGCAGATAATTATTTTTTATGAACAAACAAAATGTATCTGTTGCACATAAATTTATGTTAAAATAAATGTAAAGTAAATTTATGTTTTTTTTATTTTGTACAAATTATAAGCAAATAATAAATAATGTAAATGTGCAGGTTTTCCACAAAGTCTATTGGTTTTAGTGAACAAACAACAAAAATAGTTTCACCTGCTTCCGACGCCCTGATTGTGATTCTCTCCAAGCGTTTTGATCAATCTTTGTGATCAACTCCTTCTCTTCATCTTCTGAGAGAAAATTATCCCACAGAAATATTCCAGGAAACCCGAAGGATTGCAGAGTGCCATCTTCATCCTCTCGTACCGCGGTCTTTGACACTGGATCATAGCTGTAATCAAGGTGGAACTGCAAGAAATGTTTCAAAAACTTGAAATGTTAATACAATTAATTTGTTGTTGAAGATTACCCACAAGTCGTTTAGTAATTTGACTGAAGCAGATGGGATCGAGAGGTGGCAGAATAATTAATTTGATTACTTTTGTTGTACGAACTCAATTAATTTACGGGAACACACAGGTGGAGGAGTTGACAAGAGTGCAGCATGGAGAAATTGAGATATTTAACTTCTTCTAAAAAAAAAAAGCAAAGCTCCCCCTCTATATAAAAGGCTGTGTTATGGACTCACTTGCTCGTTACACTGCAACAATTGTTGTTTGGACAGGTCCACTTCGCATCTCAAACAGGTTCTTATTCCTTTACAACCACAACTTACGCTCAACATCTCAACGGAAGCCATGAAGCTAGACGCGTGCAACACTTAAACCCGCTCTGCCGAAACAACTGAAGAGTACTGAAGGTTCCGCTACACTATCATTAAACAAACAATAATACTAAAAATACAACAGTGTGATTAAACAAAATATGTTACAATAATGTTCATATAAAAGTATTTATTTGTAACAAAAACATTTTACACATGAAAACAAAAGACATTTCTGAAATACATTTGATTTCCAATTAAACAAACTTCAAAGCGCTTTAAAGAATATGCCTTTTTAGACCCCACGTGCTTTGAACAATAGGTGATGAACCCCTTTGATCTTGAGCTCATGGTTACAAATGATCTCTGTTCCTTCTTGGAGTTTTTACAGTTACAGAACATAAATTAATGATAAAAGCCTGTTATCGGATCAAACTGAGAAGGGTGGCATGTCAGTCTATGGTGAAAACGGGGCTTCCATCCATGTGAGTGTGGTTTGTTCTTCATTCTATTCCCTCCTGCTTGTCTTTAATTGCAACCTAAAACAAAGAAAACAAAAAAGAAAAACAATCAAGAAGTGTGAGCTCAATTTCAAATGACAGAAATCTTGGGAACTGTGGGAATGGGGTGTTTTAATTAAAATTTGACCAGAGTTCGAATCCCGGAAGGGGCAGCTTTTTGCTTCAATGTTATTACTCCAGAAATAAAACAAGACATTATTTCATTGATAATTTAATTGTTTATAAAACTTGTGTTAAAATGTGCTACGCGGAGGAAACACCCGACGTTCACATCCTGGTCATCATGTTTACAAAAAAAAAAAAAAAAAAGTAAAATTATTCATTTACTTGTTTCTCCCCTGGAAATCTAAGCCTCTGTCAATGCTTTACCTATCTGAAAACTGTCTAATATCCATTGCTTCTCTCTCAAAGCACTGCGCAAACAGTCCAGATCAGATTCAGACCCATCTACAGGTACAGTTGTATAACATTTCCTCCAAACATCATTACAGTGTCTATCGATGTTGCTTTAAAAGACGTTTATCGCTCAGTATTGAGGTAATTAATCACTCTAATCTCCCTCACATCTACTGTAAGCATCAGACAGTAACTTTGCAAATGTAGCACATTACACTTTAAATTAGCATTACAGTTTAATTGATCATTAAACAATTTTTGCATAATTTTGATATACTGCTTGTTTTATTTAATCTAAATCCTTAGTTAATCTCCTTCATTGTATTAGTTCATTCCTGTTAGTAATATCGACTTTTCTGAGTTTGGAATAGGTCTTATGTGTGTGTAATGCCCCTTTAAATTTTCCTGGCTTTAGCAGGAAACACATGACAATCCTCCATTTTAAATCCAGGTAACAGAATAGCTGGGAATAAGCAGTATCTGTCCTGTGCACAAATAAAAGAACACAATTAAAGTTCAGAATGCTTGACAAATTGTGTTAATCCCCATTTATTGATGTGTATTTTCTTTCAGAGTTTTAATTGCTAACCAGCGATTTAGCTTAGCAATCCCTCAATTTTTTGTACATATGCTATATTAATTTGTTAAATTGAATACTTGTTTGTTTAAACTGAGTTTAATGAATATTATATGTCAATGATGTTTAATTTGTTTCTGTTATATATAACTTTAATTTAAAACTTTATTTGTTTAACCTCACGTGCAGGTCAGGATAAACAATGATCCATGGTTTTCTTCCTGGGATTGGGAGACCCATAAAGAAGAACAGGTTTTAATCACCTGGACTATTTTTTCTTGTTGGAAAGATTTATGACACAAGCCTCCCACGAATCTGGATTATAGGAACAATATCTGACCGGTTAAGTCAATGCTTCAAGTACTCTTTGTACATCTTCATTTGAGGTGGGATCAATTGCACATTTGACCAATGGATATTTCTTTCCTGGACTATTTCATTACTGAATCAATTTATTGAGGATTTTGAGACTGGGTTACCCTTTTGTGTGTCTACCTAATTTTTTGGGAGCACTAGTACTTTTGTATTTGCCCTTTTTATGTGCTACCAATTATGCACTTTTTTAAAGCTGGCAACTAATTGAAATCTTTTGGTCCATCTGGTTATTACTATCTACAGGATTGCTGAAATAAATTCTTGTCTATGTGAAGCAACTAAGGGCCTCTACACACAGATCTGAAGTTTTGTTGAAGAACGCACCTTGATTGAAAACCATATGGGCGCCAACTGCAGCTCACACATCTGACCAAAGGAAGAATGGTGCTAACAAAATTGATTTAGGCTCTGAGGATTAGATTTTCTCAAAGACAATGAAAGCTTGATTTTTGTTTACGTGAGTAAGGTGTAAAAGCGCTTAAAAGAAATCAAAAACACACAAAAAAAATTATGGATGACAAACAGTTTTTACTGTTGGTGTCAGATCACAGGGAGCTGTTTGATTAATGCCATAAAATTTACAAAAATGTGGTGTGGAGTGCATCGCAATCATCATGCAGGGACAGTTATCGCATCAAAATTTCCTCAACCCAGACGAAGAGCAAGCACCCTGCTAAGAAGCCATCCAAAGACTTGTGTGATTCTCAATTCGGGGCAGTGTGTAGAGGCTTTAAGACAGGATTGCTTAGGGACTGTCTGTAAAGTACAACCCCCCCCCCCAACTACATTCGGGTCACATACC
The DNA here is from genome assembly GCA_007224835.1 of Danionella cerebrum. NCBI lineage: Eukaryota > Metazoa > Chordata > Actinopteri > Cypriniformes > Danionidae > Danionella > Danionella cerebrum. Next base: position 525,525 of record SRMA01027134.1, on the reverse strand, counting down.
ACTGTTCTAACGCTTAAGCTATTACAAAACCCATTTTTGGAAAACTCTAATTACTTATATTGAATGTTATGATCAAAGCTCAATAGCTTCTATATAGATCATCAAATGCTCTTGGTGTTCCACAACACTGTTTTTAGTTCAGTGCATGGAACTTAAAATAAAATTGAAAGATATTATGTTTAGATAAGAAACCAACAGCTGCAGATTGCCCATTGTAACTACTCCAACAGTCTAAAAGTCATGAATTTGTTTCATCACTAGGATGTGTTTTGGTCCCAAAAAAAAAAAGTGCACTCATCGACGCCAAAACCTACCCGGAATCGCTCTTCTAGCAAAGAGAGCTCACTGATGAGATCTGTGATGGCATTGGTGAAGGCCTCCTGAGGACTGTAGTCTGGTGTTGTCTGAACCCGGATCACAACCTTGTGCTCCAGTGGATGAGGAACCTTATATCCAGCAAACAGAACCTGGGGGTCCTTCAGCAGCTGCCTTTAAACACAAACCCATGGCTTTATCAAATAGAAGTAAAAGCTAACCAGCACAACTAGATACTTACGATTGGATGATGTTTCCCAGTGTGTGGTCTTCTTTATTTAGTGTGAAAAGACAAGCATTCGGCACCTTAGTGTCTTTGACTATTGTGATCCTGCAAAAGGAAGTTGTGTAGAAATTGTTCTCTTTTAAATCTAAACGCTCTAATACAATTGGTGTCATGACACTGAGATATTAACATACACGTTCATCAAGCAACAGCCAAACATGAAAATAAAGCTAGCTTCTTTTTATTGTCAAAGGAAACTAAAGAAAAACAAAGAGCCAAAAACAATTACAGGTACCTTTTCGATCAAAATAATCTATATTACTTTAAGCATTACATCGCCGCACAAATGACCGTACAGGTAGTTTCCTGCAGCTGCTGGATTTCTTCTGAATTTACAGAAATAGATGAGTGTTTTAATAACTGCAGGAAATCAATCTGTTCTGCAAAAAAATAGTTAGTAAAATGAAGCTTGCAGGAACTCTCTGAAGATACTAACGTTACCTATCGTTAGCCAGCAAGCTAAACCATTCAAGGTAACCCGTATTGTCTTCTTCTAAGCTGCCCAATGAGATAAATGTGACAGTAAATACCACCCTAAATGAAACTTACTTCTTTTCTCCCTCAAAGAGCAAAAAAGACTCGAATGCTGGTGGCGCATTCATTCTGTTTCAAAGGCAGACAGTTTGAAGTAAACGGTTGCGGGGGTCTTCTTCTTCAGATGTTTATTGGCGGTTTGGTAACCCTCCGTTAAAGGCGCATTACTGCCACCGACTGTTCTGGAGTCTGGTGTGCTGTTTTATTGTACCATCTGGGATGTAGTTTGAACATTAAAATTAGTGAAGGAAATATGCTTTTATACAATATATGCATATTTATAATTTTTCATTTATTTTCCTGGACGCTTATTCCCTTTTGGGGACACAGGGGTCTGATGGCAACGCACACGATCATCACACCTTCACACCTAAAGGGAAATTTGGATTATTCAATTAACCTAGCCAGATGTTTTTGGGATTGTGGGGGAAACCGAAGTAACCCACACAAGCATGAGGAGAACATGCAAACCCACCAGCAAGCCTCGAACCAGCAACCTTCTAACTGTGCTATCCACCGCACCACAGTGCAGAAACAGTATGAGCTTAATCAAATCCGAAAAAATACATCAAAAAATGAAGACACTATACAAACAGATACAGTGGCATCTAAACAAACAAATTTTTTCAGTGCAAATCATGGCAATTATACAGGCACTACAGTGGGTGGAGGAAATTAAACCAGACAGAACAATATTTTGCTCAGATTCTAATAAATGTACGGTCAAATTCTTTTGGGTTCCAAAACATACAGGGATGGAGGGAAAAGAGATTGTGGATAAACTGACAAAAGAACAATCCCACAAAAAAAAACAATCATATAGGAATACAAATACCTTTAAGCCTGAAAGGTAGTCATCAAAGATGGAATTCATAAAGTCTAGCAAGACAAATGGGACAAAGAGGAGAAAGGAAGGCGTTCATATGAAGTACAAAACAAAGTAACATCTAAAAAAAAAAACATATTACTAACAAGACAAGAGGAAGTATGGGTATCAAGGTTAATAATGAGAAACAAAGGAAAGTTTTACGTTGTGAAGAAACAGAAACAGTCAAACTGTTAGTGGAATGTTCAAAATACTCCATAGAAAGAGAGAAACTAAGAAACGCGATGGACAACCCTTCAACACTAAAAAAAACTTTTGTACTTTGCAATTACACAGAAACAAAACTGAGGTTTTAAATCTTTAAACCTGGATGTGCCTGGACACTTTGATCACTATTGTATGCTGTGATTTTGATATGCATGTCTGCTGTTCAGGGTCTTTTAGATTTCATGTAACTAAAGCTAGTGACACAGTCCACTCACAATAAGGGCCAAACGGTAGAGCTTCTGATCTCACATGAGATCTATTTATCCTCACCTACCACCTTAGACTTGGGCATATCAGACAACTTTCTTATCTCCAGTGAAGCTTGTTGATGTTCATCTTTGCCCCCAATGCACCTCTCCTCCCACATCCTCTAGGAAGTGGATGGGTTGCAGGTGCACCACACCCCAGAAACCCTCCTGTCTGGAGGATGTCTAGATCCAGGGCTAAGCCCCAACTATAGGTGAATGACACTTTAGAGAAGATGAGATGTGAATGTTTCCAGGGGGATCGCCACTTGGTCAAAGAAGGGCTTCATGTTTTTAAAGTGTAAATAAGACTGTTAAATTATCAGGTTGCTTTGAAATCAGCTGAGACGGCTTATTTGTCTACACTAGTGCATAATGAGGGCAATAGGCCCTTATCGTGATGTGGAACTTGTGATGAGGAGTTTTTACACTGGGCAGAATGGAGATCTCAACACAGGAGGATGAAGGTGTTTATTGTGCTTAAGTGCCAAGCCAAACAAAGAATCACGTAAACAAATAAACAAAAAAAAGACCAGAAGTTGAACATATCTGAAACTTTTGAACTTTATGCCAACTCCAAGCAGTCCGGGAATCCTTCCAATTTCATTTTGTCTAATTATGTGATGTATTATGTTATAATAATTTGAGTATTAAGTGTAATATTAAACTGAGGGAATAAATGTGTGATAAGTGTGTATTTCTTTTGTTTTCTTAATATTAATCAATAGGATGCTTTTATAGACCTGTGTTATCACCCCGAGTGCCTTTTTCTCTGTGCAGAGACAATCCAGGAGGTGAAAAACTCACATCGGACATGTGGGTCAGCCAAAAGGTCGGGGGCATATCGAACTACGCTCTAGCTAATTTGCATTTTTAAGAACAGATATAAGACCAGCACGTGACGAGCACGTGGTCTTAATGTTGTTTTGCTTCTGTGTGATGCAGTTAGAACACCCAGATATATCTATTCATGAGTTTTTAGACTTCTAGCCAGATCCTGTCTTCTCTGGTATATATTATTATTATTATTATATATTATCTTCACTGAGGGATTTAAGCATGCTGTTTTCACCCACTCAGCTGGATCCTCCCTTACTTGATAATTTACAGACCTATCTCAAGCACCTGTTTTTACACTGCTAGGTTTATACACAACTCTGCTTCCACCTTGAGCTCATTGAACTCTGTGATAAGTTTCAGTCTGGTTTTAGATCTCGGCACAGCACTGAGTCTGCCCTTTAATCATGACATGCTTCTTCGTCGAGGGGCAATCGGTGCTACACTGTACAATGGGAAGGCTCCTCCTCATCGTCTATTCTGGGTCTCCAACGAAGAGCCAATCAAAATCGTCTTTGTTGTTTGCATCATCAATTGAAACTTAAACAAGCTCTTTTCAGAACAATAAAAAGAGCCATGGAAATCGTTCAACAAACTAAAAGATTGTAGAACATGTACAAATTGTGTTTTTTTTATGTTTATTGTATCCTTCTTCTTCTTCTCCTTTCGGCTGTTCCCAGTTTAGGGGTCTCCACAGCGAATGTTTCCACCTAACTCTGTCCTCAGTATCCTCTACTCTTGCACCAACTACCTTCATGTCCTCTTTCAGCACATCCATATTTCTCGTCTTTGGTCTTCCTCTTGACCTCTTGCCTGGCATCTCCATCTCCAACATCCTTCTACCAATATAACCACTATCCCTCCTCTGCACATGTCCAAACCATCTCAATCTGGCCTCTCTGACTTTTGTCTCCAAAACAACCAACCTGAGCTGTCCCTCTGATGTGCTCGTGCTGTTCACAAATATTCACTTCCCTTCTTAGCCTAGCTTCCACTACTCTTTACCAGAGTTTCATTGTGTGGCTTATCAACTTTATGCCTCTGTAGTTGTTACAACTCTGCACATCACCCTTGTTCTTAAAGACTTGCATGTTTATTGTACCCAAATGTTTTAAATTCATTCAACTTTTATGAAAAAGGGTTTACAGTGTAAGCATCTGTTGCTTCACTATCAAACGTGTCTTCTTAAAGTGCACTTACTGTAATTGCCAACTACAATTTTACACTTTAATGAGGATACGGCATGTTTCCCTTCATGTGTAGATGAGAAAGGATTAATTCAATTTAAAAAGGTTTCTTAAATGTTCCATCTGCAAAAAACTTTGATATTTCCTTTTTATTTGTACTTTTTGAAATTAAAATTTGTGTGTGTCTGGTTCTAGATAGAAAATTAAATACCAATTAAAGTTACAAGCATTAATCAAAGGGCTCTCGCATCTCTAACGCTATCGCCTCTTGGTGGCCAAATGGTTGCATGAGTTGGTAACCAGAGGTCTCTTATTAATGTTAAATGTTCCACCTGTGACCACCTGGTGGCAGTGTAACTGAGAATGTATGTTGTAGATGTGCTCTGTTAACTAAGTAATTTGGGACAAGTCAGATGTTGAATGACAGATTTATTACCAGTAAAACATGGTCCAATAATTAGCAAAATTTTTTTGTCTGAAACAATTGTACGATCAAAAATATATTTGAGCTCACGTTGTATTTATTACATTTCCTGGAACCAATTTCAAACAGGTTTGGTCCTTCTGTGATTCGAGAGGATTTTTTTTAACCTTGTCCTGTCCTGCTCAAAAGCCATCACATGAAAGAGTAGATGCTTTGCTGTTTTGCTTTCTCCAGGGGAGTAAAACACCTGGTGTGGTGTTTTCTCCTCTGGATTGGAGCATTGAATGTATGTAAATATTTATTAGTTGTGGTTCCCACGAGTCAGTTTACATTAGTTGTGTCAGGAGAATATGGCGTTGGACTGAAAGGGGGAGTGGATAAGGGTGAGGGGGAAAGGTTGACGAGTGAAAAAGAAAGTTGGAAAATGTTTACATTTATACTGTAATGATCTTTCAGCCATATTCATCTGGAAACTGCATTAAAACAATGAAGAAAACATTGCATTTTGCATTGTATGTGGTTGGTGTTGATGGATGTGGATATAAAGAAGCAATACAGGAGACCTATATGGCCTGTATATGCACATATCTGCACCTCAATTATACAGTATGTGGCATATATATTATATGCATATAGCCTCTTTCAATACGAGTTCCTAATTTTCTATGAAGACCAGGGTCCTTTAATATTAATTCAAAAAGAGACCAAAATTAATATTTTCACATTTTAAACATTGAAATTGAATGTGTTAATTTCAATGTTGAAACAATGGGGAAATTGTTTAAACAAAATAATTAACCTTTCAACCACAGGGTAAAACTTAAGCGCAGTCCCTAGTTGAAAATATAACAGGCTTCACGGAGCTGTAGAGAAATGAGATGGATGCTTCTGTTGTTTTGTTCATTTGAAAGTTACACGAGCAGCGAGAGCACGTGACGTCATTAGCGCGAACACGATAGAACTCGAACACACGTCATCGTCGATCTTCGAGCATTTCGATTCAATTCGTTGCTTACGATACGCACTTGAAACTTTTTATTAGTAAATTCGGTCAAAAACAACGGTTTTTCATCGGATAAAGGTCGTCTGAAGCTGAGAAAATGAATCGTGAGTCCGCAGCAGTCGATTCGGGTAGTTTTAGCTCAGAAAGTCAGAAGTGTATAAAGGCTGCTGAGAGAGGTGTCATGGATAACAACTCAGCAGGTGAGATGAAACAAAAAATACTCATTATTTCACCTAAATTAATTCATATGCGTGACCTCAAAGGACATCCTTTTTATTGCGCTGATCGAACTAGGCGTAACATTAACCGTCGTCCGTATCGTAGCTAGCAGAGAAAAATGGTTAAGATTTTATCTGTAGGAGAAGAAATATTTATTTTTGTTCATTTTAATATTATATTACGTTAAATAGTTCAAAATAAACACACACCACCGTTCCGTTTTAGGCAACTCTAGTGTGACATACAGCGAATGATTCAGTTCAGATTCAAACGACTCTTTGAATCACTTGCTGGCAGTATTGTGTGGTAATGTTTATACTACATAAATTAAAACATTTCTCTGACATCACGTTATAATCTCTGAGTAATCGTCTAAATGTACTTGCAGTTTTACGTTTTCATGAGTAATAAGTACACAAATAATAACAATACATTAGCTTAAATGCTGAGATGTATGAACAAAATGTATATACGTGGATATTATTAATGTGAATATAGAACAGGTGCACATAATCAACATAACATGCCAGTGAAACACAAATGAAGAGTTTGGTTCCAAAACGCCATAAATGTTACATCATGAAATTGTTTGCATGAAAACTATTTATTGTTAAACTGTAATAGATAATAACAAGTCTGTCATAATATTAAAACATCAAATGTACATTTTGATTTAAAACATTTATTCATTCTTACCACAGTTCCTCTTCAGGATCATTGGGCAAAACAATTATTACATATACAATTTAGTGCCAAAAATTCAGTTTATTCTTTGTTTGTCTACTGTGTGTGTAAAAGAACAAAACTACAATAATTAATAACGAACAAACATGAATTAAACTTACGGAAAGTCCCAAACTTTCACATCATTTCCTCTAGTAAACCACAGCTTGCTTAAAAAGAAGGCTACATCCATCTTGTTGCATATTTAAAATAACATAAGTTCATTCATTCGTTGTTAAAAACAATATTACTGTGCCATGTTAAATATTATGAAGGAACAGTTTAGAATTGTGCTTGGTAAAAGATTTTTTTTTTGTTGAGTATAAGATATATCTTTCTAGCCCCTGGATTTCCTACTGTGACTTTCATTTCAGAACAATGAAAATGATTTACTTTATAACACTAAAAAATGCTGAAACACTGAAGGTGTGTTTACTTACTGAGTACCACCATAATAGCCATGTGATTGAAAAGAGCAGCATGTATTGGATGATGAAGTGATTTATTGTGTTTTGCTCTAAATAAGAGCTGGGGCTTGTAGTACTTTTTGTGAAGTTGAGAGGATAGAGCAGGAATATAAGGCTGATATTAAGCTTGTCAACAACAATGACAGAAATTTAAGGGCAAAGAAAATCTCATTTAAAACTGATTTTTGAAAATTGCTGTTTACTGTGTTTTGAAAATCATTGATGATTAAGGTTGCAAAGGTTTCCTGAACCTTTAAAGAAACTTGAAAGTATTTTCTGTAAAGAATACAGGCACACAGACAAATCCCAGGCATGGGTTTTAAATGTCACATTCCTTGTGTAGAACTACTCCTCATTCTTAGACAATAAGAAACCTCTTACAAGGACAGTGCAGAAAAAGATTTGGACATGCTCAGTGCTCCAAAGCTTGTTTTCAGACGACAGTAAAATAATAATTTCACCTGGAAATCAAGGTTCCAGAATCTGGAGGAAGAAAGTAAAGGGACATAATCCATGTCAAAAGTTTCCATATAGTGATATACTACCAAACCATCTACTGAGGTTAGTCCACAGTGAACATAGTTATTAATTTACCTATTTCACAATTTAAGAATGACAGAAAGGCTCCAGTGGGAAGAAACCCAGAAGTAGAGGTAAACACTGTTTGCAATGGCATTGATGTAAACCTGGAACTACTTCCAAGATATTTAATCATTCATGTTTTTTGGAGCACTTTCATGAACTCTTCCTGCAGGACTTCGCAACATACCATAGAATACCATGGTCATGTGATCGATTAGTTAGTTACCTGAACCCCAATGAGAATCTAGAGTATGGTCAAGAGTAAGGTGGGAGACAACAGATTCCGCTATAAAGATGAGCTAAAGGCTCTTAGGCTTTCTGAGCTGTTTCATGCAGCAATGATACTGTAATTTATTCAAAATTAATTCCAACCAATTACTAAGTGCTTATAAACAAACACATGTATCATATCATATTCTACATTTAAAGCAAAACTGAAGAGACGGTAACAATTAAGTCGTAACATCACGGGTTTGGAGCTCCACTAGCCCATTAATTTACAATGATAGAAGGGGGTAAAACTTTGATCATTATTACACCAAAAATTATGTACAGATTACCAATAATGTGCCATACCAAAAGTTACTCAATGTGTCCTAAAAAATTAGGTTTGTAAAGTGTAATGTGCTGTTCTGTAGCGCAAGTTAGAGGTGAAAACTCCTGTGTGAAACAACGGTGTCTTACCTTTAGCTTACATTTCCGATGTCATATCTTGGCTCAAAGACTATGACAAAAAGGGCAAAAACGAAAGTTTGACCAAAATAAGATATATTTATTAAACAACTCAGAGGTACAAACAAACCAAATCGCCAGCAGACTTAACAAAAAGAACGAGATAGAGAGCGTCCAAGTCTGCGATAACGTCAGCGCCAGACAGTAGGAGCAGACAGAGGCTCCTAGCTCACAGAGAGAACATTCCCCAGAATGAACAGAGGATCGCTATCACAGCTCCTCCTCAACTCCCCTCAAGGAAGAGAGCTGAAAGTATTTATCATATAAGAGACTCCAGACCCAGGTGCTCTCCATCAGAAGAGTTGACAGCTACACATATAACTGAAATAGAAAATTAACTAAAGTAAAGGCTAACGCAGATATGTGTCACACTTTATAAAAATTTTTTTGGTACACCTTGGCTCTAACTTATTTTGACACATTATTGTCTATCTACATATAATGCTTCTCTTGATGTAAAACTGATTTCAAGTGTTTTTGGTGTAACAATGATCAAAGTTTCAGTGTCTTCTACCATTGTCTTTCAAAGGGAGAGTGGAAAGCCAGGACCTGGAAGCGACTTTAGAATCGGATTGATATACTATAGTGATCTGTCTGATTAAAAACAAGTGCTTCATTTACAGATGTAACAGTTTGCTTTTCTTTCTTTTAGAAAAAACTGTGAAAACAAAGAAGAAGGGGAAAGTCCGTGGTTTTTTTGGAAGAGTATGGAAGACTGTAAAGAGGCCTTTCCTTTATAGCCAGCGGACTAATGTGATTCCACTTGCACCCCAGTCAGTTATCAACAAATTTGACCACACCTCTGGTCCAGATACAATCATCATCCCAACCCTGACTGACATAGATCCTGCAAACCCATATGTGGTGCTTCCTCCAGGCCTGATTTTTGATGAAACATCGGAGTCACTTCCAGGTCCCTCTGGGATCCAGTCAGCGGTGCTTTTAGATCTGAACGGTTCTGAATTACCAACCACTACACGATCGGAAAACAGTCTCCCGGAAGTGGTCTGTGTGGATCATGAGGCTCACAGTCCTCTGCGTCCTTGGTCCCACGAATCGTCTAACATTGATCCAGAACTGATGTTGTTGCCAGGTGAGGTTGGTGAAGACCTCTGGTCCCCAAAATGTTTTGGTTCTTCCAGGCATGTGTTTTTGTCTGACCCGTCACCGCCTTTGCCAGACACCACCAGCATTAACATCACTTATGGTGAGCTATCATTTTGTTTGGTCCATTTTACCCCTAGCCCTATGTTAGCATTTATCATTCAAAACTGTATTTTCAAATAACTTCATAGTGCATAAAATAAGATTTTTTAATAACATTTAATAAAATAAGATTTTTTAATAACATTACTCATTCTTCTTGTTTAGATAAACAGAGGGAGAGAAGGAGGTCATCAGTGCGTGCATTCTTCAGGAAATGCAGAAAGACTTTAAAGCAACTCTTCTGCAGTCGTCAAGACAGAGACCAGCAACCAAATTCAGCACTGGTTTCTTGTAATCTTCAGCTGGAATATATTTTTCTTCCTAAATTGGTAGTTGATAAGGTTCAAGAGAAGTCAAAATATCTGCCAGAAGACCAGGTTTATAGAAACCTCAAAAATACGAACCAGATAGATGAAGCAATCACTGGTCAACGTATGCTGAGATACGGTGAGTCAACACACAATCCACACTTCTGTCATCTACTGCCCTTAAACTTTTAGGAACACTCAAATCAGACCAGAAATTTGGTTTAGAAACAGAAATCAGAAAAGGCAACATTTTTACAATCTTCTAATTATCCAGTTTTGGTAAGCCTGTGCGAGCTGGAGCCTCACATCCCTGTTCCTGATAATGTGGCCAGTGAAAATGTAGTTCCCTTTCAGTTGTTTTCAGAGACGTACGTCGGGAACCCACTGATGGGAACGATGCCCCTGGGAGGGACTGTGTCCGCCTTGATGCAAATTATTTTGTGACTGTATATGATAAGCAATCAGCTGAGTATTTAAACACAGCAGACTTACTCTCATTCTACTTTTTTCCTCAGTGCGAACTGAGTGTAAGTCTCTCTCCCTATTTCGATGCAGGTTTTGTCCATTTTACAGGACATCAAGAGCAAAATCTGCATTACTCCTGGCTGTGGGGGATTTATCTCATCAATAGATGATCACGAGAAATGCATGGAGTGTTTTGCCTTCAAACACACTTGCAATGGTATAGTGCGGCGTGAGTGTATGCACTACAACGCTCTGCCGAAACACACATTGAGGTATAGGAGGTCTTATTTCGAAGAAGGCCTTAAAATCGGCTTAGGCTCTCTGAAACAATAATAAGGGGCCACAGTTCTTTAAAAGACTTGTGTTCCGCTACTCACAAAGTCAGCAGCTAAGAACATTGGCTGCACAATGTTAGTGGTCCAGCAACTATGCTTCTAGTTGCACCTGGTAACGCACCTGGTGGACTCGTGTGTGTGGCCCTGGATGACTTTGCATCGAAGATCTTAATGATCAGGAGGTGAGCAGAGGGTCTAGGCAAAACTTATTGTTGGCCATCAACGAAAGTACCCCCTGCCACGATCATATCCTCCAAGTACTTGTTTGAGGAAGACCACTGCACGGTAGAAGGTACAGGCATCCTCAGCGGGTTCTCGGAAGCAGACCAGGGCTTTTTCCAAGAAGCACCCCTGAGCTCAGGGTTCTTACATCGACCCGACTCCCCTTGGATGGGGAATACTGTCATGGAAAGAGAATAACATCTTTAGCACTCAAAGTGTTAAAGACAGAACTCATGTCCTGCTCAAGAATAGTTGACTCGCCTGGCCTAGAGTCTCAAGTATGCCTTCCTAGTGCCCTTGACGTGGACCCCCTTTCTCTATCTACCTTTGGATAATGGATTAGCACCCGCTACAAGGTTCTGCTATATTGGAAAGCGGGGTCGGTTTGTCGATTGTTGTGCTTCTAACCAGAGAGACATTAGGATTGGCCCCATCAAAGTCATTCTGACCTTTGTCCTGGAGGGGATCGATCGGGGACTGTCCACTTTGTCCCTCAAGGTCTACACTGCCGTGATTTCTTCCTTTCACCTTTAGGTCAAAAGGACCCCCTCTAGATCCATTTCGGGACCTATCCGTCGCCCTGTGCGGCCTGCGGATCTCCTCCAGCGGAGCTTTGTGTCCTCTCTCTGAAGACTGCGATCCTGCAGGCACTGGCTTCTCTCAAGAGGGTTGGTGATCTCCATGCTCTTTCCATCAACAAGTCCATCCTGGAATTTGGGCCTGAGGATTCCCTGGTGCTAATTAGGTGTAGGCCCAGATTTGTGGCAAGGTCCCATCTGTTCCCTTTCGGGACCAGGTGGTGACCCTTCAAACTCTGCAGACCCAGCTTAGGGTGCACTCCGTACCCTAAGGGCCCTTCGGCACTATGTGGGCCAAACTGCACATTTCACAACCCTCAGCAGCTTTTCAGAATCTCAGAATCTGCTCATAATGCTCCGTCAGTCGCCCTCTCCTCAACCGAGGACTGCTACATTCTTGAGTGTTATGGAACATCCTCAGATATCCAGGGCCAGATGGAGCATCTATACAAGTTTGTAAGACCATTGCTGCTCCCATTTCCTAAGTTTACCGTTTGCCTTTATGCAAGGACCTCGGGGATGGCTTCTTACAGTTGGTTCTCTGACGTACGTCTCAGAAAGTGATTGAAAGGGATTGTCTAGGTTACTTATCAAATTGCTGTCATTTCTTGTCAAATGAACCCAAAACTTATAGAGATTCATTCTGTTTTTTCAGGAACTGTGTTGTCAAACTTTCAAGTTCTGAATTTTATCGGAGCTGGGAGTTATGCAAAAGTGTATGAAGGCATCAACATTTCTGATGAGAAACAAAAGGTAAGGACCAATCTGCTCATAATGTAATCATAATAATCTACTCTGGTGTAAAACCTTATTAGGAGAAAAAAAAAACGTTTTTTGATTATTTTGTTTTTATTAACAGGTTGCCATCAAACACATCCACAAGCTTGGTGATGAATGCTATCTTAGAATGGTAAGTTTACAAATACACAGCTCAGAAATAAATTTGCAGATATGAATATGAAGATTTATTTTGATACTACGATTGGCTTGTGTCTCATTTATTATAATGTATTATTTATTATGGCCTATAATATGATACAAAATATGGCCTACAATAATATGGTCCGTTAGTCACTGTAGCAAGAATACATTCTATCCAGAATGATTCTGCCCAGTTTTTGATGTAGTCTAAAAGTGACGGCCCAATTATTGAAATTATAGTAACCCTTTAAGACCAACAGGAGCGCAGGCGACTCCATTTGCATATCAATTTTTAAATGCCTGTAAAATTATAACTACATAAGATATAGTAATAATTATTTTCATCATAAACAGGAGTTAGACTTACATATGATATATGAAACATGCCTCATAGAGCCGTTTTTTTCCACCAGTGGGTGTGTAGAAAACCAGTAAAAAGTTGCAAAAATCCTTCAAAAGCTTACACAATAAAAACATAACCCACACGGTGGGTGTTCGATGAAGGATATTTCCTCATCACATTGTAGAAAGTGATAAATTCCCGCCATATTACCCACGAATCATGGTATAATGTCATCTTTCCGGGACTTTACCGCAGCGAAAATGTTTGACTTGGACTCACTCAATCAGTATCTAAATCTCTCCTAAACATCCCATAGCATCCCTTTTGCCATCGGTGAGGAGCATCAGGTTCAAAAACTGCTGGACCTATCAGCATTCTCTCACATGGTCCACCTTCAGATCCTTCTGTTCACTCTCAACAAAGGGCATCTCCGGCACTGCTCTGGACTGGCTGGAATCTCACCTCACTGTCAGATCCTTCAGAGTGGGCTGGAAAGGTGAGGTGTCCAAGTTGCAGCAGCTGCTCACAGAAGTTCTCAGTTCTTGGTCTTTTGATCTTCTCAACCTACATCACCTCCATGGGTCTTCTCCTCCACAGACATGGCTTCTCCTACCATTTACATCTCGACAACACTCAACTCCACCTGTCATACTATCCTGATGACTTTACCGTTAAACCAATTTAGCGACTGTCTTAACATCATGGATGAAGACCCATCACTTACAACTCAACATGGCAAAGACAGAATTGCAGGTTGTCCCAGCTAAACCCATTGCCCAGCATGACTTCACCATACAACTATAGTTCTCGACAATCTCTCCACATCTGTCCAGAACCTTGGAGTGACCTTCAGTGGGCAACTAACACTCAAAAACTTTCTAAACTCTCACATTAACTTTCTAAAAACACTCGAGTTTAACTCGAGAAAGATCAAACACCTACCCAGAGAACATTCTTCTTCTAATTCAAGTACTGGTCACATCAAGACTTGACTACTGCAATGCTCTTCTCCCTGGATTTCCTTCCTTTCAGATCCCTTGAAATGATAGAGATTTCAGCAGCTCTTCGTGATCTTCGTGGAACCTAGACGAGCTCACGTCACTCCTCTCCTCATCTCTCTCCACTGGCTTCTCATTGCAGCCTGTGTCAAGTTAAAACACTGATGCTTGCATACAGAACAGAACTCTTTTAGTCTTACATCCCCTCCAGATGCTTGCGTTCAGGAAATGAACAGCGTCTGGTGGTTCCATCTCAAAGGGGTAGAAAATCTCTCACCAGAACATTCTCCTTCAGTTGCTGGAATTGTCTTCTAGTCCCAATCTAGAAAGCAGAGTCTCTCACAACTTTTATATAGCAAGATCATTTACTAACTTAAAAAAACCCTGAAGCACTCAGTTAATTCTGAATCACCTGGAACCTCTTCTATGTGAACGTCTTATGATTAACCAACCTTGTGACAAATGGCTTGTTGCGTTAATGCGTTTACTCCCGAACTGTAAGTCGCTGTAAACGTCTGCTAAATGTAAGGCTGAATCAGTTATTCGATTTTATTGATAATATTACACTAATCGATTATTGGATGCATCACTTGAGTTGTGTAGTCTGACGTGCGGAAGCTAAGTAACGCGATCAAAATCATGCTATTAACTGACCAAGGAATGTGTTTTTAATGCTAAGGTTTTTTTCTTTTATTAAAGATAAAATTTGTTTATTTTTGTGTGTAATGTGTTGTATGTTAAATGTAGTGTTGACATTAGAAAACCTGCATTTCACATGTGAACAATGGAGTTTACCATGCAGCTTTATATCGAAAAAATTCAAATTTTGGTCAGAAAATAAAAAGAGAAAAGGCTTATCCGATGAATCATTTATTAAAGTAATCGATGACTGTTGTAAATGTGCCTGTTTTTTTAGGGTGTATTAATAAACTCTTTCTTTAGGAGGGTCATTCTAATCCCGTGCCTGCAGAAGTGGCAATGTTGCTGAGGTTGGGAGAAGCCCCATCATGTCCTAGCATCATAAAACTACACCACTGGGTCCAAAATGTGAACAGCATGGTTCTCTTCATGGAGATGCCTGAGAGCTGCAGTAGCTTGGGCCATTACATGATGTGTTCCAGCGGCATCAGTGAAAACAGAGCTCACAGGATTATGACGCAGCTCATCCAAGCTGTCAAACACTGCGTTGCCTGTGGAATTTACCATGGTGATCTCCATTTGGGCAACATCTTGGTGTCTCATCCCAATTTAGACATCAAGCTCATTGATTTTGGTGTGGCTTGTCAATTCAGTGCTAAACCTTTGTGGAGAAATAAATATCAAGGTGGGTGATTTTTTTTTTATGATTATAGTTGTTTTGTTGTGTCAATATTGCTGAACGCGAATCATGTGTCTCTTACAGGACATAGACACTACACTCCACCTGAGGTTCTGCGGCACCCGATCTTCAACGCTAAACCAGCTTATGTCTGGGGACTGGGTCTGGTGCTTTATGAGCTGCTGCATGGAGAAGTACCCTTTAGAAAAACATTGGAGATATTAGCCGGCACCTTCATAATGAAAGAAGGTCTCTCATCGGAATGCTGTGACCTAATCAGGAAGTGCTTGACCCAGAATCCTTTGAAACGACTGTCCCTGGAAAATGTCGAAGAGCACAGCTGGTTTAGTCTCTTCAGGAGGACCCGGTAATTAATATTTACCTTATACTTATAAATGATCCCACTGCATCCTTTTATAATATTTGTTCAATACAATACCTTTGTTGATTAGTTGTTCCAGTCCTTTTAAGTGGGGTTGCTTCTCATATTTTCCGTTTGTTTCTTTCTTTTAGCTTTAGAGGAAGTTCTGCACCATTTTTCGGAAACTCCGGGATTGGCCAGTGACTGTGGAGTTCCATCTGAAGGCCAGATTGACCGTCACATCTTTCATGAGAAGGCTCTAATAGCAGTGAATGCCGATTTAAGTTGTGCCGGACACCCGCCTATATTTTTGTTTGACATGGATTTTAATGAATGAAGTGGCTATTTTAATAACTGTTTAAATGCACTTTTAATCTTTTACTTGTAACTATTCTTTTAAGAGTATTCCCTGTTTATGTATTGGAAAGTACTTTGGTTAACCCTTGATGTTATTAAATGTACTATTGAAATAAAAGGACATTGATGTGTGGCTGAACTTCGTTTTGTTCAATTCTTTATATGGCCACTGTTTACAATTTGGTAATGCTCAATTCAAATATTTGGACACTGCAATTGAAACCAGAAGATAATAGTGCTTGGCAACAGAGGTAGAAAAGTGGTGTTTGTAAAAGACAGAAAAAACTCATTAATTCACATGAGCCTCATTAATTCACAAGAAAACAGTAGCATTTAGATACACAAGATAAAAAGCCACACGTACCCAGGTTTTTCAAAAACAGATTTTTTTCTCACACCTTGTATAAAAAAAAACTATCAACACTGTCTGAAATGCTATCAAACTATTAAATGCTAAAAAACTATCAAACACCCCTGAAATGCTGTAATGATTCTACCAAACCGGGTGGCAGTCAATTCATGCCATTTGTAAAATAAATATTCAGCACTGCGTGTGCAAAAATACAGGTGCCTCTGTTTAGTGAACAAACAGGAAACATGATTATGTAATCCTGTACATTCTGCAAATCCACAATAGCAGAGTAAACAGCAATATACTCCTTTGAGAAGAGCGGATTCAACAGTGATGTGGGAAATGTGGGAATGCACACACACTGAAACCACGGTCACACTACCACAAAAAAAATCCATTGACTTGAATGGGATTGCATGTGGCAATGCAAAAACGGAAGCTCCTGCCCATGCACTGCGATACCGGACTCCACCCCAACAGAAATTTCAGCAGGGAGGCAATCATTAGGAAGCAAATGTACATTTTTAGGACATCAGTATTGCCTTAAACTAAATTATAGAGCATCCTGTTATAAATGTAGACAAGTGGAAGCTCCCACCTAGCCGTGTGATTTTGTATGCCCCGAGTCACTTGATGCGTTTAAGCCACCAGATTGGCGAGGTCAGGTCAATGAGCTTTTTGGATCCCTCAATATGAAGCAAGTGTACATTTTTAGGACATCAGTGTTGCTTTAAAGTAGATTAGAGATTTAAAGTTTTAGTATTTTAGTAATATATGTAGTATTCTCCAGAGTTGTAGCATTACTTGAATGTCTTTATTTAAGGAATTTATATATTAAATTGCTTCAGTTATCATTTCATACTGAAATAGAATTTCTTATACCGATTCACTTAATAGTAGGAAATTTGACATTTGACAACAGTTAAGTTTAACTAAATCTTTAAATTAAGTTCCCATGGTCAATGAATTCAAAATAACATTGAAGTGACTGACCTAAAACTGAAAGTGAACGTAAAGGTTACCAATGTAACCCATCATTCATTCAAGAAGGGAACAGAAGATACTATGGCCCCTTTTACACCACCAGTCGAATATGATCTATGATCATGTGATGCATGCATCAGGAGTTAATCACCTGTGAAAATAAATCAGATCTGCATCAAAGTGTCTGTCATGTAAACGGCAAAATCAGATTGTCTGATGCGTCACAAGCTCAACATCGTTAAACTGAAACGGTTTAGTAGGAAGATTTTAACTAGAGCATTCTCTGTGCTATGGTGCAGTCTAAAGTCTGATTGAAACTGTTTGTAGAGGTCATTATATTTCAGGAAGGTGCTTAGTTGAGCTATCACTGCACTCTAGTATTTTAGACAGGGCTGCTAATCAGGGTTTGTACGGGGCTGGAGTATGGCTGGGGGTGGCTACACTGCACCTACTTCATATTTGTGAAGTATCTAGAGATTTGTTAACTTTTGGTTGGCATTCCATAACAGGGCAACTTTCCCTCACCCATTCACACTCAAGACAATTTAGATTAGTCAGATAATCTGACCGCATGTGCTTGGAATTGCGGGGGAAACCAGAGTACCGGAGGAAACCACGGAAGCATGGGGAGAACATGCAAACTCTTTCCAGGAAGGTCACCACAATTGTAACACTCGCCAAGCACACCACTTGCACACCGTGCCGACAAGTCAATCTCTCGTTCGTACACACCTGCAGATGCCATCCTGCTCCAGCGTACTGCTCACTGACCCACTGCAGTGCTCACACACCCTTGCCCACAAAAACACCTAGTCACACACCAACAATTACAATATACATAACAATTATTTATATATATACATACATATATATATATATATATATATATATATATATATATATATATATATATATACATATATATATACATATATATATATATACATAGGCAGTATACATATATATACATATATATATATATATACACATATATATATACACATATATATATATACACACACATATATATATATATATATATATATATATATATATATATATATATATCACAAATGAGCAAGCAAATGCTTTTGCTCTCAAGCACTCTGAAAATGCCACACTATCACTGGCACATGCAGAAAGAGAGAGAGAGAGAATTCTTTCTACACACTGGTCCAAATTGAGATTCCTCATTGAGATTATAGAGCCACTTTTCAACAATCAATTTTGACCCCCAATTAGATATAAATTTTCATAGGGTCTTAAGAAGGGGGCAGGATAACGGGGGAACGGTTAACCAGTCATGAGGAGAATTAGCACATAAGGGCTAGACACAGGAGAAAGACACACACAGGAAAGAGGCCAAAATATAAGGAAAGAAAGAGCAGGGTAAAAGCAAGACAAGATGGGGGAAACATAGGATTGGCCAGAATATAAGCAATAGGTGAGAAAACTACAAAATAAGAGACTGGGAGGAGGGATAAAGTAAAAGAACAGACGGTCAGGCTATGAAAACAATTCCGAAAACGGAAGTTCCCAGCTATCGATGAAAAGTTCAGCTGGGAAGATGTGGAAGATGGCGTTCATTACAATACCAGTAATGTGTCATGCCCTACGGTCATGCCCTCAGTCCATCTGTATTCCAGAATCTTATGAATGAAATCAATATGTAAAGTTTACAAGCTTCGTAAAGCAGTGGCAGCTGCCTTGAGACACCGCCTACTAGGGGTGTAACGGTACGCTAAAATCGTATTCGGTTCGGTACAGTGTCTTGGAGAGTTCGGTTCGGTTCATTCGGTTCGGTACAAAACAATAAGAACTTACATATTCTTTATTTTGAAAAGCTGCCAATACACAGTAGAATTCTTCCATAAAATAAATAAAAGTGACACATTTGGGTGATATTTTAAATAAATTGCACTCTTTATTAAGAAAAACACATTTTTTTTTAAATAAAAAATGAAATACTGCAACTAGTTAGGATAGATTACCTATCCACATTTTCTGAAGAGAGCATAGATCTGGTTATAATATCTCCAGCAGTAGAAAATGTTAGATGTGTTGCCTGCCCGATCTCCGTGGAACAATGTCAGCATACAACTTTACATTTATCCACTCGTCTATCCCCGTTATGTATTTTAACAGAGAAGCTAAAGTGTTCTCAAACACGAGACCTTAGTGAGGTGAGCGGGTCTTCAAGCTCTGGCTTCCCTTTCGCTTTTGATATGATTCTCGCGCTCGTCAGTCAATAGCGTCCGTGCGGAAACTATCTCCGTGGAACGATGTCGGCATACAACTTTAAATTTATCCACTCGTCTATCCCGGTCATGTCTTTTAACAGAGAAGCGAAAGTGTTCTCAAACACGAGACCGCAGTGAGGTGAGAGGGTCTTCAAGCTCTGGCTTCTCTTTCGCTTTTGATATGATTCTCGCGCTCGTGCTCGTCAGTCAATAGCGTCCGTGCGGAAACTCGCCTAGGAACATTGTTGCGCTGCGCTTAATATCGCGCTGATAATACATTTATATAATTTAATAAAAATACCGAATACCGAAACGGTACGCAAATGTCCCGAACCGAACAGGCCGTACCGAAACGGTTCAATACGTACCGTGAACCGTTACACCCCTACCGCCTACTGCTATTTGGCTCAAATGACGCCATTTCAGAGCTGGTGAGGAGGGTGCCATTAACGCTAACGGCTGCACATGCGCACAAGCGACTTCCTGTTAAGGGTAGTACTAGGACACGCCCCTCTCCCATGCAGCCTGTTAATACAATTTATTTCAAAATTTTAAAAAAGACTTTAAAAGCGACTAATCTGAGCTCTGTTCAGCATAGCTGTCAATCACATAGTACCGCCTGTTTTTTTATGGGAAAATTGAACCATCCTGAACCACACGAAAATAAACTTGAGTCAAGAAAAAAAAACTATTGAAGTTTGATCACTGTATAGATAACATTCTATAGCATATTTATATATATATCTATAACATATCGATAGAAAATCATTAAAATCGTTTGTGTAAATGCCAACTTTCTGAGGAATTAATTTTTAAAGTTCAGCTTTTTTTTTTACCACCTTGTATTGGGTGGTAATCATTCTGCAGCAAGGGCCATGGGGGCGCTCGCCGCGGTTTGGCTTCACTCCATGTGAGACACACTTGATGCTGACCTACTGTCAATGGTGGTGACAGTGCCAGCCACTTTTTGTCCAAACCTGCTCTCAAAGCTCTCGAAGGAGAAAATGTCATTTTTACACATAAAAAAAAAATCATAATAAAAATATACTAAAAGGGATTTTGTTCCCAATTTCACGAAGTAAGTGCATTACAAAAACTATATGTATTTTTTAAAAATTGGCTAAAGAACATAAAAGTGCTACTCATTGAAGTAACACCCTTTTTATTGACACCTTTAAAAATATTGAAAATAAAAAAAAATTAAAAATCAACTGAGAACTGAGACTTAAAATAATTCAAAACAGCGAATCGACTCGAATGAATCGTTAAAAACGGATCAAAATACCAGCTCGCGAAGCATACATCTGCCCCGTTCGGCTTCCGTAGCTGAAGCTGTCCCCACCAGTGCACTTTCTTCCATTTAATTTGATTTCCACAACAAATTCGTGTTTTTGTCCAGAGTCAGGCATAACAATAATCGTAAGGATTGAGCAAAGGACAAAAAAATCTGCGATTCTTCCGTCAAAAAATTTGAAATAGATATTTAGCCCTACGTGTCATGTTTGATAGTTAACGTTAGCATGTTCGCTATCAGGGAATAGCGCGTTTGCGGGGATTATATCGATATATGTAGATTGAGAGTTTGGGCAGAGTACAGCGTTAAATATAACATTTAAAATCGGCATACTCGTTCTGGAAGGACTGCTACTTCAGAACAGATGCAGACCATTTCACCACACTTATGTCGAAGTTGGAAATACGGAAATAACAGACCTATATGGCCCACAAATTAATCTTTTTAAAACTGTTGTATATTGCGTGTCATCTGTGCGATCTGAAATATAGAATTTAATGGCTGACAAAAGTGGAGATTAAGTTATTTAGGTCGGATGTGAAGGTTAATGCTCGCAGCAGGATGTCAGAGGGATTTGTGAGCTGAGATACTAACAAAACAAAAATATGCCACTCTTCATTTGCAAATAACGCTAATGGCTTTATAACAGAACACTGCGTTTATATAAAATGCTGTAACTAAGCAGGCAGCTGAAATCCCATTGTTCACGAAATACTAGAAAACTCAGACATAATGTCAGGAAACAGTAGTGGAAGTGGCGAGGACTCCGAAGGAGAATCCCGAAGTAAAGTTTGCACCGTTAAACACGAGATCACCAACGGTAGGTGACCGACAACATCTATCTCCTCACCCCTGTGTCAGTGTCTGCTATATGTGGAAGTTTTTAACATTGTTTACAATGCTTTTTAATATTTTTTGAGGGGCCAACATTCTGTTATTAAAACAACAAAAACCAGTCTTTTAAAATGTGAGACCCTACAGAATATATTTTAAGATGAAACGTATGGTGCATTTAGCCTCTTTGTTTTTGTTCATAATTCCAGTTTCTCAATTTTATAACATGCACGTGTTGGTCATAGAATAATAACATTTTTATGAAAAAGTTCCAATTTATTTTATTTAAGTATATTAAAATGTGAACTTTGTATAATGTATACTTTAATTCACCCATAGTGATATACATTTTGATTATAAAAACTGACAGCTGACAGCTGATGAATATCCCAAATTCAAAGTCCCAGAAAATTAGAATATAGTGGTACTGCGAGATATGAAATTAATCCATTCCTGGTCAGCGTTCGTATGTCGAACATTTCGTATCTCGAAGCTAGTTTTACATGTAAAACGCCTAATCCGTGCAACGCCTCTTAGAAACAACAGTATAAGTAGATAAAAAATGGAAAATCAGAAAAAAAATAAAGTAACGTTTCTTCAATCCTTAAATCTACACATTGTTCATGTAATAAATGATAATAAAACAGAATAAAACACAAGCAAAATACGTAACATGTACACAAAGGTGAAACCTTACCTTGCGTGAAGCGATGTGTTGTAGGAGGTGGAACGTATGTAGAAAACATTACGGCACCACGTTTGAAAGTTATTCCACGTATGAAAGAGATATTTCACGAATTACTAACACAAACACGGTTTCAAGCACAGATGGAGAGACGCTTCTGAGAACGCGTCCCTAGGTTTCTCTAAGTTGTGCTACAGAACAGCACTTTCCACGTTATAAACATTATTTCTTTTACAACACCTTGACTCTAACATTTGTTAGAAATCTATACATAATTTTTCGCTGTGTTGTTGAAGTGTTTTGAAGCGTATCAGCACCCGGAAGCGCAACGCGACGTGACCCGGAAGCGCACCATAACGTCGGGCGGAAAATACAGTAGAAATGCTTGTGAATGTTCATATCTTGAATTTTTCTTCGGATCTTGAAGCAAAAAATTTCCTGTGAGATGTTTGTATCTCAAACATTTCGTAACTCAAAGCATTCGTATCTCGGGGTACCACTGTATTGTGAAAAGGTTCTAAATTGAAGGCGGCACCTGGTGGCACACTTTTTGCCTATTTAACACGGCCACCATTTCAAGAATGTAAGAGAGGCTTTGGTGGGAAGAAACTGAGAAATATTGTGAAGAAAAAGGATGTCTTACTGTAATGTAAGTTCCTACTTTGACGATGTAGGAATGTATTGTAGTCAGTCATTATCTGAAAATTAATATATATATTGAGCTGGGCGGTATGACCAAAAATGTATTTAACTGTATTTTTCAGCATTAAATTTGTGTCACACGTTACTGAAATCAAGAGACTGGATTATAATGAACAGAAAGGAAACAAATTCTCTCTCTCTCTCTCTCTCTCTCTCTCTCTCTCTCTCGATCTCTCGATGGCAAAATTGCTTGCCATGATGTTCTGTCCTTCTGAGTTCCTGCCGCTTTGTACGCACACACTCACAGGTATTATAAGTAACAGCCCTAGTAATATAATAAACATTGGTTGTTTGCCAAGGTTGTTGACTTCTATTTTTGGGTTTCTTCCCACTGTAGCCTGGCTTTTGTTCTTAAAATGGCACCTGTGTGAATAATCAGCTCATTAACTCTATTGTGAGCCATGGCGACTTGATGAATCAGTGATCTGGAGACTTACATAGTCTTTCCGCTAAACATCCTGATCATATCAATACATCTTATTGCTTCTCTTCCTCATTATCTCGACTCCACTTTGCCAAGCATGATGTCTTTCTCCTTGACTTTAATCGTCTAATCGTCTCTATAAGTAAAAATAGAGAATACTAAACTATTGACTAACCGGATCTTGGTGGCCTTTGGGATAGTCTTTGATTTTAAAACCATCAAGGGACTTCATTGTTGCCTCTGCCCTAGCATTTCCCCACCTGAATTCTGGTGTTGAAGTTCAAGGAAATTAAACTGTCTAATGACTTCCAGCCTGTCATTGTCAACTCTGAAAAGCACAGTAGTTGATCTTTTCCGTTCACCGTTCATCTCCTCAATGACCACAAGAAAGAAGAACACCCGTGTGCTGTTTTCATATCATTTCTCATGAGTCTTTGATTACCACATGTAATTTGAAAACCTGGACAGTGTAGTTGTTGAGCCTTTCTGGTGTTTACATTATGTCAACATTTGGATGAGTACATGGTTATATAGGTGATCCACATCGCCACACATCTGCCACACCCTACTGAAATTAACAGTGATTATGTTCATTTTTCAAGTGTACTATCGTTTGGATACAATCCATATGCCTTTAATATGCTGCGAGAGCAGATTTTGAGCTGAAAATATGTATTGTTTTCTTCCCAGCAAACCTCACAGGATACACTGAGAAAGTTGGCATGGAAAACTTTGAACTTCTCAAAGTGCTTGGGACTGGAGGTGAGAAACTCTAGCAAATTCTACTGGATAATGTCATTGAAACTACCAATCAGGTTTCCTCATTGATAAATGGAATTAACACATTTTTTACATGGGACCTCAGGGTGCTTGAACAGAAATGTGCTTATTAGTGTCTGTATGCAAGTGTCCTGAAATGATTAGGATACGTTTTTTTGTTATTCACCAGAAGTCTGAAGTGCCCAGACGGTAACATCAGTAGTTAATGATAGGGATACACTGAATGTTCGGCCACTGAAAATTTGTGAAGGTGCATTTTCTGTTTTTGGCCGAACGAGTCTTTCCATCAAAACTACACGGCCAAAACAGTGATGATGCAATCACAGCTTGCATGTGCTTATCGGAAGCAACATGTCTGCAGTGTGGCCTTATTTCTGTATATCGGAGAAAGACCCACAGATAGGTATTTGCAAATTATGCAATGTTGAAATACTAAGAGGGGGCATCTACAAAGTCTTTCTCCACATCGAGTTTATCACCTGAAATCCAAACATCCCGATCGCTATGTTGAATATGAGCGGAATGCGGCACATGTTGGCGGACCTCTTTTAAAGGCAAGGACATTTTCCAGTGGTAGTGTAAAGGCAAAAGGCAAAAAAATTTGCCCCATTCAAAAGAGTTTTGAGGGTCACATATACAGCAGCAGCCTTTTCTGATGCATGCACTAATATGTTGGACACCTGGCATATCAACCGATCTAAAGTGCGTGCTATTGTCAGTAACAATGCAAGAATATGGCAAAAGCGATAAAAGGCTAGCTGAAGGGAATATGATGCATGGCCCATACACTACATCTGGTTGAGTGAGGGAGCTTTAAGCCAGGGGTGCTCACACTTTTTCAGCTTGAGAGCTTCTTTTAAAATGACCGTCAAAGTGATCTACCCGCTACAAAAATGTAAAACATCCATCAACAAACAATTATTTTCAACTTTATTGAGAATTGACAAAACACACATAATAATTAATTATTTACATTTGTTGTAATAACATGAGTTTAATTTGATGACTTGCACTGAATTAAATCATTAGAACAGTTGTGTGTGACCTGAATTGATAGTAATAGAGTGATTTTTATGGGAGCAATTGAGTTTTGATCCAAATAATCAAGAAAAAATATGATGGTCTAATACATTTTTCTAATTTTTTATTGAAACTGAGTCATGCAGTACAATATGCAGGTGAGGAGTGGCGTGTTGCTTGATTTTGGTTGTAATAGAGCAATTTAGAATGAAGTTATGAAGTATATTCTGGGTAAAACATATTTTGGATCTGGTAATTTGCAGACAGTCCCTAAGCAATTCCATGTCAGCGGGTTATGCATAGACGGTAATGTGTTTCTGTGAATGCCGAGGGAAACTTGTTTTGATAAAAAAGTTTTCTAGTTCGTATTAAAAATAGGTATTACTTGTTTACTAAGAGCATTCTGGTCTCGAGCTATTGAGCAGAGAAAACCGAATCCGTGAATCCGCAGCTAACTTTACTGAACTGTGACGGGATGTACGATCGGCTGATATTGTTTCAATTTCACGGCGCGATCGACCAGCAGCACCTCCGCGATCGACCGGTCAATCACGATCGATGTAATGAGCACCCCTGCTTTAAGCAGTCGCATTTGTTCTGAATGCACTTTCTTGTTGTAGTCATACAGAGAAAATTTTAAATGCACTTTGTTGTGTATTTAATTAAAAAACCTTTCAGTACAGTAACACCCATCTCTCTTTTAGAACATAGGTCCGAAAAAGGCATACTCAAAATTAAATGGCTATAACTCTAACATTTAATGGGTTAAATTAATGTCCTTGGTGTCATTGAAAAGGTAACCCTTTCTAGTTTATCAGGAAAAAGTAAGGAACTGGATACCTTAAACAGAACTAAAGTTATAGATTCACAAACTTTTTACAAATGGTGGAAATTATCCTTGCCTAAATTAAAAAAAAAAAATTAAGTTAATGCTTAAGTCCCTGGTGGACTTTTTGACAACACTGAATAGAAGCTACAACTGTGGACCAATAGATGACCAAAATCTGTAAAATGGAGCTAAAAATGTGTTTTCTGAAGTGATTTTTTTATAAGACAATGTCCAGGCGGGCTCCATTGGCACAAAAATGGCACTTGGTAACCAAATAAACTTTGTAAATACAAAAAAAATTAAATACAAAACAATACCACTAGATAAACTACTCAATAAAAAAATCATTTTTAAAGAAAATGCAAACAATGGAAAAAAAATGTGTCAACCGAACTCTCTTAACCTATACATCACTGGAAAGCTCATCTCATTGGCTAAATGACCCGTCATTCTGCTTGGAGCTTAATCTCGATTGGTTGGCTGTAAGACCCACAGTGACATGCGCTGTCATTGAGTGGCGAGGGCTTGTTTAATGGCATGCTGATTGGCCAATCCTGGTCACAGACTCCTATGGTGGTCTCAAAATGTTCAGGAGACTCAACTGAATCAAAACATACCATTTTTGCCCGGTCTTCTTTGAAAAAAGGCCAGCAAAACAACCGGAAAAATCTTGGACTTTGTTTTTTCTTTTGTAGCAAACGAAAAGTGAATAGATGTGCTTTTATGTCTTTGTTTCGTGCTAAATACATTTTTCGAGTACCAGGTTGGATGCATTTTGTTCGTTGGATTGTTTCAAGTACAATATTATAAGACACTTCATGATTCAGTGGCTCTGTAGCTGTAGAGACAATCATAAAGGCACTGCCATTTTGCTCTGTTAGGACTCTTTACACAAATTGACTAACTGTTGTCACTGTGATGTGTTAAACCGCGGGTCTTAAGGGTTTAACGTTTACCCGAGTACGGTAAATTTCAACATTCAAATTTTATACTGTGCATTGTTGCATATGCTAAATAAATATTTTTGCCAGTTGTATTTGATTTATTCTTTGAAGCTTTAATATGAATTTATGCAATTGCAATGCCTTGAATTTAGTATGGTAAGTACATAGTCGTAGCCATAAATTTGCAATAATATGTTAATAGTGTTGTCACGATACCAAAGTTTCAGTATTTAGTACCAATACCAGTTAAAAATACAGTTCTTAGTACCACATAAGAATATAATATTTAACAACACACCACTTTTATTAATACAGTTAAAGAAACATGATTAATAGGAATGTCTATATAAATTAATACATTTTTAAAAATGAAACAAAATATGCTTATTTTGTGTTTATGAACTTCCTGTGACTGCAGCTGGAATTTGAACAGTTTCAGTTTCAGAGTAGAGCAGTCCAGAAGCAGTCACAAGCTAAGCAGCATGGGCTATGGGAAGAGTTTGATGAGGACTAATCGAAGATCACCAACTCAAATTCCTGACCACAATTATCACTCACCTTGGGCCTGAAAAATTAGGTGTCGAGGAACGACTATCTCCAGCAGCTGTCACAGAGAGAAAATCTACAGAAAAAGAATAAGTACCATATTTTTCGCCGTGTAAGACGCACTTTTTCTTCCCCAAAACTGAGGGGGAAAAGTTGGTTCGTCTTATACGGCGAATGCAGAGCGCCATGGAGCGGAGGGCGGTCACGGCCGTAGGAGAGGCGTAAGAGAGGCCACAGCATTGGCCTAGCTCCTGTTATGGTAAAAAATATACCTTCTCAATTGATAATAAACACTGGAGACCGTTTGAGAGAGAACACAGCAAATGCGGCTACTTATTGTAAAGATTTTGCAGTCTCAACGCATTTCCTACACACGTGTTATCCGCATTGGAAAAGAATCTCGAGCTTCTCAAAGTAAGACGAGCGCTGGAAGAAGGGCCGGACTGAAGTATGACGTGTGCTCTTAAAAGTTTCTCAAATTACATTTCTCTAAATGACCACTAGATGGTAGTATTATATAGGAAAATTCCCATCACACTCCGGAGCCGTCGGTGCGCGTTGACGTCATCGCCCATCTCTGCTCGTCGATCCTACCATAGCGGGGATCGTAAGTAGCAGGTATGAAGCATTACTGTCTCTTTTTTTACTTTTACTGTTTACTGACTTTTCATGTTTGCCATATAATTGTTCTTAAAACTACTGTTAACTTTTAAACAGTTGATATAAAATATTTTACTACAGTATTTGGCTCAGAATCTTTTTTTTCTAGATCTTCCTCATTTAAAATTGGGTGCGTCTTATATGCGTCTTATGAGCCAAAAAACATGGTATACTGGAATGCAGTGTTTCCCCTAGGATCATGGCCTTGGGAGGGGGGGTGGGGTTGTGGTGTTATGGGTGGTGCGGCAAAACACTCACACAAACACTTCATAGTGTTTATATGTTTCTTTTAATTGCAGTATACCAATATATTATAATGTCTGAACAATTACTGTACAATAACTAAACAACTGTACACTGAACTAAACACTAAACATCAGATTTATTTTAATATGTTAATTATTCACAAAGTGTGCAGCTTTTGTCACTGCAGTGCATCTTTCTGGGCTTCTGAAAGAACATTTCCAGAGCATCTTGGTATGGATAGTCTGAAACTTCTGGCCCATTTATTGAGATCCGCATGCAGGCTGCAAGATGGTCCCCTTGCAGCCTATTGCGAATGTCTGTTTTGACCTGTAAATACATTAACTGTTAGGCTTTAAAAGTGATAACTGATAGTAACAACAGTAAAAATCAACTTAACATAGTGATAGTTTAAAGCAGGAAATGCCATTGTATAACTAACTAGCTAGCTATTAATTAAGCAATTTATTTATCAATTCGTTCATTCATGCTTGTGTGTATTTACTTACTTACCAAGATCAGTCTTGTACAGCCAGGGGGAGTATTTCCCCTCTGACAGCCAAGCTGGGTCAAAACCTGTCGTTCTGTGGTGGCTAGACTTTTGCTGCTTGTCAGGGGCAGGACATGCAGCACTTGGGCTCTTTTCTGTACTTTGATTCGGAGTAGGAAAGCTACACCGGCTGCTGCTCGCAGCAGAACACGTGCTGTCATCGTCACCACCTTGGGAGCGTTTAAAAAACGCGGATATTTTTGCCTGCTGCGACATACTCTCCAACGCGCGGTCTCTCTCTGTCCGCTGATGGGTGTGTGTGTGTGCGCGCGCATCGAGGCGGAACTCCGCCGTGCGCGATACGGAGGACAATTGTAAACGCGCAAACGTTGAGACAGAAATTACATGCCATCGTATAAATAACATAATGCTATTTAGTTTAATAAAAGAAAAAAGCAAAGACC
Organism: Danionella cerebrum; assembly: GCA_007224835.1. Taxonomy (NCBI): domain Eukaryota; kingdom Metazoa; phylum Chordata; class Actinopteri; order Cypriniformes; family Danionidae; genus Danionella; species Danionella cerebrum. Next base: position 495,975 of record SRMA01027134.1, on the reverse strand, counting down.
TGTTATATATAAATTACTTCTGTCGTTATTCGACGAAAATAAAATTAACTTGACCTTCAAGGGGGGCGGGGGGTGCCGTTGGGGGGGCGGGGCGCCCCCCTAATATAATGGTAAGGGAAACACTGGAACATTTCTTGTTTGGAAGAATATCAGGATCTCAAATAGCAACAGGACTTTTTCATCACAACAAACATTGACAATTAAAATATATTTAAGATTAAGAAGATGATGAAACCCATGGAATTTCTGAACCATGTGCTTGAATCAGGCTGAAAAGTGTCAAAATGTCTAGTTTCTATAAACCCACATAATTTCTGCTTTGCTCATCACGACCACATCAAAGCTCTCAAAATGCCTTCTTACATACCCCAGACTAAAGTTACCAAAACTTGAAGTTCTTGCCATCTGACAATCTTTGTATTCTGCCAAAAGAAAAGTCATGTTTGTGGTTATATTTCTGTTCTTCTGCAACTAATCTCTCAGTGATTTGTTTTGTGTTGGTGTTTATTCATGCTGGAGACACTGGGATATGTATGATGTCACTATAGCAACGCTGTGCTGCCATAACGACCAATAACAAAGCTTACAGTACCCGTCTACACCGCTTCAAAAGTACATAGTGCTTTTCTTAAACTAACATCTCACGAGTGGAAGAACATCAGAATCTTAAATAGCAAAATAATTTTTTTTTAACAACCGTGACAAAGAATGTCTAGTTAATTAATAGTTATTACAATTAATTATTTTTATTAAATCATAACTAATATTGCTGTGATTTGTAAAATATAAAGTATTGTTTTGAAAAGTTTAAAATTTTAAAAATTAAATGAAATATTAAAATAAATCTCTTTAGGATGTTTTTAAGTAAAAAAAAATATATATATTTTTGGCAAAAAAATTCAGTCATACATTTTCTTTGGTTTAGAGCCCATTTACATTTTTTAAAAACATTTAAGAGCGCTGTTATTTAAGGAATAAACACGCCTAAATATAACTAGACACATGTTATTTCCTGTGATCATCTCAAACAGTTCAGAAAATCAGCTTTGGATCGTCTATTGAACATAAATGGCTCAATTAGTGCAGACGGCAGTGATGTCACAGTTCACGAGATGTGAAGACATGCAGCTATATTAAACGAACATTAACCCCTGACCTGTGACCTTTTCTCAGATGCCTCTGATCATATTCACTTCCCTCTGCCTAAAACTGCAGGGTCATGCATCCGTGCTCTTGGAAATGTGTATTTTTAGCTCCTGAACTGTCATCGTCTTTGCTGGCGTTTAAAATGAATGAATGAATGGATTAGAAATTCTAAACTCAGCTGTGGCAAATCTGCTCCCCGGATATCTTCATCCTCTCTCTAGTCATTCATCTTTGTCTGTTTACTCGTCTCTGGTCCTAGTGGCAGGATGCACAGAGGAACGTGCTCAGCTTGGATCATGACTGAGAGAGAAGGAAGGATGGAAACAAGGGGAAGTCAAGCACATCCGCCACCGTGGATCTTCGTCCTGGATCACTGGTCTGCAACCAGGATGCTCTTGGGGGAATCAGGATGTAGTTTCAGTTTGGTGTGATGTATGTAATTGAAATGCAATATATTGGAATAATTATGTACACTAGGTTTATTATAACAGAGGTGTGCTATCAATGTCACAACACAAAGGACTTCTAAAAAGACATTTCTTAGCATTTTTCTTTTTTTTTCTCTCCACTTTTTTTTTTGAACATAGCACCATTCTCCTTATCCCCTGGCCACCCACCCCCAAGATAATAATTAGTGAGTATTTTTCCATAATAATTAGTCGCAGCCTTTGAAACAAGTCCCCAGCGAGCGTTTTTTAGCTTTTACCACATTTACAAATTGGCTCAAAAAATGTGTTTCCTACTCTACAACCATCCGCTAGAATTCAGTAAACTATTGAAGTAGCGGCATCAAATAATTATTAAAATGTTCTCCTGTGCCCTTGATTTAACTGTGGATCTCTGTGTTGTAGGCAGCTTTTCCAGTGGGTTAGAACCCAGAGAGCAGGACAGGACTTGCAGGCTGTGGATGGAGGGTATCATATTCTTGAAGCATTGCAGGTATTTTGCTGTGAGTAATTCAGACAGAATGCACTGCCACCCACGCAAGAGGCCAGCAGGGACCCGTATGCCAGGTACATTCTAAGGGGGGACTAAACTTCTTGCTCCATCACTAGAGGTTGCTTTGTTTTAAATGGGACCAGCAGGGTGGTGCGACCAGATTGCTGCTTGATGTTAGCTGGGATTTTTATTCATTTATAATTGCAACAACCTGAGATTAATCATGCAATGCAAGCACATGTGATGTTTCTTTCTTTGAAACTTATCTGGTCATAGGGGTTTCCAGAGGAATGTTGGGCTTAGGTAAAGGAAACCGATTTACTGGTGAATCGAAAGCTTCTTCTTGCATCTTAACTGCTACATTGGCCTCAAAACTGCAGATGCTACACCAATCATTCTGTTAATTTCCCCTTCCAGAATCCTGTAAACAAGAACCCCAAGATGCTCCCCCACATGAGGCAGCATCTTTCCACCAACTCAGAGGAAGCATGCTATTTTTTTTCTGACTTAAAACCATGGTTTCGGATTTGGAGGTACTGATTCTCAATCCAGAATTGAATTTAAACTGGGCGCCTCCCAACCTCTCCTGGAGATCCAGGCCTGAAAATTCTGATTGCAAAGCTGTTCTGAGACACTGAGTTTAGTTTGTTTATGCAGTAATCAACGTCAGAAAAAGTTGATTTTATTCAAATAGTTCTCTCTTGGAAATGAAACTATTTGCATATTGCATATATTTGCATATATGAATTGTAGAATGTTTAGCAGTGTTTTAATACAGAGCCTCTTTAGATAATTATAAGGATTAATCTGGCCGTATAACTGTTGGCGCCTTTGCTGCAGCATTTGGAGCGAGGCAGTTTTCACACCCAGCTCTTGGTCCAGAATCCTCACTGTGCAGATCAGGCCTTGTCGCCATGGCAGCCGAGCAGCAGATGGAAAGTGATAGCAGTCAGTGCAGTAAAAAGAAATGCAGAAACTTTCCTCACTGTCTAATCTGGCCTTGGCACTCAAATGTTGGGGAATATTCTCTGCGTCTGCAAGGCCTCTTTTCAAAGTAGGGTTGAATTGTCAAAAGCATTTGTGCACAAAAGATTTCCACAGAGCCTTTACATGGCAGCAACAAGTCTAAGCCTTCAATGTTATGTTCTAGTATCCCAATGTATACACTCATTGGCCACTTTATTAGGTACACCTGTCCAACTTTTTGTTGATGCAAATTTCCGATCAGCCGATCACATCGTAGCCACTCGATGCATTTGGGCTTGTAGACATGGTCAAAACGATCTGCTGCAGATCAAACTGATCATCAGACGTGGCTGGTCTGGTCTGGTCTGTATAGTTCTGAAACTGGTGATTTTTATTGACACAATCATCTTTTACAGAGAATGGTCAGAAAAAGAGAAAAATGGAGGTGTGCTGAAGAGCATCTCTGAACGCACAACACGTCGAACCTTGAGGCGGATGGGCTACAGCAACAGGAGATCACACCGGGGTTCACTTCCGTCAGTTAAGAACAGGAAACTGAGACTTGCACACAGTCTCACCAGTAGTGGATGATGGAAGATTTGAAAAACGATACCAGTCTCGATTTCTTCTGCAACATTCAGATGGTACGGTCAGAATTTAACTTCAACCACATGAAAGCATGGATCCATCCACGGTTCAGGCTGGTGGTGTGATGGTGTGGAGGATAATTTCTTGGCGTGCTTTGGCCCCATTAGTAGCAATTGAGCATCGTGTCAACGCCACAGCCAACCTGAGTATTATTGCTGACCATGTCCTTCCCTTTTTGACCACAAACTACCAATCTACTGATGGCTACTTCCGATGATGTCATCTCAGACTGGTTTCTAGACCATTGTACTCAAATGGCCTCCACTGTCCCCAGATCTCAATCCAATAGACCACATTTAGGATGTGGTGGAATGGGAGATTCGCATCATGGATGTGACAAATCTGGATGTGTCGCCATCAATATGAACCAAACTCTGAGAAAAGTGGGGCACACATGTGAGGGAAGACAAATGCCACTTTCATGACCTTCACAGTTTATCAAGTGATTGATATCAACCGTGTGTTTCTGTGGGTCATCCAACAGACATGTGACATCCTTCATGTCTGATTTTTGAGCAAGGGAGACAAGAGGAAGTAGGGAAACTCTGAACTGTGTTGACTGAGCAGGGATGACGTCAGTGCTGTGGGGCTGGCCCTCACCCCTCACTGCACCCTTCACCTCGGGCCTCTCCTATAGTTGCTGCCTAAAGTAAAGCTCCCTGTCGGACAGATAAACGCCTGGATACTTCTCTCAAGTTAATCTATCCCATTAGATCCTCAAGAGAAGCTCATCTGTTAGGATTCCACAGCAGTCCAATCCTGGCCCCTGTGGACCCCTAATGAGGTCATCTTACGTCATTTACTTCCATTACACAACATTCTGATGTTTACATGACTGGAATACTTTAAGCTTGGACACTTTCGTCAAGCTCGACGTCAGTGCTAATGCTGCAGATGTAGTGCACATGTAAGAACTGGCGAAAATTTACGTCTGATTTGGTTTAAAAAGTGGATGTGGATGTTTCAGCTTATGGTTTAAATTTGGCACACATGTCTAGGGTACTATGACTTGAATCGAAGTATTATGGATTGCATTTCCAAAATCGACAGGAAGTTGTTTAATTCCAAAAAACCTCTAAAAATGATTATTTTGCTTGTGTCGCGTAGCTCAAACTCCTCCTTCATGTGATCACCCCAAACTCTATCAGTCTTATCTTAAGGCATATGGGATATAAAGATACAAAGGTTTTTGACTTCGTTAAACAATGTTCACACGGTGGACGTCAAAATTTCACCATAAACCGGAAGTTGATAATAACTCAGCTGTGCAATGTCTGGGTTCAAACTTGCCATGCGTGTTAAGAGCCACGTGTGAACACAAAGATATATAAACCTACAATATCAGTATAGCGCCACCAGGTAGTCACAGGAAGTTACAAACAGAAATATCTGTCTTGGACAAAAAAAAAAAAAAGTATGACCATATTTCCAAAGTCCTTGTGGCTTTGCATTGCCGCCTTGTATTTAATCTTGTTTTAAGATCTTTTTAATAGTGTTTTAAATGGTTTAGAACCTCAACATTCTATGGGGCTAACCAACTAAAATCTACCAGGACATTGAATTCTTCAGACTTAGATTTTCATTAAGTTCCTAGAGCCAAGTTAAAAACAAAGGGTGAGGGTACGGTTACTGCTGCTGCCCCTCTTGTGTAGTGCCCTTCCTTTAGAGATCTGCCAGTTATACTGTACTTTTACTTGTTTGTTGCAGTTTTGCTGTTTTCTAGCTGTACAGCACTGCTGTAACCTGGCTTCCTGCTGCATATCAGGTGAGTGCATTGGTGTTATAATGGGTTTGATTCAGTTAGCAAACAAACAGTTAAATCTTCTTTGTTTTAACAACATGCTAAAAACAACACATTGTGCATCATTTTATCAATCTAAACCAAGGTATTGTAAGTGCTGTGTGGCTTTTCTCATAAGAAATGACTAAGATAGGACAGTTTGTCATTCCAATAGTCAGGAATTTACCAGCAGTGTTACGTTACGCCAACACACAGTTGAATTTTTGATTAATTGAATTCATTGGTTATTCATTGGGTTTAAGTCTGTTATTGTCTTGTTCAGAACTGTTGGGCACAGAAAATCTGTCAAATATGTATTTTTTCATTTTAAATGTGTCCTTCAGTTGTGAAAGACGTGGAAGGAATTTAAGTAACAAAAAATATGCTAAAATAATTTACAAAACATTTTCAGAGCCTGACCTTAATCATTGCAGAGTACACGCTCTAGTTGAGGTATTTAAAATTGTCTACAAAACTATTTAAAAGTGACTAATTGAATTGAGGTGGCACAGTGGGTAGCACTGGGGCTTTTCAGTTAGAAGTTTGCAGTTCTCGCCGGTGACCTTCCTGGAAGGAGCTTGCATGTTCTCCCCAGTGCTTCCGTGGGTTTCCTCCAGTTTCCCCCACAGTCCCCAAAACATGCTTCTAAATTCCCCTCAGGTGTGAATGTGTGTGTTCCCTTGTGATGGACCAGCTGTACCACCGCCTCTCGCAACAGCAGACCCCATGACCCCGGAAGGGATAAAGCGGGTAGGAAGATGAATGAATGAATAATTGAAATGAAACTTTGTTGAACGTTGCCTAATTTATGCAGATGTCAGATTACTTGATGCTGATTGGTCAACTGCTTATTGTATAGCAATATTATTGAGTGATGTTTGTTTTATATCAATGTGTTTTATCTTAATTAACTTTTGGATTACTGTTCCTTGCGTATCTAAGTGGTAGTTACTGCAGAACTAACAAGTAACTATCCAATAACTATGCAGTTACCCTGGTTACCAACAAGGCAGATGCTAGTTAATATCCAAAGCCATGGTAACAATTGTGTTATTACCGTTAACCATCAATGTTATGAATTAATCCATAATTCTTAAATAATGTCCAAATATCTTCAGGAAAATCAACTGTAAAGTATTTTTAAATGTTGCTATAAATTTGTAATGCAGGGTCACGCTCAACTGTTGTATTTTAGATATAAATATCATATTCTAACAATCAAAAAGCATTGTCTTCATCACAGTGTGATGTAATGGCTAGAAATGCTCTTTCACAATAGCTCAGGTAAAATATTGGAAAGGAGTCTGCTGGAGATAGCTGTGCTATAACTACATCAATAAAAAGGAATTTATTAATTTTTAAATAAATAAAGTAATTCTTTCAATTGGTTTATGCTGACCATTTATATTATATTTACATTTATATAATATTTACATTAATAAAATACTAAAATGGACTTCTAGGGTTTATACTTGTACCTTTTTTTTTTTTTTACATTTACAGTGCTCTAAACGGCTTCATTAAGTCAGCGGCTAGCAGTGAAGCAGACAGATGGTAGCGGCTGTTCCTGGATCAGCTTGACTCTTGTCGATTTGCCGAAGAGCTTCCAGACTCCTCTAGCAGTAGGCGGTGAGTGGGCTGCAGTGTGCCGCAAACAGAGCCTCAGAACCACCTGCCTCAATATTCATAAACATCACATACAGTAGCACGAGAGAAACAACACAAAAACCTGTGAAGGACTGATGAAATGGTAAGCCACCATTTCATCAGAGAAAATCAGGTCAGTTTTTCCACATTTTGGTCACAAAGATGTTTACTTGTCGCTGTATTTCCACTCTCACTTGCATGTTGATTGAAATGAAGGAGCTCAGTGGTTTTGTGTGATCCCACCTCAACAGTGAGGTAAACAATTGTGAAAAAGATGTTTTACTGCAGAACATGTCATGCCCAGGAGCTCAGACTACTGTGAATGCGTTTAGTCGACTGTCGTACGCTTTATTTTCTCTTCTGTACAATGTTTAAGACATAAATCTGTGCTTAACATTCGTACTGCATCAGTGGGTTCATAGACGACCGATAAATCTTGATAATAATACATTTTATTTAAATCAACCTTGAAGAAATACTAAACACACACAAAGCAGATAAAAAGGTTTGAGGCTGATTTGTAAAAGCTAGAGAAACACAAATGATTGTACTGGGAGACAGAAATGTTAGAACTAAATGTGCAGTAGGTCAGTAGGGTGTACATTATATAAAAAATATTAGAATATATTAAATTTTCTTTTATAAAATATTATTTTATATATTAAATAAAAGAATACGTTTTTTTTAAATACTGAAATCTTTCAATATATTTGAGTTAACCAATAAATACATTCATTAACAAATTTTTCTTGAATAAAATTGATTTAAAATGTCAATTTTACAATTTGATCATTTCTGTGTCTGTATGCTAATTATGTGGGTGGTTCTTAACTTCAGTTTAAGCTTTGATTTCTTTAATGTAATTTGGTCTACTAAATTAGAAATTGTATTTTTTTTTTTTAATTTTGAGAAAACATGGTTTCACTGGGATTCATGTGAATGACGGCTCACTTGCAATCAAACAATTTCCAAAGTCGTTTTTAAAGTGTGTTGCTAATGATTTTAAATAATTTGCACCAGCTCTTAATCAAACTGAGCTGATTTATTTATTTTTCTTTTTTTTATGTGAAGCTAACCTCAATTTTTTTGTAAAGTGATGGAGTCAGACCATCAAACCCAGTTTAGACTAACTTACTTAGCATATGGACACAGAAATAAAAGAACAGGTGTTTGAAATAAATTGTATTATTGTACCATTAATGTATAATTTTTCTTTTTTTATTATAGATTTCCTCTTATATTTATTTATACATGCATTTTTTTCTACTTGTGTGTATACAGTCGTTTTCGGTGTTCCATACAGAGAAGCAACAGCATTTGGGGTAACACTGTTACGTAGTAGTCATTGGAAGTTTCGTTCATTTTGGTTGCTCAGTTTTTTTTTTTTACTTTAAACAGTTAGTTCATTTTGTTCAACTGTAAATAATTATGTCCCTTATTCTCCAAGAAGTGTACTTTCGTTATTACTGCGTTAGCAGCCAGTGAAGGGATTGCAGGATTGGGGTGATATGATCGCAGTGTTTAGTGCACACTATGTGGCTGGGCTTAGCTTGTACACCCTGATGTTATTCCTTACATAGTGTAGTCTGGACATGACAAGGAAAATAACAGAGTTGAAGTAACATTAGATAGTCACCGGCCATGTGTCCATCTAAAGATGTGAATTAGATTTATGCTCAAAAGTGGAATATCGCATAAAATATTTTTAAGAACCGAGCCAGAGACAGCAAAATAATTAAATAAAAAAAAAAAAAGTAAGTTGCTGCAAAAGGATTAGGCCTGTTTTTGTATATAATAACTTACCTGCGTCTTAGAACACGTAAACAAGTCCATTAATGCTGCCCCATTGCACCCCAGTTCCGACCATTGAGCTGTATGCTGGGGTTTTCTCCGTAAATGCTTTTCCATTATAGTTTCTGTGCATTTTTCCCTATTGGATAAAAAGTTTATCTTGCTAAGTTGTGTGCATCATTTTTTTATATCGTAAGATATGATGACTATCATTTTTTTTTCTCAGGTAAACGCTCCACTGATGGTTAAAAAGGAACCAAGAATGCATCCAACTCTAAATGAACTGTTTTCTTCTGAATTCATTGGATTGAGGTATGCACATCTCTTTGAATGCATTATGGAAAGACCTTCCGTCAATACTGCACTCTGATTTGAAGCCTTGATGAAATCGGTTCACTAGGGGCTATAGAGACTTATTAGTTCTTCAAAGTGATGAGTCCCTCAAGAGATAATGCTACGCGTTGAAGGTATTCTCATATTCCAAGAATGCTAAGTTTTTAGTGTTGTGGGTGGGTTCAGTCACAGATGGGTAGTAGTGATGAGAAGCTCTTCAGGGTGTTGGGCTGAAATATCTTGGATGCCTTTTTAATCCCTGGTAAAATTTGACAGTCTGTCACTGGATAGAATTCACAGTCGAGCTGAAGCCAGGTTGAGAATAAGCATGAACTGAAATAATGGGACACATCACATGTTGTGTACTTGCAGTAGATTTATTTGACTTTATTCTCACAGAACAAGGATTAAAAGACTCATCTATTGAATTTCTCCAGCGAGTAGAGTTTCTCTGCTGGCCTGAAACCCAGCAGACAATGTAGCTGTAGATTGTACCACACAGAAATCTACATTGTATGCCAGGTTCATGACAGCACAAAAGAATTTATCCTTCGTTCTCTGGAGCCGGCACAATTCCGCATGTCTGCGAGTTTAACTCTCATTATTTGTCAGCCTTCAGCAACTCAAAAACATTTGCACAAAGACAGTTCCTCGTGACAGACAAATCACAAAGAGAATCCGATGCGTCGCCTTGTCCTTTGTTAACGTAATCACTTTTACCAAATCCTCAGCAGCCAAACAAGAAACAGTATCTTTCCTTTCAAAGATGTCCGCTCACTTTAGAAGACAAAAAGATCAGTCCGAGCTGTTCCATCAACGTGCTCTTTACCCTCTACAGACAAGTGAGTCCTATTCTGACAGGATGAAGCACACTTTGTGATAACATACCACACAATCTGACAGGAATGTGCCAACAGGAAGCCTAAAATGCCATCAGAGACCCAGTAGCCAGATGTAGCTGCTGATTGCAACACAGGATCTACACTGACTACTGAGCATCTCATGAGCATCCTAACAAGCCAGGGACAGCGACCGTCCACTCCAAACATCTCGAGCCAGCCCCTAAAAAAAGACACACAATGGTTAGACAACCCCAAATCAACATGTCGACAGATAGAGAGGTCGACAGCGCAGTGGAAAGGGGGGGGACTCGTCTCCCGATGGGCATTTTTAAGCATGCTGTAAGCACTCTCGCAAACATTTCTCATACTTTCCCCATTAGCCTGGAGGCAGGATTGCAGGCAGACAGACAGCAGGTTTAACGGTGCTCATCACACCCTTTTAACTGAACCAGAGCAACATTATGACTTGATCTGAGTGACATGCCATCAATCATTCTCATGGTTTTACAGCTACTACCAATGCACTCATCTCAGGTGTCATTAATTAGGAGACTACTGTTTGTAACTGGGAATAAGATCCTGAAAGAAGCGTAGATTATTGTGCTGGTTAGTCATTGGTTGCTGCGTTTTAAGCTTTCCCGCATTCTCTCTCGATTCGGCACTGCATACCTGAGAACTTGTGACTTTATTGATCAAACATACTTCCACCAGCTGATGGTCACTTGATTTCAATTTTGCTCCATTAGAGAGTTCATTCCTAACCTGCATTCCAGAGCTCTCGCAGTCTGTATTTGTTCTCTGTACCCAGGCGCATTTTACCACGGGATTGTGGACGCATGGGGTCCAGGATAATGGATTTAGTAAAACACAATATTTTTTGTTTGGCTGTCTGAGGATTGAGAAGTAAAATGCGCTAATCCTATGCTGTGCTGTAAATCAAAGTAGGTACAACCAGCAAATTAACAAATGGTTCCAATAAAAGGCACTAATAAATGAATATTTTCGTTTTATTTAAACCACATCATTCTTGAAACATTTCAAATCAATGTAAATTCAGCACAATATTGTATTTGCTCTTCAGTGGTTGCTGCACAACGTAAAATTTTAAATTCACGTCTGTCAAATAACACTTTAGCCTTAGCTTAGCATAGATTACGGAATATTGATTCAAAGTGTAATATCTTTGCTGCCGTAACAGTAGGCATGAGTAATATTTTATTGTTCATTAAATCCCCGTTTAGGATTTCCCAAAGATAAAATGTTTATATTTGATCAAGGATAAGTTTGATGTACCGTAGTTTAAAGGTGGTATGGCTTACGAGTTGCTGCAGTCCAGTTACAACATCTTAAGAACTAAAAAACTGTCTTCTTCTGAGTTTACAATCTGATTATACGTTACAGAGTGCATTTGGATGATAATTGCTGTGTTTAGAAGTGAAACTAAGCAGAGAAGGTGAGAATTATAAATTAGGTGGACTGCCGAAATGCAAGTGCAGAATGAGATCTCAAATGCATCACATGACTTCAGACAATCCTCAGAAACAACTCTGAGCTGCATTAAATGTTGTCCCTGCATCACATAACTGAGATAAATAGTTCCTAGACTCAAACAGACGTAAAAAAAAAACACTTCACATTGATTTGTTTGTATCATCAGTATATACTTAATTTGAGCATTTTATGCATTTTTTACATTTAACTTATCATCTTTGAAGTTGATTTATTTTTACACAAATGTAACCATTTCATTATATTTTGGATAATTAACCAGCCATATGAAAGGGCTTAAAAATGAATTATGAGCTGTTAAAATGAATTCCATCATTTTTAAATATACAGTAGCTGCTCTGCTCCAAAATTTTCCTGCGCTTCTTTTGAGATGTGGAGCAAAAGGGCTGTACTCAGTTTAAACGTTAAATATTATGTGTATTTTACCACAATAAGTACCAGGACTCATTGTGACAAATGATAACACATGATGCAAAATAATATTTGCAGCATCAGAGATTAGACTGGTAATTAAGTCTTATCTTTAGGTTTGTATTTCGCATGCATCACATATATATAACAGAGTCTGTTTGATATTGTTGTACCTTGGTGCACCTATGTGAAGTTCTTTTAAAAATATTACGCTAGAATACGAGCCATATCATTATATTTACCCGCCAGTTACACACTGCACGCATATCCATTGCGTTTGCGGCTCGATGGAGGTTGCAGCCAATTTGCTTTCACACAGCAACGTTTGCGACACGTACTTCATCAGAGTGTAAATCCTCATTTATATTACATTTACATTATATTACATTGCCTGACTGTTTAGAAAGGTAAATCTTTTTTTTTTTATCCGATTTGACTAAATGGATATGGATTTGTGCCATCAATGCGTAAATGAACTTTGCACCCTGGAGGCGCTACTCATCTGCGAGGGATTGCTGCCCCGTAGATGGACTGTGTACCAGCTCTCGTTGTAAATAAGAAAAAAAAAAACTGAAACAGTTTAAATCGAACCAGATTCATACGATGACCTTTGCCAATATTGGGGACTCATGTATCGATGTTGTGTACGCATAAAATCCTCGCGTACGTCAACTTTAAGAAAATCAGAGATGTACAAAAATAATATGTAGGAACCTGTGTGCATACAGTTTGGAAGTACATTCGAGCTTTGTAAATCTGTAATGTTTTTGTAATAAATCCACACAAAACTTTCTATACGAGACCCTGCTGGATGGCTGAAAAGATTCCGAAATCTTGACGTGAACGTAAAACTAAATTTCTTGACATTGGTAGGATGTTCCTATTTCAAAGTAAAAGTAGGTTTTTGAACACAAATGGTGAATACATTATTTTAAATTAATATTTAGGCCGTTAACTCGTTTATCAAAGAGCCCCTCATGCATCATTGTACAGCCAGAAAACATTTTTTTTAAAGGAGTCTTTATCAAACAGTTCTGGGCATTTAATGAGCAAAGAAATGATCATGTGAGGGTGGCTTTAACAGAACGGAGCTATAAAATGGATCTCTGTCTTGTGCATCATGAATGGGGGCTAAGTATATGCTGAACAGCAGTCGAAAGATGGGGGGGCGGGAGAGACCTCACATTTTCATTTGCATACCAGGGTTTAAATGTCAAAAATTGCTTTTTCACTTCTTGACCGGCTGACGTTGATCTATGTTTAATTCTCTGAAATTTACATTCTCGCTTTTGTCATTCTGCCAGAAGGGGCTTTGAGAAGATTGTGCATCTCAGACTTTTATGCAAACTTATGTTTTCCTGTCATAAATGTAAATGGACATATAAACTGACTTTTCTTTTTTAGTTGGTTACGTGTGTGGCGCTCGAGTTGGGTGGGGGAGCATGCCGTCAGCCTCTCAAAGGGAGGTATGCGCTTCCTGCTGAAACACTATTGTCTACCCCTCAGGAGAAGCCCCAGCCTGAGACTTCACATGAATGACCTGTAAACATTAAGAGAATTCCGGCACATTCCATTCATAACCTTCCACAGCCACTGCTCATCCCGAGGCTGTAGGCTTCTGTAGATACAGCAGATCTAACACTGCTGCGTACATTTCAGATACATTTCTACTTTTCTTTTGTAGCCAGAAGGTTTACGTGAGTGAGTTTCTTATTTAAATGTGTCTTTTTTTGCCTCAGTTTGCTTTTTTACACTATATTTCTGAATCGTTCTAAGGAAACCAAATTAGTACAGCATATTTTAGTGCAATATTAAAATCAAACTTACCTAAAATAGTATGAAGATGCATTTCCTGATGCGCCTAGGCACAATACTTCAGAAAGATCCTGGAAAAAAGGACAAAATTGATTAAGACGATTTGATTTTGGACACATACCTGTGCAGATAAACGCCTTATAATCATGTCAACATTCTCAAAAGGTTGGTAAAAACGAACCCCACCGAAAGACTCTTAAACCTCCCTACCAATGATCTCAGTATTATAAACCAAACAAGGGATGAGATGCTTCCACATCCATTGCCTTTGCAATGAAACCATCACAAATGCTCAAATCCCTAAAATGTCCATTCTATTTTTTGCAATCATCAAAAGAGTTTGACAGCTAAATTCTGTAAAAATTAAAGATCCAAAGGTGGCCTTATGAACAGACATCAAAGTTCCCTTTATCAGAGCCCTGAGGGGAAATCCAGAATGATGTTCCCAGCAGACCGTTTCTCTGTTGCCGCGGTAATGAAAACTAAATCAAATAGCAAATGTGATTTATCGAGCTCTGTGTCTGATGAAAAATGTTCGGCAACATTAATGATAACAATCAATCAATTCTAATGAAGACATTGTCTACATGCAGAGCCCAGATCACAGCGAGCTTTGTGTTTATTGTTGCAGATCCAGAGACTGGGGAAGGTCCAAAACCAGAACTGATGAGCCTCTACTTGCACTTCTTACTGTTTACTAGACGTGGGCCAGAGCGGTCTTTACAGGGGGAAGCTGAAGATTGGAGGGGAGGAGAAAGGGAAGCGAGGAAGCTGCCAGTGTAACCTCCCTGAGCAGGGCTATTCCTGGAGCCCCAGCGAGTTTCAGTTGATGTGGGTTTCCTCCTGGCTGCCAGAGACATGACTGGCCTGACCACATCCAGATTTTGAGAGGAGCAGCAGCCGAGCCCCTGACCAGAATGCTGTCAATGTGGTCGGTCACCAAGCAGGAACTGAATCATTACCCGCAGCAGCAGGAGGAAGGAGGCAAGCCCAGGTTCTTCTGTGTGCAGTGTGTATTTCTATTTGCATACGTCAATGCATTTGTAGTAGAGCACATGCGGATCGATACGTGATGAATGATTCATACCTCAAAGAATCATCATTATTGGCTTTCAGTTCCAGCTGACTACTTCTGTGAACCAGAAAAATATCACTTGTGAGATGGCCTCATACTCTTTTCGATCTGTGAAGTGATAACAGCCTGGACTCATGGCTTACAGCAAAAATCAATTCCCAACAGAAGTTCCTGGCTGTGTTTTGTCCTCTCTGCCTTTGACCTCCTACCTACACAGTGCAATGCTTCAAAAGAAGTCTGTCAATACCGCCTGCTTGCGATGAATGTGGTCATATTGAAAACAAGCAGCGAACGACCCTCGTCTTCATTCAAAGGAACAAAGATATCGCTTTCACAAAAAGGTGGTCTCCAGTAACCGAGAAAGCTTAAGGATTGGTTTTAAAGTCTAATTTGATTTAGAAGGAGAAACCGAGGTCTACTGGGCTTGATGAGAGTTTACATCTGGGTAGCCTACTGTTTATAATGAACCTCAGTGTTCAGGTTAAGGTTTCGGTGATACGATCTGGACTGTGGAAGGTGTAAGAGAGATTCATTTCCCTTCAAAAGAGGAGGGAGGGGTCAGATCTCTGCTTCTACCAACTTTCTGCGAATCAACCTGTAATTCCATTAGCCTGATGGAGAGATCAGATAAGGTGCTTGATCTGCCATCAGGAGGGAGAGTGTAATTGGTTCTGACCTGCCTCTCAAAATATTGCCAACCAGTGTGAGACTGGATCACAGAAAGTATCTCGGTTTCCTCGAAAAGTTCAGGGAAGGCACAAGGTTTCTGACGTGATGACTTTGAATCAAGTGTTTAATTTCATGCCGATGCCTAACTGAATCCAGTTCTGCAATTACAGTTCCTTTTCGTTATGAAATAAACAATCGACAACCTCTTGCTTTATCTCCGGCTGGATATTAGTAATTTGCTGAAACTGCAATTCATCAACTGACCACTTAAGGCTGGTGTCAGTAGCGAGCACATTTGTCTCAATTTTATAGATTTATTTTTGGCCTTCTTATGTCTTTTTTTTGATAGACGAATGGGAACAACAGAGAGGGGGAGCCTGAATAATTACTGGCAACCTAAGGACTCGAGCTATACGGCTGCCCTGCACAACTGCACATACGCCGGACAGACACAGGGGTTTATGAGAATAACACAGTGAACCTTTTCAAATGGGTCAGGTTTGAATTAATAGCTGATCCCTAAATGTTTCCACCAAACAACCAAAGTAAGATATATGCCAACCAATCACAAACAAACTATTGCAGGGCCTTTGGTGGACTCTCGGCTTTCGTTGCGAAGACCCAAGAAACTCTTTCCAGAGGGCAGTATTGATGGGAAATAGCTGGCATAAAACAGAGCCTACAGTCCTTTTACAGAGCTTTGGCAGAAGTGCAGGCTTTAGCGAGAAGCAAAAGAAAGATAGAGAGAGAATGAAAGAGTCTGGCCCACAGAACACCCACTCGCATACTGGCCTGAAGAGCAAAAGCCTTCTATTTCCCAGTGCTGCCCTGGGCTCAATCCTTTTCTCCAAGCACACCAATAAATTCTTCTCCATTATGGCAACACAAGGCTCTTAAAACGGCAAAAATATGTGCTGTGTTTGAATAAGAGCTAATCTACGAACCACTCTCATACACCCTAATCACACAGATCGCAATGTCCATAGCGTGTCCGCTAACGCACGAAGCTGCTTTACATGCACCCAGCGCTCGGACTGTTCTAAAAGGTCTGTTAATAAATGGTCAACCATTATTCAAATAACCCACCATCCTCTACAGACAACGTAATAAACACTGCAATGTAGCCCCCAAAAAAACCCTACATATGCAAACACGACAAAGTAAATAAATTAAAGCTAGTTACGTTTGTAGCCCTAAGCCTCATTTTTTGAAGGGGTGTCCCCAATCTTTTTTGAATGAAGGTCAAGGGGTCACTTCAAATAAAGGGTCAAGATACATTCAAGCATAACTAAACGCATCAACAGACACAATAAATTTGGTAATTTATAAATGAAGAAAACTATAATTTTTTGTTGGATTTTATGCTTAACATCTAAAAACAGGTTGGCAAAATAAAAAAAATAATAAAAAAAATCACAAAAAAAACCTTTAGAGCCATTATTAGCCTAATAATATTAACGTTATGCAACAGACGAAACCTGTACAAACTGTGATAAACTGACTTTGAATACAGCTTAGTAGAAGGGTCCTGAGTTCCTGAAATTCTTCTTAATACACAGTTGTAGAATAAGCAATAGTTACCACCGGATTAAAGTAAATTAAGTAAACATGGACGTATTGTCTTGAATGGATTTCTCCATTAATACAGTTTTAATAACGTTTATGTCACTAAGTCAACTTGAGAAAAATGTGCAGAAAGTTGTGCAAAGGTTTTTTTTACGTTTTATTGATTTTCTGCCTGTTAATACCCCTCTCAGAAAAATATACACCAAATTAACAGGTTAAAATATGCTTCCCAGAAAAGTTTTTAAGATTTCCCACCTCTCGTTTCTCCAAACCAATTATGGATTCTATTTGTTTGTAAGGTTGTTGAAATTCAATTGAAATTCTAAAAGGCATTCAATGGTGCCTAGTTTAGTTTTATAGTATTTTTCCATGCAACCTGTGACTTGTTTCATAATTTAATTCAAAAGGAGAATAAATTAACAGCTAAAGAAAGAGAGAGAGCAAATGTTTGTGATCTGCATTGATTCTCATTTTCCATGACGCACTGCCACACGTCACAGCTCTGGTCTCTGATTAGAATTCAATGCTCTCGGCCAGGTGAGGAAGCAAAGCCCATATATGGGCATTGCCCCACAAAGCACTGGGTGTGTGTGTTGTACTGTTACCTGAGCACATACGTCACACACACACCTATTTTTCTTCCTCCCTACGCTGCTTGCATTTGCAGCTTTCATTACATGGGGATCAGGGAGGCATGGAAACAAAACTGGAAACAATAGCACGTCTCCAAATGGAAACTCTGCTTCACGAAGAAGCGATTTTGAGAGAATTGTGCTTGTTGTATAAATAGATAAATTCTAGAAATGCAGAGTAAGATTGCTTTAGATAAGCTGACTGTGGCACATTTATGGCAGGTGTGTCAAGGTTGGGTCATGCACAGAGACATGAATGCTGTTGAAATACCCACGACTAGGAAGGCACTACGCCAATGTGCGACTAAATGGAGGACTACTTTGACGACTTGACTCCATTAATTGGAAGTTTTAGAAATGTGAAAGCTGTGATTCTTCTGAAACAGACGTTGCAGCATGAGGAGCACTACATGCTCTCAGTTTGTAGTACACCGCAGCAAATATTTTTTTAGAGCATTTACATTACATTTTTTTTCTTTTAGTGTTTTTTTTTATTTTCCGCTGAACTATGTCAGAAGGTATGCAGGAACCCTCAGGCTAAGTTCTATTTTTTCTATTTTCACACCAACGCCTGAGCCCTACGCCTACCCTGTAGCCCTTGAAACCAAGTGCTAAGGGGAAGGGCTAAAAATATACACCTTTGAATCAGGACACCATATTCATCAGCCAAATACGTCACTCCTAGTAATTTTTACAATTATAAACAGTCAAATGAAACGTTGACATGCTATACGCAAGGTTTTTGTGCAACAAGGTTGATGAAGGCTAATCTTGATGGAATATTCTTATAAAACTAGCACTTTTTTATTTAAAATACCTTTAATGAACCATTTAATGCCAAAAACGATGGTTTCAATTTTAAAACTGATAAATTAAAAATTTTCTCACATTTGAGAGACTCTCATCTTACGCTTTTAGTTTTTAGTCTAACTTTAGACACCCCTTGAAACTGACGACCTTGCACTTATCCCTTCACCTTCATAAAAAAAAGAATGGGGACACCCCTTCAGCTCATAAAACAGAGGGGACTGGGTAGAACTGGACCTAAAATTTTACCACATCTGTCTTTCCAGAATTTAAAGTATGTTTTGTCTATTTTTTTAAATTATTTAAAGTTATTATGAGTCCAACGTTTATTTGCTTGAATAAATTTGACTAAGGAGCGTCAAAGTAACTTGTTTGGTGCAGAGCAACACATTTCTTTAGTGAAAATTAATTGAACGGGTAGAATAGACACATACACACTTTTCGATCCGTCTATGTTTCGTTCCTTTATGTTTATGTTCCACCTAACTATAACATACGTATCTCTTCATAAATAAACAACAGTTTCCATTTGAATATTACTAGCCGTGAGAGTTTAGCTTCATCTAAATCCTAATTTCCTGAGGTGGGCATGGGAAGACTCTCTAGTTGGTCTGGAGGGAGTGGTGGATTTTGTATAGTTTTCCAAACACAAAGGCATGAAGGATGCATGAGCATTTTGGTGGGTGTAGGTTCCATTGCCGCACCCATCAGCGAGCACCGGGGTCAATGTGTGACCGGCGCATTCCTTTAACTGTTTGAGGCGTCAGTGTTACATGTACAAGCTGACACCCTCTCCACACCCAACGCCCTGTATCCTCCGACTTCACTTCCTGTAAGGGCCTTGCACGCTGCAGGCTAGGTAGCCTTGAGATCTAATTTTAGGGTAGCCATTGTTTGCTGTAGTTTCCGGAAGGCGGCTGTGTAGAGTCGGCAATAAAATAATTAGGTTAGTGTGTGAGGTGACGGTTTAGAGGACTTTATCTGCACATCCTGTGTCTGCTGCACACACCAGACTGGCTGAGAGAGATAGAGGCAGCCAACAGTTTTTTCCACTTTCCTTATATTAACCATTCAGAACATTTAAACACGATTGGCTAGGTTCAATTAGCACAATGCAGATCAAATCCTCATATGCTAGTTATATTACATTTTTACACTTCATGTTGTAGTACGCAATTTTTAAAAAGCGACTATGAAACTAAATGTTTTCAAGTGACTGCAAAGCTAAAATCATTTTTTTTAGGTGGCATTATCACCCTTTAAAAGTTCGAAATAAGCAAAAATATAATTATGGCAAATTATAAACATATTTTGTCCTTGCAAATAGCTCTGCTATTAACCTTTGTAAAATCTGTGACACATTTTTTTTATAAAATAGGTGCAAATCTATGTTTTGTTGTTTTTATATAAACTAAAATCTCAACTCGTTGTCCTTTCACAACATCTCCAAAATTCAGATCAAATTCAAGAAGAATCAAGCTCAGCTGAAGGTCATTGACGTACAGTAGATCCTGAAGGACAACAGCTGGGCATATCCAGTGTGTCCATTCGCACGCTCTGATTGGTTAAGATAAACATGCAGCCTTGAGCATTTTTCTACATAAAATATTAATAAGTCAAATATCTAGCCTACAGAAACAGCAGCCACGGAGGTAAACCTAAAAGCCGGTGATTTCATCCACTGACTGGCCACTAGTGGGCTGGCCGGCAAACCAGTGAATGTGTCCTGATTTACCCAAGAGCAGCCAACCAATCAGAAGTGATCCTCACACGCTCCATTCATGAGAAGCAGCATTGTGTAGGGCACTCTATAAGTTCCTTCTCGTCTTGTGCTCACTGCTCTTTTGCTCATTGATCAAAAATGACAACCACTCTCACTAGGGGAACCACCACCAGAGTTGCTTCTCAAGCACAAGATATTACCCGTGTTTCTCAGTTAAGCACCATCATGTGACAAACACGTGGAAAGCACTATGAACTATTTGTAAAGATATGTTTTGTACACACTCTACACAAAATCAGCCTTAAATAGCCAAGAAAAACCTGCAAACAATTCCTCAGCTTTAAAGCACAGCATATGATATCCATTAGAAGGAGAGGTTCTCTTCCACCTCTCATTCACTTACTCTGTCTGGACGAAAAGAGTATTTCCCGATGGCATGTGCGGGGTCCCCGACTTTCCCCTTCATCCAGTCTCTTCAAGAGCACACACACGTGTGTCAGAGAGAGTGTGTGTATGAGATCTTCTTTAACGTCTCATAGCCACTGGAAAATAAAACAAAAACCCTACTCAGCTCAATTTTATCAGTCTTCCCCATATGAGTTCCAGGCTCCAGTTCTCTTGTTCTGTCTCTCTCTCTCCTGGCTCTGGTCTTTTTCTCTCCCGTCTTTCCACTCGCATTCTTCAGCGACTAATCAGTAACACTCTTAAAGCGAAAGAGGCGGAGGAAGTGTGCCGAAGACTCAACGGTGCATAAATAATATCATTGGTATCACTATCACTGAATTTAAACTTTCTATCGCCCCCTCCCTCTCTCTCTCTCTCTCTCTCCTTCACTCTCGCTCTCAGCTCAAAACAGCCATTGGATGACTGGAGCTGGACTGGCAGAGTACTTATAGTGCCGGGTCGAGGGGCTGAGCGATTCGCCCGCAGCCTATCAGTGTTCAGGGTAGTGTCCTGTTTCAATGCTGCTATGAATTGAGAGGTTAGAGAGAGGACACCCATTCAGAAAAAAGAAGGAGAGAGAGAGAGAGAGAGAGAGAAGCCGGCAGTGCTGGTGAAAAACGCCTAGGCTGTGCCGAGGATCTTTAGGAGAAGGAAACTCCCCTACTTATGTGACCGAGGAATGTTAGTTAGTCTCTTTCTGGGAGGAATTTACTAACACAGCCCAAATGTTTCTACATCCTCCATTGTTAAAAACAAACGTGCCTCAACAAAATCATATTCGTTGTGCATTTTCCATATTCTTCGTAATTCAAATGTAGTATTTGGTTTTCTTTGTTTCTCTAAGTTATAACTAAATATAAAATTAAGGCCACCTAGTCTTTTTAAAAATTCGCTGATGGCTGAAAACTCAAAACTATTGAAGTAAATAAACCAAAGGAGATGATTTGTAACATTAAACTCAACTCAATCATTCGATTCACTTGAATCGCATCTCAATCAACTTTAAGACAAAAGAGAATGTACCTCTCTAATTGAATTTAATGAAATAAATTTCATTTACAATTCGGATTTTAATACATTAATTTAAAAATAAAGAATTTCACCTGAATACCTATAGAATATTTAAAGATATCATGGTAATAAATTTGATTAAACTTTCACAAACATTTGAGTTGATCAACCTCAGTTTTTTTTTAAATAAACAGTTCTCAAATATTAAGTTATTTTTACAAATTCTACTTTTAAATGATGTTTACTTAGAAATAGCAGTCGTCAACTCAAATGTTTTGAGTACTGTAAACGTTTTGGGTTCACGGTGGCTCAGTTGGTAGAGCATTGCGCTAACAACGCAAAGGTTGTGGGTTCATATCCCAGGGAAAGCAAGAACTGACATTCAAATGTAAGTCGCTTTGGATAAAAGCGTCTGCCAAATGCATAAATGTAAATGTAAATGTACGGTGTACACTTCAGGTTTGAAAAAATATAATTTACTTTATAAACAGGCAAAGTTTTTTTCATAACTAATCATATTTAAATAACAATATTTCCATTTTATTATGCATAAAATGCAAAACAGAAAAGTATTGTAATGTTTACGATCTGAACAAAGTAAATTTCGAACACATTAAAATATTAAATCTAAAAAAAATACATCATCTTGTTTTGCTCAGAACTGAAGCTATGCAGAAATATAGCATTTCAGGGAGACGGCATATCGTTTCAGGAGACCTGACACCACAGAAGAACACAACACTCTCCAATATTTCAGACAGTCACCTTTCCCTTTGAATAAAAGTTCTGTGTAAAAAACTGGAAGGTTATCAAACTCTCTCCAAACCCGCCGTTCTCCTCCTCTCCACAATAATGAAACAAGGCTTTCACTTTTGAAACAGGCATTGTTAAGCTGTTAGTCACCAAAAGAATTGTGAGTCATCTATGAGTGCCGCACGGAAGCCTCGCGTTCAACCCCAACTGAGTAACAGATCCCAGCTCCAAGCTTTCCTTCTGCCCACCTTACACCCACAGACTGCAGCCAGGCAGCCCTGACTACACTGGATGCCCTAGTGAAACTTGATCAGAGCAGAGGACCATCCCGAAGCTCTCTCGTGTGACTCAGTGAAACCTCCATTCAAGGAGGAGCATTACATCATGACATCAAGAGTGTTCTGGTATGATTTACTTTCTTCAAAGATGATTGGAATATTTCAAAATGACCTTTAAAAATAAAATTAGTTAAACTTATGTGAGGAAAAAATCTATAAGTTGACGCATCACCAAATAACAGAAATCAAATTAAAAATACCATCTTTAAATAGATTCCATATGAATATGTTACAGAGAATTCAGTCCCTATGTCTGTATCTATGTCCTACATTCACCATCTCCACAGAGAAAACCACTGTGTTTCTTTAAGCTCTTGCTGTGTTCTATGGATAGTGAAACTGAGCTCGAATACAGTTCAGAGATTCAGCAAGTGACAGTGATTCTAACACCATTTTATCTTTTTTCCCCCTCGAACAATATCAGTGGTCTAAGAAAGTGAAATGCCACCACTTCCCATTCATTTCAATCTGCAGGTTTTAATCGTCCTAACATTAAATTAACTGCTTCACTCATCTTCCAAGCCTTTTATCTCAGAATTCCATGATTAAAAACACAATTCTTTTACTTTTTATGAATTCTGAGATCTAAAGTTGCAATTTTGAGGGGAATAATGTCAGAATCCTGAGGAAATAACTTTTACTTTCTGACTTTATTTCTTGGAATTGCCACTTTATATGTCAGAATTGTGACTTTTAATCTCAGGATTGAGACTTTTTATCTCAGAATTCTGACTAAATTTTGACTAAAATGACAAAAAAGATGTTTTATTTCATCTTCAGTGGCAGAAACAGGTTTCCATACCATTTTAGAGATATTTCATAGGCGTACTTCCTTGATTATTTAGCCAGAGTGGAGTTTAGTTACTAACTTTATCAGCAAACAATATCAACTGATGCTACAAAACAATATAAAGCCAAAAGTTTAGATTCATGGTAGAAATATGGAACCTCTCTGCCAACTGAAACCTAAGTACATTTAATGATTTATGCCATCACCAGAGTTGAGGGATAGTTCAATAGTTTCCAAAACAGTAAGATGCTACTTATTGTCTCAGGGGAGATGGAGAAAAATAGTTCCTTTAAAATTAAGTAAAAGGCAGTAATATTTCTAATAGTTATAATAATAGCTTTAGTGTGTATCTCTTGCAAATTCGGGTTTAACAGACCAACATATGAGTCTTACCAAGATTCGAATGTTCAGTTATATAACGTTGAAGACAACAAGTCCACACCGAAACACAGAAATAGTCCCAAATTCTTCACATTGCTGAGGTGTAAAAAGGTGGGAGCTATAGCTGGCAACGCTGCCATAAATGTAAAGATGAAAGACGCTATCAGCCTGCCGAAACTGCCCTCTGCAACCTCACTGGAACCTGATAAACTACGACCTGCCACAGGACTGGGGTCACGCTGCATTTAGAAGGAATGCAAGAACAGCATTATTCTTCAGCCCAATGCATCAAATCAGCTACTAATTACTTCCCAGTTACCTCCAGTACGACTTCCGCATTCAGTAACTTTCAACTGTACGCAACAATGATGCGCAGAACTATCATCGTCCTCATTTCCTGTGTGCAAATTAACCATCACCTCCAAAACAGGCAGCTTTTCAGCAGGTTAAAAATGATCCATGCTGTAATCAGACTCATCCGGGGCAGTTTGCACAACAGGGAAAGCAGCTGCCAACATCAGGTGACCACATCAATCCCGAGGCACAGTGTGGAGCTCCTGGTGACAGAGATGAGCTCAAACATCACATGAGTGCCTCGACTGGCCTCAGCCACTCTGGAATTGTATTTCGAGACGTCAGGGTGACGTGCCGCCTCCTCCCGTCCAGCGGGTTCTGCCATGCTTCTCTCTGCCAGTCTGTCCTTAGGCACTGGATGTCTATATTAGGAGGCCGCTAGCGGGCTCGGACACAGCTGTGATGTCATCATCATGCCACGGAGGCATGACTTCATGCGTTTTATCGGCTGCAGATAGCCCTGCATGCTTGGCTTCTATTGTGTCACATGCCTTCACATGTCTTCCTCCATCACTTCACCAGCATGCAGACGCAGCTTTTGAAAAGGCACAAACCGTGCTCCCAGATACCTTGTAACCATGCCAACCATCTGTTTGACATACTGTAGCTGACGGGACAATGAGGGATTGAGCTGGTGATTGGAGGCGAATCTGACCCAGATCCAGGAATGTGAAGCATTCCTAGTGAGGAAACCAAGAGTCTTTTAATGATTAGCCCTACGACTGCAGCTATAATCGTCTGACACTTTGCGACTGTTGGGGATGGCACGCGGAACAATAGAAGCCTTCTCCAAAAGTCGATTTTTCTGACTGAGAGGCTAATATGAAACACGATGGTTGAGGAAATGCATCATGTGACTGATGTGATGGAAGTGCTCATAACTTCTGAACAAAGACTGGTGTGGAACACATACTAAACCATTACGTACGGGCAAACGCACATACAACATCTCAACACCCACCCCCTCTCCCCCTTCATTTGAATATGTTATTAATTATAAGTAATTTTTGACCGCTCTGAAGGAAGTGGGTCTGAAATGAGTCATTTCTGTAGGGTGGGAAAATGTGCCCATAGAGATAAGGTGAAGAGGTTCTCAACCACATCGAGAGGAGCCAGCTGAGGTGGCTCAGGTATCTTTGAGTGCTAATTTTATATGTCTGAGGTAAATTTCAAAACTGTCCATTGTACAGAAGCAGATTTGGAAAGGACCTGGGCATGGAAAGGGTCTAGGGGAGGTAAATGTAGGTTTTGCTGTTCTTAGCCCTACCTGTTTACGTGAGATGAAGGGATGCTCCAATTATTTTTACAATGAAAGCAAAGGGCTAAGGTAAAGGGGTGTATGGCCCTCCATTTCGAGGGTCGTTCAGACCGACACTTCATAAAGGGGTGAGATTTCTGACCAAAGAGATCCAAAATGCAAGTAATTTTGTTTTAAAATGACAAAAATCAAATAATTTTATGTTGGATTGTCCCTTGTCCAGCAGAAGTAAATTAATTATGTGCCATTATTAACTCAGCTTTAGTTATATACTATACTGACTAACGTTATTTATATAACGCTTTTTGAAAACAGCATCAAGACAGAAACAAAGTGCTTTATAGATTTAGTAAAACACTAGGAGAAAAAAAACTAAATCTAAGCAAAGTAAAATACAAAAAAAGAATTATTTAGGCAGAGTCTCAGACTGTGAGAGAAGGATTAGTCTGAATTACGTATGGTACTTCTAATCATTTAATTATATTCATATGTTTAATCTTTCCTCATCCTTCAGAACATTTGGCTCACGCATGCAGCTTCATAGGGCTATATTTTAAGTCATTTCTCTCAGCCCGTTTCAAGAGTTAAGAAGAAGGGGTAAGTGGTTATCATTCAAGCTCCTCTTGAAACTAGTTTAGCAAAACTGTGTTTACAAAAATCTGAGTTTTAACTAAACAAAATTATATCAAACAAACTAGGTTGTAAAAAAATCTCCTGTTTCCAGTTCCTGGTTTTATGTAAATTTGTCTACATCCATTTTTTTTTTGTTCTGTATTATTGCAATTTCAAATACGTGATTTTTCACAAATGAATTTTGAGACGTCTTAACTCATGCTCTATTGAAAATGAGACTATTGATATTTAAAGTTTGTCCATCATAAAATGGTTTTATATCAAATAAATGTTTTGTGCTTTCTGAAACCACTTTGCTAAAACTACAGTCCTTCACTTGTTATGAGGAAGACGTCTCATGCATTCGGTACACACTAAGTCAATCTGCTAATAACTCTGATGTAATTCTTTCCTGTCTGGGTGGGAAACCCTGAGATAGGGCGAAAGGAGCCTGAGCGTCTGCTTCTCCACCCCTCCGCTGGCCCTTGCAAAGGTGTCAGATGAAAAGCAGCGAGATTGTTGCTTTCACTCGGTCTCTCTCTTTCGCGCATTCTTCTGTCCTCGCCCCCTCACCACCCACGTCTTTTCTGTTCTCCTCATCTGCCCACACACTCCCTATGCACACTTGCTCCACCACACACACCCACCACCCTCCCGGTACTGTTCGACCAACCCAGCCTGCCGCCTCTGGATGTCCCTCTAAACTCAGGATGCAGGACCCCCGCCTTGCGCCGCAGTGACCCCATCCGCTTCTTGCTTCCCCTGTGTGTATCCTGTGAGGGGGCTGCTCCACTAGAACGACCGGAGGGGGGTAGAGAGTGCAAAACTCCAGATCTAACCCTCAGCATGAGTGACCGGCAGTACAGCCCTCATTTGGAAGTTCCTCACATGTCCTTTCGATACATTCCGATCTACGCCAAGAAGGGTTTCCTGCTCTCACACCACCCGCTCTTTCAGCACTTCCTACAGTACCACCTTCAATTATCTCAGAGCCAGAGAGAAGGTGCTGATGTAATACAATGTTCTTCGTGGATTCCTGGCTGAGGCAGAGTGACGTAATCAAAGGTGGGACTGATTACTCTGAGAAAGGGAGACTCTGGGAAGAATTGGAAGAGTAAACTTGGTACGCTTGAGCTGAAGAGGAGAGGGAGGGATGACATGGGGGGCTCTCCTCGAGCTGTAGGTCAGCAGGGTTCATTTCCTCCAGAGCAAACATCTCTTTATCAGGCTCATCTGCCGACAGAACTGATAGGAGCCTTATGGGTGCGAGGGGTGTCTACGACAAACCCAGCCTGTGTGCCTTTGTCTTGAGTTTATGAGGGGCGCACAGTCTGTCGTCACACATCCCTTGCAGACTTCCTGCTGCTACTGGATTGTCCGCCTTTGGCCTCGCGTGTGATCCAGGCTTACAAACCAGACTGGAGAGGCTCCATTACTGTTGTGTCTGCGCTGTACAATGGTTTTCATTTGGTTTACCATCATTCCTTATATTGTTTTGAGAAGGATTCTACTTACTGATGATGCAAAGGTGAAACAAGATGTTTCCAAGATTAGTCATTCCTAGCCAATGATTACTGTCTATTTTCCACGTCTCAGATTTTTTTATTATTTTATAGCATGCTCTAAATACTGTATTCTGATTAGCTGGCAGGTATCATTAGCTCCAGGTCAGTTTAGGCACTTTCTGTATAAATAGACTTAACACCCACAAATACGTCACAATCATTTCGACTGAGGGTGAAAGCACTGGCACATAATGAATGAAATTCGACAGACACAGATGAAAAGTATTTTACATCATTATTAAATGAAAACGTTTGCTGAAAAACAAACTGCAAAAGGAATTTATGCTATCGAGTGAATTCACACATATAAACCAAATAAAATTTGATACTTTAGGTATAATTCAGAAGTTAACCATGTGCTTTCAACACAATGAGGTCTTAAAATATTTGTAATTTCATAGCATTATTATAAAATTAACTTGGTTGTAGCCAACGAATTGGACTAAATGTAATAAAAAAATGAACTGTTTTTTTGAAGCATAAGCAGCAACACTGCACTACCAATTTCTACCAAGCGACTTATGGGCAAACTGACAAAAATAACCACTGTTGTTTCAATCATTACAGCCGAGATAATAACAATACATTTGATATTTGGCAAAAGATCACGGTGTAGAAATGGGAAAATCATCCCCTGATTGTGCACTTTCTTTAAAGGTACACTCTGCAGAGGTCACCAGTGTATTTCAGGGACACTTTCACTGTTTACAAATCAATTTAGTCCCAGATTCACCTGAAATGCGTGCTTGATGGACTGTTATATGTAGAATTGTATTTGGAAGATACCCAACAAACCAAGATGCCAAACTCTACTCCGAAAACATCAACCTCCTTGCTGAAAGACACCAACCACTGCACCTGCACCACTAGCTACAACAATTTACTGCAAATTCTAACAGAACTGTAATTATTCATCATTGGATTCTTTTTTTTGTGGTGTACGAACACCTAATTCTGCTGCACTCTTTGTTATCATACGTCATTAATTGTCCACATCATGCAAAAGTTACTTTTGAATCGCGGCAGCAGTCCTGTCAGCTGTAGCCGCATAAAGCATGTCTAAAGCGTGACTTTCTTTGGGCCAAAATCTGCCAACGTGGCAATTTCTTGAAGCCCTCAGCACTCGTCACAAAAGCCTGTGTTGTGTTGACCACAGGATGAAACACATGTGAAGGAAAAGTACTGTTGTATTCCACCAGAAGATGGAAATAGATGTCTGGGTTGCACTATTGCCAATTGACCTTGGCATTTTTTTTTTTTTTTTTTAATTTAACATTTTCTTAAAAAGAAAAATTAACAATGAGGGCCATCGACTCCGGGACAAGTATTTTTTCCCCACCAAAGTACAGTGTTCGCCTAGTTTGCAAAAACTGTGGCTCCTTTCAATGGAAACGATGATGCTACCAAACAGAACGTGCAAATTACAAATTCGTTAATCATTCTAAAGTGAATAAAATATTTGTTTCATGTACAAAAATCAAAGCAGTTTTTTGGATTAAACCATTATGAATATGCTCTAGGACTTTTCCTTTGCTGTTATTTTCCCGCTGACATGTTTTGAATTTAGAAGTAATCAATTTTCAAATTAAACTATAAAGTTTATCTTTTTAAGTGTGTGTTTTTTTTCCTTGTTTTCTCATTTCACTTGGGCTTTAAATATAAGGCAGTGATTTTGAAAAATATTGTTCAGTTCTGTTTATCGGAGTTTATTTTCATGTAATAATAAGAATGGTGGAAAGCAGACTGAATGGTCGCGCCCAAACACTTGTTTATATATTGGACATTGTCGTAAGATTATAGGAAATTTTTACGTTGATATTTTTTACAATGATATTATACTGCATTCCAGCTTAAGAATCAACGATCTTTGCCTACCAAAAATGTTCCACTGGTTATAGAAAACCATCTTAAAAAGGCTTGAATTTTAAATGGAATAAATGTATTTATACGAAAAGCTAAATGCAGGAGAGCCAGATCTGAAGAATGTAAAGAGTCTGTAAATTACTTATTATCTTGGGGGATGGGTATTAATCCTTTAAAGTCACCAAAACTTTGCAGAGTGCCTGGATGTTTTTATGCAACACAATAATAATGTTTTATTTTCATGTTGAAGTGATTTCATGCGTGTAAAATGAGTCAGATTGTTCAGAAGGACGTAAGCGCCAATAAAAACAACATATTCCTCGTCAACAGCAATGAGTCAAAAGCAACACTTTTCTAGTTTGGTGTGATGCAAGGTTACTTGTGCCTTCCAGATGGAGCCTCCTCCAAAAGTTTGGAGTTGATCTTTAGCTGACTAATGTTGTGATGCAGGCCAGGCACGCCGTGTAAAGGAAACACACACTTGTATAGGAAACAAAAGTCTTCTTTCTGAACAGCCATGTATAAATAAGAATTGAACGTTTAATCTTTGACATATGACTCACATCCCTGCATCATTCATGTGTAATACTACCCTCCCCAATAAAGAACAAAAAACACCAGTCATGGGTTAAGTAAAGGGGATGATGGGTCATTGATTCAAGGATACTAAATTACGAGAGGAGAGGTTTGTCCCTGGATTTGAACAAGAATGAATCACAAGTCTTCTGCCCACTCAAACACCCACACAAACCAGCGAGTGGGTGTGAAAACACTGGGCACGGAGCCTACAGGCTTTACACTTCGAGAAAGCAGGAGAGACAGAGAGATGATGCTTCTGTCGCTCTTTCACTTACTCCTCTGCACACATACACCTCTTCTACCCACGAGCGGAGCCCACATCGAGGGAGCATTGATGATGTCATGTCCTCAGATCTAAAGATGCGCAGCGCTCAAGATCATGTGTGGGCTTTTCTCTAAACCCCTGTGTGTATAGAGTCTTTTTACTATGATTTCTCTCAAAAACTGCAGACCTGAAACGAGTGAGCACTTCCTGCTGTGCACCAATCTCTCTCTTCACACAGACCCCGGGTCACGTCTGGCACCTGCCAATCACTCCTTCTTTCTAAGCCACACCATCAATGAATAAAGACGGCTAAAATCCTCACTTCGGCTCTCCAAAACACTTGTAAAAACAAAAGTAACTTACCTGTGCAAGGTGATGCCATGATTTGGTTTTGGCCATTCGCCCCCATTTCATCTCAGACTCTAGAAGAAATTAGAAAAGAACGTAAATAACACCTTAAGGAATAGCACTAAAAACCATTCCCTCCATCTCAGGCCAAGATTGTGTTGAATAACATGTCCAATCCAAATGAAACCCTTCAGGAACATTTTGTTGAAACGGACCAGTGAAAGAGACAGATTGCTCATTAGAATATTTCACATTTGCGTGTGGGCGATCACCAACAGCTATTCTTCATCACAACTCAAAAAGAATCTCCAGAGATGAGCGTTTCGCCCGCAAAGTGATCTCACATCTCCAAAATAATCACCTTTTTAAGTTGCATTATATTTTTATAATTTAAGTTATAATTACAACTCATGACTATGGACCAAAGTAAAGAGAAGTAAAGTTGTTTAACTGAAAACGAACATGTGCCCATTATACACCTGTAGCTACAAAAGAAAGCTCTTGTGATGTATTATACTGAAGTATACCATGACATGAACCATTCACATTCTTGTAATTATGTCAATCGAGATGCATTAGCAGCACTTTTGAGGGTGAAAAACTACCTGACAGCACAATGGGGACTGTTAATGCACTGCGTTGAAACTGATCAGACTTTCATCGAAGGTTCAATTTGATGAAGAAAAATCCTACTCCATGGTGAAGAATTCAACTTCCTTTTTTAGCTCGTACATTCACCATGTCACCAGTTCACAGTTGAAGGGTAACTCAGAGGAAACCCACAAACCAGGATCAAACCACCATCTATGATTTCTGTTTATTGCTGATCTGCATAAAGCCGTGATTTTATTTATAACTAATAAAATCTCTTCAATTGGAACTGAATTTGTGAATAGAAGCGGAGTGTGATTGTGCAACGACAAAAGAGTAAATCACAGCAACAAACAAGTTGTTAAGTAAGAGGGTGCAACAATATTTAAAAAAAATACAACGAAATTAGAGTTATTAACGAAAAATGGTATTAAATCCATTAAGTAGCCCAGTAGTTATAGCCGCATACAATGCACGGATTTATCCACCAATAAATCAACCAATTTCATGGGGATTATTGGGGTTCAAACACATAATATATCCGCTCAATCTATTTGCAGGCATCCGGCCACTACACTTCATCTTCCTATAGTCATGTGATGTTATCCTTGTCATTCAAAGGGGGAGAAAGAGGAAAGGGGAAATGTGTTCCCCTTTGTTTCCCCTCTCCAAACTCGCCCCTCTCTTATTCCCCAACTCAATTCTTTCATTCCCCCCGGGGCAACAGCATTCCAAAACACACACAAGAATTTCCTTTTCTTCAGTTCACAACCCTCCCCTCCAACCTCACTTCAAGAAGAGGAAAAAGAAGAATACATCACCCTCAACCATATGGTCCTTACATTAAATAGCAGAATAAAGAGATTAAAACAACTTTTCGCAGTGGCGCTATAAAATGAATTTGGAGATGCCACACACAGACTGCCAGCTCCGTCTTGTGCATGCGGCAGTGTAAAGCTTTACTGCCCAAAGCAACAGGAAGCAGACGTATATTATCATTTATAGATCATGGGTGCAGCTTTAAAGCTAGATTAATGACATATTCTATTTGAAACGACACAATACAGCGTAAAGCAATCACAACATGCAGACTGAGGCTAAAACATGATAAAAATGCACAAGACGAACCTTTTGTTTGAGTTCGATGAACGCGTTCACGTTCTTCCTCCGTGCAGCATCCCTGCAGATCCCGCACAAGCTGCTTCTAAGAGCAAAGAAAAGAACGAAACGCGTGAATAAACGAACTCCGGCTTTCGATTAAAAGTGCTCGTCACGTCATTTTTCATTCATCTGCTTGTCATCCCCTCTCTGCGCGCCGGGTGCCTTCTCACGCTGAGCTTTACCTACAGAATGATTCGGAAATGCCACTGCTGGCCCATTCACATGAACGCGGCTGACTTCATCACTGAGCAGCGGGCGTTCGGTTCAGAAATCCCCCTCTGCCGGGGCCGTCCCTCCGCGCGCACCGCGGACACAACGCGCTGCAGCCGGGACGAGATCTGCATACGCTTTGAGGAAACTCCTAAGTCAGAAATAGACTCTTGTGCACAACGACTTAAGTTATATGAGGCGGTGACATTTTTTTCGACGCAACTTGCATGTTTCTGAGAACAGAAAGGGGCAAAACAGCTGTCCCCAAAACTCTCTGTTTGTGGGAAGATGAGTAAGATTTCAACCGTAAATTTCAAGGGGAATTTGCTTGATTTGTTTGATATTGAACCTTTCACATATTGCATGAAACGCTGCAAAAATTACCCAGGGGTGTTTTTTATACTCATAAATTCAGCAAAAGTTTATTACTGAATTCGTAAAATACAAAAAACCCCGAATATAATCTAGTGACAACCAATTTTAGCATCTATAGACGTAACACACAAAAAAATTTAATTCTTTTTCAATTAACCATAGGAAATAATTACTTTAGCAAAGTGCGCATGCGTCCACGCTGCAGAAATCGCGGGAGTCGCCTCTTTTTTTTTGCTTTGGAAAAATTAGCCCCGCAGTGAAATGCACCTCCTGAGCATTTCACTATTATGTAATCCGTTTTTTTATTTTGTACAGCAGAAAATAGAAATATGTTCTCATTTGGAGCTAAAATGTAGTTTTCGCTTAATAATGTTTATTAACATTTTTGGTTAATCACATTTTTTGTTGGAAGAGTTCAACATATGTTTTAAAAATATTTATTTTGAAAATGCTTAAAAACATCACGATTCATGATAGTGTTAGCTTTAACAAGCTTTTTTTTAAAAGTATGATATTTTAATAGCTTTTCTCCCATTCACACTTTCAGATTTGCATCACATCTAAAGCTCAAAGTATAAACACAATACTTGTATGTTGTTTCGCTCCATATCTAAACATACTTAATGTACAGGCTACATAATTCATACATAAATGTACATTTTTTCATCTACAGAATACTTTTTGACCTCTTTTGCCCAGTGGAAATAGAAATAACCAAGTTACAAAATAGATCACTCTGGATCTCCACTGTTGCTATGGTTACTAGCACAGGATTTGTTCGGAAGGTTTTATTCAACCGGGCATTCAGTTAATTTTCAATTAACTTCTGTTGGTTCTGAAGTAAAAATGTCAATTTCTGTGTTTTTGTCTGCAAATAAATTACAGTTACGCATTTGTCAGATGCTTTTATCCAAAGTGACTTACATTGCAAGGAATGAACCAAATTAATCAGTTCTTGTTTTCCCTGAGATTCAAACACTATCCATTAGAAAGCTGCTGCTTTTTCACAATATCAAAAGCAAAAAAAATAAACCAGTAGAGCACTAGTGAGGTTCTACAGGAACACCATTATTTGTTTCAATAAATAATAATTCAATACTCATATCGTTGAGATGTTGAATACAAAGAGCGTCAATACTCATTTTTTCAAGTTTAGGGACTTTCACTCCAAATGAGAAAGACGCTTTTGACTAATTCATTTACATTTGGACAAAAAGTGTTTTCTGAAGATGCAGATTTGTTCAATGAAGTTTGGTCTCTACTCAAATTCTGAATTCTAGACATCGGTCCCTAGCAGCATAATCTTTTGATGTCAAAGAAAATTTTCAGAACTCAATTTCACACTCAGAATTTGCCTCTGGTACTTTCTCATTTCAGCTGCAGGGCATCCCTGATGCAGGAACTGTATCTCTACAAATGAATAGCTCTCACTCATTTATTTCTGAGCTTCGTGTCAAACCTGTGCCCCCCCCCCACCACCACCACCACTAGGAAAGCAGTTTTTACAGTAGACACCTGGGGTTTCACCAGAGACTAAGACTAGCAGTGAGAAGTACAATGGGAGTTCACCTTACTGACCACATCGTCTCATTCACAACAAACCATCACTCTTCTATAATCCCTGTCCTGATAGAAAGGATGCAAGGGGAAATACATCTGTGGGTGGTGCCAGATGATTTGCATAAAATTTCCAAAGAGCCAGATATTTTTTCCACCTTCTCTTACACTGAAACATAGAAAGATGAGGAAGGATGAGCAGACGAAGAAAGTGGGGAAAATTTGCACTAGTAATTGGGTTTTGCACATTTAAATATTTCACGATTCATTGTGAACAGTTTAATAGGTCTTTACGAAGTTTATAGATGTGGACATTAGTAAGTAAGGTGGAATTATAAGGTTATATTGTACTTATTAAAACGAGACGTTGCAACTGACATACAGTTTAAATCTAATCAGTGTGAGCACATCTGCAGACAGAAAAATATGAAAACACAACCTGCACAGCACGTCTCTCCAGCCCAGCTCTCACACGTACTGCACAGTATGAGCCTTAGCTGGTATGGAAACATTTGAAATATCAGTTTCCCAGCTGCTTCAGCCAAACAACATAAGTGAGCGACAAAGAGTGTGAACAAAAGAGCTGATGATTAAACTGCTACACAACAAAGTGAAAAGTATTAACAATAAAATACTGTTTAAATGTGTTATCTGCCAAAAACAGAACCAATCTACATTGGGCTCATCCTTCCACGAAGCTGCTATATAAATACATTTGACTAGACTTGATTCGGTTCGATTTCTAAGCTTTCAACTCATCCAGGTTGCAGATTTTAGGGCACGGTTCCAGGGCAGACTTACCCAGGACCGGTTGCCAGTCCATCACGGAATCCAACTTGCAACATTATTATCAAAATGCTTGACCACAAGAAACCGTTTCCTCGGCTACACATAATTTTAAAATGACTTGGCAAATTGGCTCATGCATTGACCACTTTGTCTCCAAGGAAAATCCATCAGAATGGTCCAAGAATATCCTCAAAAAGACATTTTCAATTCAAAAGCAAATGTGCACAAAGCTCCGCGGCATCTCTACTATTTGGCTCTTTTAAAACACTTTTGGATCAAGTAAAAGACAATTACCTCGCTCACTTTTTGCGAGCAATTATTATTAACCATTGTTGACTATATTTCTGAATTATGTTTTTCATTAGCATGTTTGTACTCGCTTTCTGATGCAGATGATGGCTAGTAAAAGCATTCCCTTTTGTCTAAGCAGCTTCAATTATCAGAGGCTTCGCCGGCCATGTATTGAACTTGTTTAACCATAGTCTAAAGGACATGTTGCCTTTGTTTAGTTAGAGCAGATATATTGTAATGAATAACCATTCCTGTTAAACAGAGCTCACATCCCTGTTCAACCAACATCAGTACATTTCTATA
This sequence comes from Danionella cerebrum, assembly GCA_007224835.1. Taxonomy (NCBI): domain Eukaryota; kingdom Metazoa; phylum Chordata; class Actinopteri; order Cypriniformes; family Danionidae; genus Danionella; species Danionella cerebrum. The sequence goes on along the minus strand of SRMA01027134.1, from coordinate 459,838 downwards.
TTCATGTCTAGGAATTGCCTGATTAGCAATTAGATAAATGCAACTAATTGGTTCCATTCTGAAAAGTGCTTTTCCAAGCTCAGTAAAGCGGAGAATGCCTGGCAAGTGAGCAAGAACTTGAATTCCTCAATGCAATGTCATCTTTAAGGAATTCAGATGAACTTTCACCTCTTTCTCATTCAGACATTCAAGCATAGAATTGGTTTGAAGCATTGAGAAAATCTTTAGTTCTTTTTACAACAAGCTTTGATCATGCAGATCAATGAAATCTCCCAGATTATAAATCTAGCTCAAACAACTGAATCAAGTCAAAACACATGGGCATTATCTCCAGCGGAATCCATACTGTATCGTCCTTTACGCTTATTATTATAATATCATTCGCTTTCATGGTGCTCTTCAGCACAAATGCACCGCTCTGTTTCTAATTGAATCTGTTCTGCAGAACCTCTACAGAATGCAAAAGTGGCAGATAAATTGAGCCGACCCTCTTTGTTTGCCAATTGTGAGGATGGAAAGAGACCTCTCAGACCACACACCATTGAAATCCATCGCCGCATTAATCGGCGAACTGGAAATGAAAAATATCGCCAACCCCGCAGGGAAATGACAGCAAGACAGTGGGGTTCTAACAGCACCACAGGTGGGTCTCTTTGTATCCCCTCCTGGTTGTGCCCCATTTTGGGAAAGCCCCTCGGCGGCAGGCAACAACCGTCTCCAGCTGAACCTGAAATACAAGCCCGAGCGCTGGATTTTCCCACCGCTGCCATTCCCAGGGATCCTTCTGAGCTAAACCCTCTTAAATGTCCCCCTGGCTTTTGTCTCGTCGTTTCAGCTGAAATCTCTTGCATTCAGAGAGCTCAGGAACTCAGGAATGCTTTGGGTTTGACAAGCAACCCTTCCCTCCTCAAATGAATTTGCCCAGTGGAATATTTCACATACACACTCTTCACTTGTGCACACATGCACTCAGTCACCCACACACATCCAGCTACACCCTCCCACACAAATACCTATATCCAAACACCCCCCCCCACCCCCACACACACACACGCACGCACACACATGTGCTTCTTAGTACACATGGCACACACAGACATCCACCCACACACATGCTCCATCACAATAAGTTTCTCCTGATCTGCTTTTTGCACAAAATGGCAAACAACGCAAACAAATGCACTTTGGATAATGGCATTCAACAAGTTCCTGCTGGCAAGTTTGGGAAAAGGCAGATTGGTGTGAGTGCTGTTTATCTCTCTTTAACTGTAGAGAACAAAGAGCAAAGCTGTATTTCTGTCCCTTGCATTCCATTCAAGCCGAGACCGTCTTCAGCACAGAGAAAACAATTACAGATCGCAGTCTTTCAACAGCTTACAGGATTCGCTCTCATGGCAAACTGTGAGGCGCCTTTTTGTTCTATTGGAAATATCCACATTTTTAGCATCTGAGAGGCTGAGCCAAAACTTTTAATCATTGTAGAACCCATAGCCCCCACCAGAGAAAGTGAGCTCCAGTCAATGCACAATAAGTTACGTCTACAAGAGCCTTACCTTCACTCACGGCATGGAGTGATTTGTGTCTTGATCTTGTCAGTCCATTTCCTGCAGAGCTCATGTGCCTGTGAGTGACTGCAGTATCCTGTAGAGATCTGCTGCTCTGTGAGTGTGTTTGAGGCTGAGTTCTCTGCGAGTGTCATGCTGGAAGTGTTGCATCCACAGGCTGCCGCGGGTTTAACTACATAGCATCTCTCCACCCCCACGGCTGCATGGTAAGCGTGTGTGAGCAGGGAAGGTTTCCTGCCTACACGTCTGTGTAAATCAGCCCCCGGCACCCCCCACTCGCCACACACACACATTTACATTCACAGCCTACTTTAAAATGCCGTCACCTGACCAGCCCACCACAGTCAGCCCACACATACTTCAGTTTTTCTCCTTTATTCCATTTTTTTTTTCTTCGGTTTTTCACATCTCATTTGAGATTGTGTGAGCAACAGTAATGAAAATAACTAGAATAATCAATGGAAATGCACAGAAACCCTGATGCGTTGAGGGTTTTTATTTCAACAACAAGTGTTTTCAGCATGAAACGTTCAATGAGGCTGATTATTTTGGAAAAACAAATTATAATTTGAGCTTTTTCGTCCTTAAAAAAGTGACTGTACAGTCCATCTATCCATCCAGTATAATATCACAATATTAATAATTATTGTAAAACAAAGTGAAATGAAAACACAAGCTTTACAAAGCTATTTTATCACCAACTACTGGAACTATTTCAATGTTAAAATGTTAATTTTTCAAACTGTAAAGCTACAAACGTCAGGGTCTAGTTTAATTTGTATTTGAGCGTGTAATATCATTCAGCCACTAGGAAGCAGCACTAATGCTTGCTCTCTCAAAATTATCGCTTGTTCTCTGCGTGTTCCTTTTGTTTCTCAATGGAAGTTGTTCATCGTGAAGCTCCTCCTAGATGTTATATCTATTCCAGTGATTCTACAATAAATATATTTTTATATTCTGCTATCACTTCCAGTACTCTATGTTCTTCTTTACGCAGTATAGAATTCTTAAAGACCTTGGTCAAGCGCTTAGGGTCATTGTCCTGCAGCAGAATAAATTGAAAAAGTATTCCAGACCAAATCTCCAGAATTTGCAGAAATGCAGCTCCAAAAAGTTCACGCTTCATTGTTGCCTTCAGATAATCACTGTACCAATATCTCCTGTCCTTCGACGAACAATATTTAAAAAAATCATATGCAACTCTTCCATGAAGACCACTTCTGGCAGGACTTCTCCAGACAGACAAATGTACTTGGGTCATATCGATGTTTGCCAGTTCTGAGCTGGAATGAATTCACTATTTTTAACTAGTTGGTTGATATTATGAGAATGGTTTGAAAATAATGTGAGGCAATGAGGGAACATTCTATGTGTATGTTTGTATGGTATTGAAAGAAATGATACCTGCACACTAGACATGTTTCCATTCAAAGGTGCAAATAAAATTTATTTTAAAAACTGGAATATCACATAAATAATTGCAAATAAAGCACTGCTTCCATCCAGCGGCTCCAAAATCATCACTTCCTGATAAACTGGCGCTAAGTATCAAAAGAAAAATTTAAGTTGCTGCTTCAGGAGAAGGCCTTAAACACGTAAACGAAACACAATATTCGCAGTCATGTCATCTTGCTTTTGGAGGCGGGAGACTTCTCTTTGGCAAAGCAGCCGGTCAAGACAGTTCTGGGAGGTGATGCTCTTGAACCATTTTAATGACATACTTTGGCTAAGGAATTTTAAAATGACCAAAACAACATTTCAGATGTTGCACAATGAAATCCCAGTTGCGACAGACAAATGCATTGAGATTTATTCGGTAAATGCATTTCTATTTCAGTTTATGCACATTTTTTTATTATCAGACACCCGTTTATCCTACACAATTTTTTTTTTTGCGTGACTCAAAATGTATACGCATCTTTGTGTTTCCATCCAGGGTTTTTTATGCAATATACCAAAGTGTGCATAAAGATGGTGGATTGAAACGCAGCTAATGTGAAGAACATCACTTACGAATGTTCTTATAGTTCTGTCCAGGATGTTCATCACCTTTAGACATCATTTCAAAACAAACTAGTGCTCACCGAACAGACAAACTATTCTTTTGACGTTTAATGCCGCCAAATTGTAACCAAAACAGACTTAAAATTATACTTCTCGAATTCACAATGCCTACCCTGTTATTGGATTGATTAGTCACTCCACTGAATCATAAACAGGTCACTCCAAAATGTCGACTCTTTTCCATGTGCATCTCATCAGAGCAGCTCATAGACGGCCATGCTTTTCAATGTGCGAGGCCAGAGTATGGAAAATGTATGTCTTTTTTTGAGAACACAATCAGAGATCAAACAGCCGCTGAGGCAACATACCAAACGCTTGCAATGGATAAAATAACCCCAAACATATCAGTATTTCCATAAACTCAGAAACATCACAATGAAGCAGTTTACTACTCTTGTGTAGAGAGACTGTTTTAAAATCTCAATTCTGGGAAGACGCTTGAGTCAAAGTCTCCATGTCTTTACTCCTTTAAAACTAACCAGCCGCAAATAGGTCATAAAATAAAAACTCTTCTATCAGAGAGAGCATTAGACAACAAGCGCTCTATTAGGAGCAACCTCCAGACTCAGACAGCTTTACCTTCACCGCTGTGCATTAAGTTGAAGAGAAAGTGTGCGCTTCAATTTGTGATTACTTTTCCAACCTTGTAATTGCAGTATTTCAGAGAACGAGACAGGAAGAATATTCATATTCAGTATTCAGGTAACGTGGCTATGGAAGGATAGCGTGGGTGAGGACACACACTCTCTGTCCAAATACATGCAGAACATAAAGGCTAATGGAGAAGCAAGGTTTAAAAAGGATTTAGTTTTTTTTTTTTGCACATGTAAGTTGCTAAAAGCTGGATTTAACATTGTTGTATTTTTAGCCATTAATCCATTTGTTTATTTTCTTAAAAGACTAAAATCTAGCACCGTCCTCGTTCTCTCTGAAACCCCACATTCATTCATTCAACCAGGCACAGTTTTCCAGGTAGCGCCACAATTCATGGAAACGAAGGGACTAGCTCTAGGTTTACCTTGCTTGATTCCCCCTGTGAGGCGCCTGTCAAACTTGTCATGCCTCTTTGGGTGTAGTAGAGCTGTAGGTGTAGTTTATAGCTCCCTGTGTAAATTGGAATTGCTGGTGTGGGTTTTCCCACACGACTAAACATACATATGCCCTAGGCTAATTCATTATTCTAAAACTTTTTTTGCCCATTTTCTATCTTTATTTGCAACAGTATGTCGACAAGAAGAGATTTAGGTAGAGAGAGGGGAAGGTCGGGAAATGACGACGGGTTTGGGATTCAAACACACATCGCCCTGTGCAACCACACGTATGTGTCTGGTGCACCATCCACTGTCCCCCGGTCCCGGGCATGAAACTTGTAGCTTTACCTTAGCCATTCTGTCCCACCACTAGATCTAATTAACATAAGGCTACTCTTACTGTGAAGTTGCCTCGAAGCATCTTCATAAAAGTATGACTTATCTCAGTAAATTCCATCACAACTGTCCCCTTTTGTATTGATTTCTGCCATTCTGTTTGTTCTGCTTTCCTCCACAAATGCTCAACAAGCTTCAGTTGGTTCAGAATTCTGCTGCCAGTCCAGTAACCCACACAAAATGGACAGCACACATTACTCCAGTCCTTTGGCAACTGCACTAGCCTCTTGTCAAGTTCCAGTCTTAATTAAAATAATTGTTTGATTAAAAAAACGAGACTAGTATTGGTTTGGTTGCCACTTATCAAATTGATCTGCTTAGTATTTACCACACACACATTCTTTGCATTTTTCAAACTCCCTCTCCATCAAAACATTGGTGAATGGGCTTTTTGCCATGCTGATTCTGCCAACTGAAATGACCTACAACACGAGATCCGCAATTGCAGTGATTTGATGGTTTTACAATCACTCTCTCTGTATGCAAAAAACACTTCTTTTGTTTCTGTATTTTAACTCCCATTTCTGTTTTTTTTCTGACTTTGTAAGGTGTGCTTAGGTGACCTGAAAGTTGTGCAACATGCAACACCCACTCTCTGAGAAAAAAACCTGTCAGTTGAGGATCATAACAGCACTGACAAACTTCATTTTATTACAAATCTCAAAATAACAATTTTATTTTTAGCTTGTATGAATGATTAAAGGTAATACCTTATTTATATATTATTATATATTAAATTATTATTATTATTATTGCTAGAATAAACCATCTTATATTACATCCTATAAAAGGGCGCAGATGTACACACTGAGGATTTCATTTGTTGTTGACACCTCTGGACACTCTAGATTGAGAATTTTGTGCCATTTCTTGTTCGTCTGTGGTTATTGCCTATATTATAAGGTTATGGTCTTATTACATGTAAATGATGAAGATGCTTTTTGTTTATTTGTGGTGAAGTTTTTTTCATTTTTAAATTCAATCTAATACCTTTTCTGGTTTTAAAGTTTCGAAATCTTTTGTTTCCAATTTGCGGTATTTTTCCCACATTTAGTATTTCCTCACCATTTCACCTTTAGACTTCAGGTTATAACAATAGGGGGCTCGGACAATTTTTTTGAGCCTGCTGTTTGGTTATTACATTTAAATATTTGGTTCCTCACGTTTACATTTATGCTTTTTTTATCCAAAGAAACATACATTTAAAAGAATGAACACTGTTTTTCTTTGTTTTCCCTTGGGTTCGAACCCATGATCTTTGCGCTGGACTCACAATGATCTATACCAAATGAGCCACTTTTTTACCACTTATTGTAAACAGTATAAAGTACTTTTTTTAGTAGGAAATTTGTGAAGGTTTCATTATTAAAGTGTATTTAAATCTGCTAAACTCTGCTTGAGTACAATTAGATTTTATACCAATCTAATTCCAGAATATAAAGCCAGTTTGTTCACCCTTCCCTGGACAGATTTGCTAGTATGTTTTAATAGACTCGTCAAATACACCGTGATATGAAACTTAATTTCTATTTACTACCATTTATGTTTGAAGCCTAAAGGGGGTCACCTGGATTTTACCCAGTACTAAACCACCAAACTTCACAATGCAACGGACACTATGCAGCCTATAACACACACAGCTTCATAAAAGAAGATTGGTGGGCTTATTGAAACCCCAAACCATCAGAAATTCACTTCTCATCACACACAAACCTTCACATCATTTTCCCAACAATACTCTCCCACCATAACCAAGAATCACCAACAACTAACCCTGCTCTCAGACAAACCTTCTCAGAATCAAGGTATCCACTCTTGAAAAATGTTCCCTGGTGTTTACAGTGAACCTCCAACAACATAGATTTCTGCAGAGGAAACCTAAGGTTCACTGTTAAAATTAACTGGGAATCATCTGCCATTCCCAAAGAACCTTTAGGAGGTTGTTTGTCTTGTTCACCTGCTCTTTTGAAGAACTCTATTTCTTTAAGTAAAAAGGGATTGCTGAGAGCAGCTGAGGAAATAGTTTGCTTTGCAGCATGTTATCTTCAAGTTAGGTACTTTTTCATAGGTGGGATGTGGACAGACATTGGTGGGAAAACCCTCTGGACTCTGTGCTCAGATGATCATTACCGTAACAAGACAGCAACACTTCTTAATAACCTGAGTTTACCACAGTAGACTGATCTGCACTGATTAAGCAGCTTTCAACAAATATTTCACTACAAAATAAATGATCTCCAGTGCAATAGAAACAAAATATTTCCTGAAAAACAATTATATCAGACAATTTTCAATTCTTTAAAGATAGGTCCGTTTGGAACAATTTAGTACAGATGTAACATTTAAATGTGATGTATACAATTTAAACAATCTGAAAAATTGTTAGAAGTTCAAATCTATTGCGGTATATTGCCTTTTTTGCTTCAGTTTCATTCGTAAGACCAGAGATAAAAATGGTTACACTTCCAGCAATAAATACATTTTTTTTTTATTTAGTTTTTTTTTTTGTTACAAATGTCAAATTTCAGATGCTATTCCTAATCATTTGAGCTTGTTCTAAATTCACTTTTTAAAATTTTGAGTTTTTCCTTTAAAAGTTTTTCCTTTAAATGAAAGTACATTTCAATAACAACAACAAAGAGATGGACGATAGAAATTAGGTGGAGGAGGAGATATGCTGGTAAAATGCTGCTCTCGATTTGATGTAAAAGGGGGTTCCCCTTGTAATTTCAAAGCAAAAAATACAAAAAAGGGACACTGGTAATTCATCTGATGGGTACTTGCATGGAAACTATTCAAATTAAAAACACTAGGGGTGAGTTGATTTAGATTTGAAGCTGTTTTATGATCTTTCCATTCAAAGTGTATACAGGTTCCAGTCACTTTCACTGATTCATCCAGTAAATAATGAAAACCATGCCATCAGCTTGAATCCGTAGTGTTTACATGCTACTAAGCTGATGTCAGGTCAGTATAGCAATGGGGATAAATATGGGTTTAAATGGTCTACTTTAATTAGACTAAAGCATTAAAGGAAGAGCCAACCCAAACAGTTTGCTGGCACTTTGATAGACCTGGGGCATCCAGAAATAATCTCTGAGCAGAGATACCAACAATCCAAACCTCTATGAAGACTGAGGAAGACATTTTACAGACAAAAGGAGTTTGCACAGATATACAAAAACAGTATGGTGCTTTTGTAAATATAAGTGATCAAATTTCACTGTTAAAACTTGAATTATCTGATTGTTTAGACACATGGTGTTTTTAGGTTTTGGCTTTCCACTCTCCCATTGAAAGACAATGGTACAAGGCGCTGAAACTTTGATCATATTTACACCAAAAACTCTTTAAATCAGTTTTAAATCACGCAAAACATTATGTGTAGATTGACAATAATGTGCCATAAGCAAAGTTAGAGTCAAGGTGTCCTAAAAACTGCTTTCACTTAAACAAAAGTTAAGGGTAAGACACAGGAGTTTCTTCTCCAACTTCCGCAGTCCACTTCATAAACGTAATTCTAAACAACTTTTGTTATGGTTCACTATCTATACAATATTTTGCTTACATTAAAACTGATTTAAAAAGCTTTTGGGGTAATAATAGATAAAGTTTCAACCCTTACAACTGGAGAGCCAGACCTTGCAAGCGTTGTATGACTTCACGACTTAATAATTGGATTAAACTCAACCTATAAAGAAACTAATATAATAATTCAGAGTATCAGTCTAATAAACAATTTGAATATAATCATGCATATGTGTTTCTGTCAGTACATTTAATATTATTCATCAACTTTGATTCATTTGTGTGTGACACCATCCATCCTTGCCAACAATGATTTTATTTTTCTTTATTAAAAAGGAGAAATTCTATAAAAAAAATTTTTTAAAAAACTACTCTCCATAAAAATTTGAACCGGGTGCATTCTTCAATAATGATATTCAAAAATATGAGCGAGAAAGAGAGAGCCTGGTAAAATTTGGAGCTACGAAAGACCCATCAATAATATTTGAATCTCAGTCACCAGAAAGAAAGATTTTTATGTGTGTGTCATTTTTTTCCCCTCATCATTAATGAAAATGTTGCCGCCACCCAGAAACACCAAAAGACAAGAACCTAGGAAAATGTACACGCTTATGTCTCTTCTGACTATCATTATCAGAAACTATAACATCAGGATTCGGTCGTTAGCTTCACAAAAAAAGACAATGCGACGGCTCAATCATGCAGTCACGATGAACCAAATAACTCTCTCTGGCGACAGAACATGCAATACTTAAGGAACCGTCCCATGATGAATGATCTGATGAGCGACTGAGTCAGGACTCAAAAAAAAAAAATAATAATAATAATAATCATCTCATGAACCAGTGCTGAAAGCACATTAGCTGGTGCTAATAAAGGATTCAAACTCCAAAACGACTCATTGTCCAAATCCTTCACTAGATCCTGGGCTCTGTCAACATGAATACGGTTAGTTAAAATGCTAACTACTTTTGAGTCTTATCATTGGCAAAAAAGGCTTCACTTAGAATAGTATTGCAGCACTTCATGGGAGTTTTTTGTCAAAACTGATTGCAAAGCACTTATTAAGAAAAAATAAAAAATAAAAAACACGAGGACATGGCCAGACCCATAACATAATCATCAATCTCCAGTTTTTGTCAGGTAGCGAGTTCCACAATCTGCCTCTTCACACTGGAGTCGTGATGTGTTTCCGTCCACACTTGAACATCAAGAATCAATCCCATTGCTGCTGCTTTCCCTGCCACATTATTGCCTTAGATGTACACAAAAAAAAACATTTTGAAAAACATTTGTAGTAGGAAGACTGTTCTTGTCAATTGTTGTATACAATGCGAGCAAGGAGGGTGCTTCTTTTTCTTGTTCTTTCAGTGTCTTTGCAATATATGTACAGGCGTGATCGAGGATGGTCACTGAAATTAAATAACAACCAGCCTGGCATTTACAATTAAGAGGAGTAATCATTTAGTTAGTCATCGACTACAACCGTTCGCAAGTGTTCTTTTATTTATTTATTTTTTTTATTTAGTGATATAATTTGTTCTGTTTTAAAGAGAAGATTCACAGTGGTATTGAAGTAGGGATCAACTGTTACACCCCCACCAAAGCCACTTCCTGAAAAGTCTAACGTCTGGCAAAAACAAAGTGAGAACCATAGATAAGGAACAAATAAACCCAATCCTTTCTGTTTGTGCAAGCAGACAAACGACAGTAGAGGTGGTCTTAGTTATTGAGGCACACCCAGCCTGAATGCCGCTACCATTCAAATCCAGTTCCTCTTGTAAAACTCCATTAACTCAAAAAGGAATTCTGACACGAGGCACACAAGGGCTTCTCGATCAATGTGATTCGTAGAGTAGCCCATGAGAACTCTTCAAAGCCTCACTGGACATTCAGAAAGGTGATTAAGATCAAGACGCAAAGGAATGTGTGAGGGAGTCACCCTACGGCCAAGCAATATTCACAAACCAACAATTATGTGCATACCTAGATAGTCAAATCTCCCATTCTGCATGCTTAACTCCATTGCACTCACTTCCTGCACTTGTTATGACAAGCAAGAACAGGACCCTGCTAAAGAAGCAGCTCCTAAGCTTTCAGGTGAGGGTGACTCAGGTGTGGGGAAGGCCTTGAATTCACATACCATTCACAGCAAGAGTCAAAGGTCATCCTCAAATAACCCACATTCCTAAAACAGCAGCTCTGGTTTGGTGTCGTTAGGATTTTTCAAATATTTTCCAGTGCTTTTCTCACCTAAGCTGCATTTATTCAACCGATATCACAAGCAATAACGATATTAACGAATAATAATGAATTAAATTCACTCCACAACATGTATTTGTAAAGGAACTGAGTTTTGGAGGTCCATTATTTTCACAAAAAGTTGTGAAAATAAGCATCGTTTCTCCTTAGCTATAACTAATGTTAACAATCAGCTCATTGATAGAAGTATGACCAATATAAGTCTTTAATTATATCACATTATGTGTTTTATACACTGTTAAAACTTTCATTTCTAGTATATCCTATTTCATTAAATATATCACTAGAGATCTTAAAGCTGCCATTTGCAATTAAGAACATAATAAGTACAAGGAACGGTCATTAACTCCTGGTTCCATGATGGAAATCCCAAGTAAATGTTGAAAGTTTTGGAGGTTCACGCAATCATTTGCACCACACTGATCGATCTGATCTGCACTAGTTGAAAATACAGCCAAATGACATCAAACAGGCAACTCATTGGTCACGTCGCATATTACGTGTTTCCTCGACTGCATTTCAAATGGTTAGAATGAACGTGCACATTGAAGTAAACAACAGAGGACAGAATGCCTGAAATCAGAATAAAGAGAGTTTGCTGCTTGATTTTGACCCTTGGAATCTTTTACTTTACCATTTGCGGTAATCGATTATGATGCATGTTGTAAATCATGCCTGAATTACAATTAGACCTCGAGCTGCCATGATAAACGCTGCTTTAGAACAAACACATGCCAACCCATAATGCCACAAGCAAGCATGAATAAAGTGGTTGAACTCTGATCTGAAGAGTTTTCTCTAAAAATAAATGAAAATGACAAAAACATGTATTTTAAACAAATACAGTCATGTTCTTACCACAAATTAACCACTTTAGAGTTCGTTCGGAACATTACCGAGACCACCGCCTTGAGCAGGTCTCGGGCCACTTTTAGTGCACTTTTGGTTGTTGCTTTCTCACCTCCCCAAACGAACCAGATACTGTAGGTCAATTGAATCAAACTAAACAATTCAGGTTAAAGCCACCAGAGTCTGTAGTGCCATATCTTATGAATAAAACTGTACAATTCACTATTAGAGGTAAAATTTTCAAAACAACAGGAACCAGCATTTATTGGCAAAGTGGATCTGGCATCAAGATCTTTTCAAAATTGAACTTAAAAATCCAACATGGTGTACATTTACAGGTCCACCCCACATGTAAACATAAATCTCTTCAAAAATTCAACTTCAACAAAACTAGATAAGAGCGTAGAATAATATTCCTGTCCATGTTTACTGTAGTCACATGACTCACTTTAGGGCTAGCACTTAGCGGACCAAACTAGAACACAATTCATGCTAAACTTTGCCTGTTTTCGATCATTAAGAAAGACTAATCAAATTAATTTCGACTGAGAATCAAATGGTAAAACTGATCAACAAATCTAAAACAAAGTTGAAACATGGAACACTTCTATGCCATCAATGCTTTTCCTTTTGTCTTTTATTTGGGGTCAGTATGAGGTTACGGATCAAAGAGGGTTCTTTGGAATGCTGCTTTCTACTACACAAGGACTCATGTGACCATGTCACTGCCATCTTCTGATTCCTCCAGCATATGATTTGGAGCCAGACCCACATTTCTCCCAAATTCTGCTTTGAAACATCCCAGTCCTCTTGTTGTAAGCATATCCCACTTGTCGCCTCTTTCTAGAGCTGAGTCAGTGTGGATGAAACTGTCTGTACAATGACTCACTGAACACAGACCCAGCAAAACTCTTGTTCAACTACTCAAATCAGCTGAAAAGAGCTGGCGAAGGAGGAAAAAAATTCATCCAGCTGGATCAAAACCTGAAAACACAACATGTCACCTTCTTTTACGCATCAGTAAATTGGGTTATTACTTTGATCTGAAAGAAATCAAAGAAGTATTTAGGAAGACATTTCGGCATAATTAGGAAGTGCTATCACACATCTCAAAATGTATTGGCATCGTTAATGAGAAAGGGGCAATCAAGATCCATGTGGTTTTAAAATATTGCAAACAATCTCACTGGGATTGAATGAAAATGGGAGAACAGCGTGAGAAAAGCACAGATGCGTCAATGGGCATTTTGAAGTGAACTAGATGGTCAGCATTTTAAAGCAAACCATGGCTATCAAGACAAATACGGTGGGGTGCAACAATTAATCTGACAAAGTGCTGTTGAAATTTTCAAAATGCACAGTGGGCAAAAAAGGAAGAAAAAAAAACCCCCCGAATGCAATCAATATTTCAATTTCTACCTTTTGCTGCAGCAATTATTCATGTAAACTTGCACAAAGTTGGGGATTTTTAAGCGTTGTATGATCATTAATGTCAGAGAAAGTTTGAAACCCAGTCAGTGAAACAGAAACAGCTGTGTAGGAGGTTTAAAACTGTGAGGAACAGTCAACTCTGCAACCAAGGCAAGGTTAAGAAAGACAATATATTTTGTTATTGAAATAGTAACCATAACCCATTGCAGAAGACTCTGGATAGTTTAAGAATATTTCACAGAAAATGCTGCTTTATAAAGCTTAAAACACTGAAGATGCTAACAGCTAAATATGCCGCATTGAAGAGAGAGAGAGAGAAAAATGAGGGGAGAAAGAGAGGCTTCAAAGAGCCAAAGTGCTCTTTGAGAGTTTCAACCAGGAAAAAGAGAAAAATTCTCCCAGCAACTTAATTTAAAAGCTTGAACACTCACTGTTAGGTAATCTCAAACAACAGATTATAAAATGTTTTTTTTTTCTATAGAGCTGATTTCAAGTTCTGTTGTAGAAGTCCAATGTTGTCCATTTTTAAAAGCAGTTGGCTAAAAAACAGATGCGAGCTAATTACCCTTTGAAAATGGAAATGTCCAGCAGTGCAATCAGCATAAAACTGGTATCAAGGAGTGGAACCTATCCACTGTCCAGAGAAATCTGGTCAGAAATGGTCTCCATGGAAGATCAGGCAGCTCAGGTTTGCACAAAAACAAAGGGATCAGGTGCAGATAAACGCCAGCACCTGCTTTGGACAAAACATTACTTATGTCTCTAGTAGAAGGTAGTTTGTTTGTCGAAGGGCAAACAATTGGAGAGGCATTTGATTGTGATCATTGTCCTGCTGCAGGGAAGGTCTGGATCAAACACATTGCCAAAGTCATTAATAATCATCTTCAGCATAAAGAACGAGAAGTCCTGGAAGTGATGGCATGGCGCCCAAAGAGCCCTGATCTGATCATCATGAAGTTTGGCTGAAATTACGTGAAGAGACAGAAGAATGTGAGAAATCTTGCATCCTGGAAAACAAATCAGTAAAGTTCCTTAAAAAAACTGTGCAGTACACCTAGAAGAATTGCTGCAGTTTGGGGTATAAAATATTGATGTTCAAATATTGATCTGATTTAGATTCCTCTTCTTGTTCATTGTTTACAGCATTTTTTTCACAGCATTGTACACAATGTTAGTCATTTATAGAGTCCACAGTGTTTTATTCATATTGTAGAGTGAGTGTTGGTAGTGTTTAATAAAAGAATAATATGATGTATTGTGTTTGTGAAAGGCAAACATGGAAATTTTGTCTTCTCAGAATGGGAAGATCTTTCTAAAAGCTTCCAAAAGATCTGCAACTTTCGTTTCGTCGAGTGGAGTAAAATCCGCTCTAAAGCCTTGAAACACTGGAACAGCCAAATAGCAGTAATTTTCACTTATCACACACTAGGTAGAAGAAAAATTTGTTAATTGCAGGTTTTAAACACTCTCTCGTTTAGTTACCATCAACAAGCAAAAATGGTTGCCCTTTCTATCCATCAAACCTTGGATTATCTTCATGACGATTTTGGCCAATTTATACATTACCATCGTCACTATGTGGAGCTCTGGTTCAAGCTGAAAAGGTATTTTTATTTTTATTTTTTTTTGAAGAGCAGTGGTTAACAGTGACGTAAAGTACAATAGTTGATTACTGTTCAATTTTTAAGTTTCAAATGATATGTACTTTCATGCTTTCTAAAATAAAACTGTATGTGATACTGACAATAGACATCAAGAAAAGCCTAGAGGTCTTTTAAGTGCAGTGCACGTTGTAAATAGCTAATTATATTATAATAATATTTATTTTATAATTCAGAAAATCTATAATATTAAAACTGACATGTTTGTATTTCAATAGAATTTACAAATAAGTGGAATAATAAATAATATTTTTTTTCCCCTCATTTCATAAAAAAAAAAAACATTTAATTTGTAAAACAGTATCTCAAATAAGAACAGATTTGTAATGGTTTTTAAATATTATCAATACAATTTACAAAGCAGATTTTTTCCACAAATTGTAGATTTTTAATTGTTATTCCACATATTTTAGCATTTTACTCATATTTTACACATATTGTGGTTTAGAAACTTGTTTAAAATTTCAAATAAATGTATAGAAATCTAACATTAAATATATAATTGGCAAACAAGTGTTTAAAATTAACAACATTATGTATTACATATAATAAACATAACTAACAGTGTTTACGTCGATAATTGTAAATAAATCAATATATTTAAAACTTCCTGTTTTTCTTCAGTAAACCAATCAGGAACGAAGTGTCTTTCGGTGTGTGCCAGTGTAATGTGCCAGTAATGTGCCAGAGCAAATGCTGAACAGAGGGCGACCGTTCCTTTTCCAGTGAATGCGTGTGTGTGTGTGTGTGTGTGTGTGTGTGTGCGTGGGGCAGTGTGAGTGGGGTCTTCAGGGTTGTGAGGTGGGCTGTCAGTCACACAGGGGAAGTGCAGGGTGCAGGGAGACGTGGGTGGATGGGGGCGGATAAGTAGTTGCTGGCTGCAGGAAGCCGCAGTGAATGTGTTTTCGCTTCAACGCGGCTGTGTGTTTGTTTGGGGTCAAAGAGGATCTGTGATACCCATGTGAAACAATTAATGAAACAATAGCTCTTAATTGAGTAGGAATGGGCTACATTTACGCCCACTGAAATCCACTCACTGCCACACAAAATATGCAAAAATCCCTCCAAAGCAGCACAAGAAACAAACAACTATTAATGTTATTAAATTATATGAAAGTGCAATATTATAGCCCCTCTACAAAATCAGTTTGGTGCGTTGATCTGTGTTTACAGGATATAAATAGACGTAAAACAAGTCAAGTTGCTTGATGGTAGTTACATGTGCCAATGGTATAAGATATATGTAATAAATGTAAATAACTGTAAATACTTTAAAGCGATGATGAAATATCCATTTTTAAATTATAGTTCAATTAAATTATAGTTCAATTAAAGTATATTCAATTAAAGCTTTAATTTTAATTGGAATATTGATGATCTCAAATGACGAGAGATCTGCATGACAACACAATTTCAAAGAAATTTAGTCAAGAAATGCTCTTTTAAACCTTTGTTTTGGCTCAGAAATGCATTCAAACTGGGTTAACCTTAGACCAAGTCTCCTTCCTGCTACAATGAAGATGAAGTGCATCCAGTGGCAGAAGGATTTCATTTAAAAATCAGAAAGCTTCTGCTGTTAAAATGCTTAAATTAAACATTAAAATGTACTGAAGTAGCAAAACACAGATGCTGCTTATTAACTTGTCCATTAACGAAAGTAGGAAAAGCAAGAAATGTGTGTTCTTTAAAATTAAATGCACTGTTCCGTATAAAAATAATTATTTTTTTGACTGCTGATTCAACATAAAAATGCAAATGAAAGAGTGTGGGAATAAACATTCACATTCGAATATATTTTTCACGAGTTGCAGGGCCTGCCTTATTTGTGCAGTGTGAAGGCATGAATGTACTAGGCGAGCTTGTATCCGTGTTATACCCCCCAGTGAGGAGTTCAGGGGAGAAAGGGTGGGTGAAGTTCAACAAAGTCAACTGTAAAAAGGCAAGACTGCTTTAAATTCTAGTGTGAGTTCATTGGGAACAAGGTGGCGCCACTCGTCGCTTCTCCAAAACTTTTAATACAAAGTTTCAGTACCTAAAATTCTAAACATACAAAAAAACTTAACCATGAGCTAAAATAAATGAAAATAAAGACTCAGAATGTCTACTGAAATGCTGTGACCAGGGTGGAAACAAAAGCGGTAGGTGGGAGAGAAACTGTTGTTTAACTAGTAGCATAACTAGAAACTAAAGTAAGTGGAACACTGGAAGTGACCGTGTCAATAGGTACAACCTCAGATGAAACACATTTCTGATTTTTGATGAAACGGGATAGTTCCAGAAACAAATAAAATTGAAAAAATAATTTTTGAGGTTCAACACCCCTTCCTGAGTGGGATTGCCTTTATTTCTCTGGTTACTCTAGTAAGAGGTCTTTTAAGAGGAAGCAAGCATGAACATCAACTGTGCATTTCCTGATGGACTACTCTGTGTTGGCTGGGGAGCCACTGAAGTCTGTCTCCCAAAACAGGAAAATGGATGAAACAGCAAAAGATCATAAGACTGAATAAAATATTTAACAATTCACTATGGAGACCCATAATACAGACACTTGGAAGTCTACAAGTCATGGCTCCAGGAGAAACACGCTACATTTGAGCCTACAGTAAAGGGCACTAGAATTAAAGTCAGCACTACTTCTGCTACAAGCCAAAAGAGCATCTAAGGTCGACTGGAATCAACAAATATCACAAAAAAGAGCTTGCAGACTGCCCAGACTTTACTAGAACGATGGTAAAGCATTGTCAGCATTTCAAATTATGTATTTTTGCTGCGGATGCAGTGCGACAGGGTGCTATAAAAGAAGCAGATGGATGGCGAATGTCTCTCACTAATGAGGAAAGGCTCTCTGGATCAAACAAGCGGAGACTGCTGCAGAGTCACAATGGCACAGTATGACAATCGAACGCGCTGGCAAACCTCAGCTGGCACACCCAGGCATAGCCAGCTCTGTCATTGAGAGGTCATTGACTGTTAGCGACTGCCAAAGGACACTAGAAATCAGGTTCTCTAGCTTGCAGCTTTTATTGGAAAGCAAATACTGACGGTGGTGAAAAATTTGCCAAAATTTTGACAAACCCATTGGCAAACCAAGCAACACAATTCATATGAGTTATGTACAGAATAAAGCTTCTCTTTAACAGCAACAAAAAGGTCTTTGATGTTCGTACCGAAATAAAAAGAACAAAAGGAGTTATTTTATCAACAGCAATTACTGAAACTTACAGTTTAATGTCAACAAACCTTTTGATCAAACAAAAATGAGATGCTTTGTGCATCAAAATGAGGAAATTGATCACAAGTTTAAAGTGCCTCATTTACACCAGCAGTCAAATGTGACCAGATTCAGATTTTTTGCTCAAATGTGACTCAGATTGGATCTGATTTATGATATCTAGAGATAGGAATCAGGCCTCTTTCATTCGTGGAAACATTTTTGACATCACGAAATCAACGTCATTAAACTGAGACAATTTAGATGAAGTTTGCAGCGGTTCATAACATCACTTGGGAAGCATGACAGCTTCAAATCCCAACAAAAGTTTGAACCTGGGAGAAGAATATGCCCCTTTTCTCCTTCACCGCCTCACAATCATGTAATTAATGTCTGCATATTTCTCTGGTGTCCATCTATTCCACCTTGCAGAATTCTGTACATTTTTTCGCTGTGTGCCAATGCAAAATATAGATACTGTATTTATTAAAACAATAATTAAAATGTAGATGAAGCTTGGTTCCAATACTAGATAAACTGCAATTTTAGAATAAATCAAATTTGCTTGTTTTTTTGTCCTTTTTCACCAAATATTATTTACTTACTGGATTTAAAAAAAAATGTAGATTTGAAGTTTTTTATGGTATGGGAGACCATCATTATGATCCAAAACAGAAATAGTTTTCATGCAAATCTTTTTCTTGGGGAAGAAAACATCTTTTGTCTCAATTAATTCTCAATTGTATTTAGAGAAAAACTCTTCAAACTCTCCTAATTTTAAAGATATCTAAAGATGGATGTGTTACCAGGAGACAGTCACAGATGCTAGAACTTTACACTGTAGTATAGCCACAAACTGTATTTACCAGAATATTTCTGTAGTGTAAATAACACCAGCAGTACAGTCATTAATAAACACCCTAAAGTAAACGGACATATTACAGCACTAACCAAAGAATAAATCTATTTGTTTAATGATTGTGGGAGAAAGAAAAGCGAGCATACACTCAACTCAAAAAAAAAGGCCCAGGGTGGGATTGAACTGGCAACCTTCTGGCAGAGATCCAGCAGCACTGACCACAGATCCGCATTTACTCTACCTACATTATTTCATATAGTTTAAATAATTATATAAAGAAATTGTGAAGGAAACAAACTGAAAACAAAGGCAAAAGGAGTGGCACAGGTTGACAGATGTCACTTTTTAGAAAGCATTGGGATTTGGAGCTTATTTTACATTTTACAGCATGACAGGTACAGGTTTTCTTTAATGGGATTTAAAGATAATTCCGCTTTTTGTCTGAAAAAAAAAGCTTTTGTTAATTCTAAACAAACAATTCTGAACAAAAAGTGATTTCTTGATTTTGCTTCAAAATGCATTGCAACACATTTAAATTTAAAAAAAAAAGGAAAAATCCCACGGACGTTAATTAACCTGCGATCAAAAACAATTCATACACATTCCTTGATTCTCACTGATTTCCCTCTCAGAAAACAGTGAAATTCCACAGCTTTGGTGGAATGTTCTCAGTGCCTCTTTGGAGCAAGGGCTTGTGTTGGAAGGAGGAGAGGAGGGACTAATAGCTAACAGTGGATTTACATTCTTTGTTGAGCATAATGGGGGAGCCAGAGGGGCTGTGAACCAGGAGGGAGCTGCCCCACTGCCATTCCTCCTGTGAAAACAGCCAACCCGTCACTCAGCGCACAAGTACCTCATTATCATCCACAGTCAGTTAGATGTAAATCATTCCAGTCCACCGCAGCAGAGGTAAAAGCGCCCCGACCGGCAACTTCAATGCAAGTCATACACACCAAAATCTCCCCAGTGAAGGATCGCACATAATACAAAAAATGAGACAAACACATCCGGTTTCCAAGCAACCAACCCTCAGGGAGGTGTTTCTATGTTTTGGGGTTCATCTCGAGGAGATTTCCTTGTGGTATTCGACTCCTCTGACCTCCCTCAAAAGGTCTGGATTTGCGTACCTTGGGAAAGCAGGAATTTCTTTCGCCCAAGGTTCGTTTAAAGTACCATCAGACTTGTTATCTGTTGTAATGATTTATTGCGGCATCTGTCTTTGTCACAGAACCGCGAGTATTGACCTAATGGCTCCTTCATAAACATGGCCCTCATTTGATGTGAGCTGCGGCTGCAGTGATTTATTGATCTCATGGGAACTCTAAGAATATTTGTGTTAATGTTATGCTGCTGTGCTACTGACCAAGTTTATAGCTAACATCATATTGTTCATTTTAGGGAAAATGGAAGAACTGGATGGCTGCGGCACTAAAATAAGGGTTTAATTGCTACGTTACCTTGTGTAAATATGCTTGAAACAGCTAATGTTCACTTATTTACAAAAGTTATGCTCATTTTTAGTCAGATCTCACTTATAATTTTAAAAATGTAATTATGACTGGGCCGTCTCAACAATTTGCCTTAGCTCTGATACGCGTGATGCACAGTCAAAATTTATTTAAACTTCTCAATCCCACGGTCTGTTTGAAATGGTGTACTTGAATATTAGCCACACAACAGTATGGTACTTAGAATTTATTCACATTCAATTCTTTTGTGAAAAGTTGTGAGGTTTTTTTTCTTGTTTAAAACTAACTGAAGCAATAAATGTTAGGACTCCCGAGAACTCTGTTAAGTCTCTTATAACCATCAGTTTGAAGCTGCTTCCTTCGATATTAGCGAAATTTAGTGGACATTTAAGTGCTAGGAAATTGCATTGTACCATGTCGTAATAATAACAACATGTCTGGCTAGGGGGAACTTGTGTAAATGACCGGGTGTATTGTCACACAACACAAGGAGTACAGTTCTACTTGTTCTTAAAGCTTTGGCATCCTGTAATTTGCACTCAATAAAACGATAATATGACATAGTAGGTGCTATAATACCCAACCGTATAATATTTTTTTTCACAGCTGGATATAAAAAATATAAATTTTAAAGTAATTTCCCATTTTTAATGGCAGCATGGCTTTTCCATGATGCACCCCGGAAGGGACCCTACCTGTGGAGTTATTGTTCTGTAATTTAAAAGTACAAAGTATGAAAGAAAGATCAAGTATTCTATATAATTGTGATCAAATATGGCAAGTGCCATATACACACTTCTATAAATGTGAGGTGCACCTCTAGGTCATTTATCTGCCAAGTTACATGAAACACTTTTGAAAAGAGTAGAAATTAACCAAAGTATTGTTCAACTCAATGCCAGCCTGCTTTAGAAAGACCAAGAGCATAATTTGATGGATCTTTCAGCTGAGCACTTTAGTCTACAGCAGCCTGGCATACATCTCCTCCCTCCAGCCAAGTTTTCTTCACACATTTCCTTTCATTTTCCTGATTGAGGCCTTCCGCCCGCACTCAGGCGCTCTACCTGTCACATGTTCAATTATTGCTAGCCAGCCCGAACATTAGATCCGCTCTTTGCCTTAAATATGCAAAGAAGAACTAATTTATGTCACATTTCTTTAGCTTGAACACCACAGATTGGCAGTGCACAGAGAACAAATACAAGCTTTAAAAGGTAACTCAGAGTTTATTAATCGATTTGTCAAACAACACTCGGAAATCAGGTCTCTCTTCTCACATTAAATTTCAGTTTCAGAAGTGTATGCAACAAAAGTAGCTTGCGGCCGTTTCTCTCCTGATTTTCCACAAGTGTGTGATGCACTCAGATACATTGGCGCACTGCGTGGGTGTGCACCGAGTCGCTGAGTACCGAATTGAAATGCACTCAGTGGATTAGTGCTATTTGAGCGAGGAGAGGCTCTCTGAGGGCCTGAATGCGCCGCAGGAAAACTGACCTGCGCCCATCGCGATTAAAGCCGCCCAGTTTGTTACGCAACAGCGCTACAAGTGCAGTCAGACAACTCCTACAGCTGTTTCATGCAGGAGTCACGACTCAACTGAGTAGGCTCTCCATTAGCTTTTTGTTCGCTAGCAGCACTGCTTTTTCACAGACTGCCGCTGCGACCCATTGTAGCCCTCCTCCACCCACACATGCTGGATTGAGAGCCCCCGGTTTGGAGTGGTTCAAATGGAGACGGAGGTGGTGGGGTGACCTGAGTGTGGGAAGCCTGTTTGGGCTGATGAAGCCTTCCACATCTCCCTGTTGTGCTCCACTGTGATGTAACACCTTCTTGCAGATGAATGCGAGCATAAAAGATTGATGGATATAATGGGAGAACATTCAGGATGTGAGATTTGCAAAATGAGGGGTGTTGAATAAATATGAAGGCACCCTAAATGTCACCTGATTCATCCCTGACTGGATGGACCAAGAGAGAAACGCACAAAGGCTGCAGAGTTCTATTTGTCTTTGCGTTCTGCGCTGATGGTCGAGTGTGCTGGTGTACTGTATGCATGGATGTGTGGGTGTTTGCTAATGTGATTCTCAAGCACCATTATCCCGACACTCACTATTACTGTGCCAAGCAACAGCGTCACCCGGCTAGTGATCCAAAGGTTCAGTGGCAGACGCGATCTGTCCTTGATGGCACCTCAAACTCAGATTTAAAAGAGAGTAATAATCCAGAGCCTGTTCATTTTGTAGGAAGTACCATTCAATTGAATTAAATTAATTAAAACCATAATAATCAGTGCGAACCAGAAAACATTTAGACATCGATTGGCCTTTGTAAATAGGTTCTTGTATAGTGTCCAGTCTTGGTTGAAAACAAGACAGAACTTGACAGTCTTTTCAGGATGCCCTCAGACTTTAAAAATGAACGGTGTTCAATATTAATCTCATATAATTACACATTTTGCCAAATAAAGGTTCAGAATAATCCTATTAAAAGAAAAAAAAAGAATCATATTCTTCTTTACACTTCAACCTCAACTAAATTGAAGAGAGCCATTACACGCACATATGTTGCATTCTTATTTTTCTCACTTCATGCGTATGATGAGAAGTGCACAGTAAAGGTGCTCAACAAAGGGAAGCGACTTCACATAAAATGCTTTTCAAAAACAGCCGCTTACATTTGTTTCACAAAATGCAGCATTTCAGTCATGAACGGATACTTGCACAAAAACTCACCAAAAACCCAGAACAATTTACATCAATTACCAACAATGCCCGATGCGCTCATTCTTTATTTTTATTTTTTACAAACAATTATATCATTTTTAAAACACAGGAATGATTCATTTAAGGGTGAACCAGTATTTTTTTTTTTCTCCAAAATCAACTCTGATGCTCTTAATGGTCCTCAAGATGTGACTTAATTTCATATGATTTGAATTTAAAAAGCATTTAAAAAAATGAATACAACCTCCAGGAACACCTACTAAAGCATTTACATGTGCAAGACCACACTGATGCATTTTAAATAGATATTCCGAGGCAAACATCTTCACCTTTTTGGAATCTGCTGCAAACAATTTTGGCCATGGACTATCTAACTGTAGATGTTTGCCGGGAACCTTAATAATGACATGCACTTTATTTAAAATGATAACTTATGAAATGCAAATAATAAAACTGCAACTGCACATCTTTACAATGTTGTTACTTGGTATGAAATATGCAGTTTTAAAAACTGCAAAACGATCATAAAATAAAGATTTTGTAATGCTGAGGTTGAAAATCCTGGTAACAATGGTAGAACTATTTAAAGGAATGTCTGTTTCAACGATGTACCCTATAGTGAGAGGAATGGGGAGTGATGGTGAGGGGTTGTTTTTCAGGACATGGGCTGGGATACTTTTTGAAAATTGAATAGTAGCTTCTTTTGATCACCACTTGTTTATATAGTTAGGCTTCCTTTGTAAATTACAGCTGATTTTTGGATTTATTCATTTATTTTCACACGTTCACATTATTAATTTCACATTTAAGTGTATATTTAAATGAGCCTCTTATTTGCACCTTAACATTTTTTTGAAGAGATAACTCCTTTCTGCGGTTATTGAGTTCTTTTAAGAGACTGAATAGGTGCATCGTTTTAGAAAAGGTTACCATGAAATGGTGCCTATAAACATAGATTTGTAAATAATCAGGAAGATTTTATGAATAATTCAAGATGTCATATAAACAAATAAATCCCTCAAAATAAAACTAGTCAGATCCCACATGCACACAATTCTCCACATAAATGCTATTCTATTTATTGACTATGTACTTCTAAAATACTTATAAATGCAGCACCACATTCTCACAGCGATCCCACTGTTCGGATTAACTTCACAACTTCACATTCATGTTTATTAATAACATGAAATGCTGTTTCCCCACTGAGCCAACAACAAAAGGAGTATTTTAGAGCAAAATTAACAACATCAGTGTTTTGGCTAATCATCAGTTGTAAAAAGACTGGAGTGTTCTGCCCAGCAACATCACCATGTCTATATAACGACACATCTCCCTGTACCTCGCTGGTTTCCTGCTATGAACATTTACAGAAAAAGGAACAAGAACCAACAGGATTGTTATCAATTTTGTACCGCTTACCTTGAATGAACTTATGTGTTGATTCAGTAACACGTTGTAGATAATGAAAGTTATGCTGAGTTATCCTGAAAGGAAAGGAACAAAAAATATAAAAATCCAGATGAAAAAATTTTAAATGTGCAAAGTGACAGTTTTCACAAGATAAGTTTTATGTGGGTGGTGCTTTGTAATCTCTACCACAATTTGCATTGAGGCTTTATTGCAGATAAATTTCTATATTTACAAGACATCATACTAAGTTAGTGAATATCAATTCATAACCCGTTTCAGAAGACTCTGGAAGCATAGTTTAAGAAGATTTAACAGAAAACACAGCTTTTTTTTAGCTTAAACGTTCAAGATGTTTACAGCTAAATACAATGCCGCATTGAGGTAAAACAGAAAGCTGGGAGTAGGGGGGAGGGGCTCCAAAAAAGAGATTAATGTCTTTTTTATAAGTAATTTTATCACAACTTTTGGCTAACAATTTTAGCTTTTTTTCAAAATGTTGCCTATTTTTATCTACATTTTGCCAAAACAAATATTGTGTCATTTCAGAGCCATTAATAGTCTCCATTCTCAAACATTTAACATCAAAAAAATATATAATAAAAAATGACAACCTGCCCATACCGTTCTGTTGAGAAAAGGTCATCCGAGTGTCTGAGCACTCTGTTAAATTTACCAGTTCCAGAACATCCTTTCCAAATAAATTCACAGGGTTAATTGCACCCAACAGCCTGACAAGTACAAGTCCAAGCAGCTCAATAGAAAACTCATTTCCATGACCTTTGCAATACTTTGTGGGTAAAAAAAAATGTTCCCAAAACATTTACAGACCTGGAGAAACTGAGGAATTGTTCTTGGGTATGGCTCATTTTGAATATTGGTCAATTTTGACAGGTCAATTTTGAATATTGACTGTGTGTATATATATATATATACAGTTAGCTCTTAAATTTTCTGATTAAACAGATAGTAAACACTGTTGTTTGACAATAAATCGCTTCACCCAACCAATAAATACGAGTGGGGAAAAAAAGTTTTTGTGTTAATCATATTTTCTGAATATTACAAAGAAACCCAACAGAGCAAACATGATTAGTCAGCAATCCACAGAAAGTTTCCTTCTTTAAATGCATGTTTAGAGCACTATGCTAATATCGGCAATGCACATGTCAGCAGAAATACTGATAATACTAGAAAACGTGCACTTTTAGATACAGAAGAATAATTCTAATGCTAAGTAAACTCTAATTCTAATTCTAATGCATAAACTTCCTGGAAAGAATCTTCTGAGCTCATCTTCATCCACTGACCATTCAGATCAAATAGGCTCGACCTGGGGGGGCCTGTCAGGAGCGAAAGAGTATCTTTAGACCAGGTGCCTCTGAGGGTCAAGTCAAACACTAAATAAAAGCCTTCTGGTGCCAAACATGGACACCTCAGTCCCACATGTCGTCGTACACACATCGCTTCCCACATAAATTAGACAAAGGCACGATCACCCTCTCACTTCCTCTGTTTACCCCGCGTTTAGTGATGAATGACCATTAGTCTGCTTCCTTTCAAAGGCACTGTTGAGACCTTTGCCGATCGGGGTCGCAGGAGTTTACCGTGTTATCCGATCAGAGCTCTAAAAAGGGAAGGTCTACCGTCACTCTTTCCTTAGATAAAAGAATTATTCCAAGTTACTCACTTTCACCACATCTTGTTCCTTTTCATTTAACATGGAAACCTTTCGCACAACTTTTAAGCCAATTAACAACCAAAACAAATGACTTTTGAAACGCACAATCAAATTCTATTATTACAAGACAACGTTTGGCTAATCAGAATATTCGTGTACAATATCTTTAGAAAGTACCCTTCGTTATATTTCAGTTTGAATAAGTACAAGATGAACTACAATCAGTGAGTTCATCTGCCTTGTCTAAGAGCATTTGGCAGTTCAGTACAAACTTGGCAGAGAATGAGAGAGAGACAAAAAGATGTAGAGGCGTCATCTCTCTCTGCCTCTTCAGCAGCTGCTCACGGGAGACTGGCTTTGCTCTCCAGCGCTCACAGAAGTGGGCAGCACTGGCGCGGATAGGCAGAGGAGGGTCAGAGGCCTCCTCTCTTGGGAGAGCTGTGGGGGGTTTCAGGGCTATGGAGTGGGCTAGAGTGCTTCCAGCAAGGTGGGAAGTTCAACCACAGAAAAGTAATCCCACAGAGATGAGCAGAAAAAAAAAAAACACAATAGCTTAATCTTCCTCACACACACAGACACACACAGTTTCTTTTCAGGAGCAAAAATTCCAATTGTTGCAAACAAATTTTGCTGGTAAAGGATGGAACAATTCTCAAATAATTATGGGAAGCTAATTAAGGTGAGGGCATGGTAAAAAAAAAATGCTGTTTGTGTGTCTGCAAAGTACAAGCACCTCAACCATCTTTTCATGATTGTTTAAAAGCTAAGGATGTAAATCTACAGTAGATGAAAGTTATATTAGCTTTTTTTATTAACATACAGCGAGGGAGCATTCACCCCATATCAACCTGGAAAGACAACCCATGATTGTTCCAGAAATCTAATTGTTCGCCTATTCAACGTACAAAGACAGAACATGTTGCTTGCTGAGCCATGAAATCCAGATGGAGGGATGAAAGAGATTTTTCTATTAATGTTTTGTATTGTTTAGATGCTCTTATCTCACACAGAGAAAGAAGGAAAACCTTAAAAACAAGAGACCTCAAAAACTTGCATCTGTAGTTCGGAGGAGCAGATTTATTAATGCATGTGACAACCATTTTGTCAAAGATAAATAAATGTAAATAAATGTTTATGTAAAGGTGGCATTTACTAACTAAAATGTACATTACTAAAGTTAATCTGATTTTGTTAATGTGTGCATTCTTTCTATTGTACCTGTAGTTAAATTTAATACACCTATTACTAAACTAAAACATAACCAGATGCATACAAACTTTGACGTCTAATAAAAGTGAAATTTAAAAGCCAGTGTCAATTTGAGGACAATTAACCATCACCCATGTATTTAGGATTTTCCTAAGCTGAGGTATGCCAGGTTAGTAAACAGCCTGGTCACTATTGCGAGGTCAGTGGCAATATAATATTTATAATATAGACCAAACCCCATGCATCTACTATTGACCAAAGCTGAGATAGAGTTCAGAATTTTGTTGCAAGGGTAAAAAGTTCGGTTGCTAGAGAGCCATCAGTGATAACATAAATACAGCCTCTTAATTTTGTGTTTTATTTAAAGATAAAGCAAACAACAATAAAAAAAAAAGAGTGGTTCAAGTCACAATTGGTAAGAAACAAGACCATAACATCTATGACATCAATGGGAGGAATGGGTGAAGACGATTCTGGCATCAGCTCAACTCAACCATTTGGAGTAGAATTGTTTCTGCTTGTGAGATCATCAACATTATCAAACTAATAGTGGTAATGGTAGAAACATTATGCCCTGGGGGTGTTTTTTTGTCTTCCAAGGGCATCGAATAGCTGAACTGCAGGAAAGGATGATGAAGTACCATCACAAAGTTTGGTAGGACCAGAGAAAGAGCATTGAAAACCGTTCATGGGTGGGTATTTCAGCACAACAATGGCCCCCAAACACATGAAGAAAGCCAGAAAGAATCTCAAGAAGCAGCTCATAAAACCCCTGAGAAGCCGAGCCAGACTGAAATCCAATAGAAAACTACCGAGGAAAAATTTTGCCACTGTATACTTTAAAAAAGGCGAACAATACAATACAGAAAACTAAGCATTAGCGGATTGTTAGCGGACAAAAATGTAATTATTTACCTTCAAGTAGCTTAAATTGTCTGCACGGAAATGGGATGCAGAGTTATTCACAAATGGCATCATTACAATAAATAATGTTCAAAATCCTCTAACTATATTTTAAGGCAGATTTCATGATTTTCTTCAAAACAACGATGAGCTGGAAACAAGTTCTGACAACAGCTACTGTGATAGAACAACATTCAGAACTTGAACACCATATAAATCATGGGACACATGGAATAGTTCCAGTTCAGCTTGTTACCCTGCAAGTGAGTGAACCCAGTGAACCCTGGATGAGAACACCAGAGAGTCAATCAGAGGGACGTAAATTAGTCAGTGACAACCTTCTCTGGTATGTCTCTGTGGTCCACCTTGATCTATATGGAGGAAGTCAAAATAATAACGATAACAAACATACTGAGGAATCAATTTTTAAATGTGATATCTAAATAAGTGGGAACAGCACATCTTGTGTATAATCTTATGTTTGCTGTGGTACTAGAGGACAGCATTTGATGGTTGAGGATCTCTGGACAAAAGCTGAAACTTGGCATGATCCACCAGAAAGAATTAAGTGATTGCCCACGAGGAAAGATAGTTGACATTTCTGACAGAGTGTAAAGAGGGCTTTCCTTTTTCCACAAGATCCAGCAAATTTGTCTTGGTGGATTATGTAGATATGACAGAGTGCTGACAGACATTTCTCGGCTGCAACCCGCTTGCTTTCTCTGATCATGGCCTTGATGAGGGGAGGTATCTCGCCAGGAGGTTTCTAAGTTCACCCAAACATGGCTCCTTTATAATTCAGATATTCAATAACAGCAAATCCACAACACATGTTAACCTGAGCAATGCCCTTTGAGATGAGACATCATTCTCAGTCTCACTCCTCGTCTTATTGCATTCCAGCTGGAATGAGAGGCTTTGTCTGGCTAAAGAGGGACACTTGTTTAAGCTATAGTAAGTGTAGCTCTAGGCAGAATAGCTATGGAAAATATAAAAAGCATCCACTCTTGATGTTGAGATCAGGGCTGTGTGGGGCCATGCCACCACTTCCAGTACTTCACAATCTTCTTTACATTGAAGATAGGTGTGTTCGTATGGGGTCATTGTCCTGCTGCGGTCCAAAGTGGCTTCTGCAATGTTGTGTCAACAGTTCCAAGCACTTGCTCCCAGTTTTCTGCACATACTTGAGTCGTTTGGCCTTGTTCCCACACTGGGGGTATGGATTCTGGCTGCAACCCTTCCTGTAGCTCAGTTGGTAGAGCATTGCGCTAACAACGCAAAGGTTGTGGGTTCATATCCCAGGGAAAGCAAGAACTGACAGAAAAAAAATATGTTCATTCAAATGTAAGTCGCTTTGGATAAAAGCGTCTGCCAAATGCATAAATGAAATGAAATGAAGAAGACCACTTCTGTCCAGACTTCATTTACTGTCCAGTAGATGAGTGTGCCTGTTTAGCTGATCGCACTGCTTGACATCTTCCATTTTCGAGGGGTAACACGTAAATATAATCCTACACAATACCTGACGTTGATGCTGTAAATTTCCAATCATTTATTAAATCTATGAAAGAAACCCTTGTTTTTAGCATACAGTGAACCCTCGTTTATCGCGTTAGATAGGTTCCAGAACTGGCCGCGATATCTGCGAAGTAGGGACACCATATTTACAGTATTTATTTAACAGGTATTCAGTATTCAGACTTTTAAAACCCTACTTTACATAGTACTGTTAACGAACCACCCTTTACAGTAATGTAGAGATATCTACAATACGTACATACAGTACACAGGCACAAATGATAAGCAATAAAACAGTAAGTGAAGATAAAAAAAATAGAAAGCTTGTTATGGTGCGTACTGTACAGTATTGTGCAGTATTTTACTCACCTGTATTTTACTCAAAAAGCTGTTATTGAAATATTTGGGGTCTTCATATACCGCTAAACATTTTCTCTTATATGTAATGGAAAAAATCAGCGAAGTCGTGAATCCGCGAAGTAGCAAGGGTTCACTGCATTCACACTTGCCTAAAAGCGACATTCATTTCACAGAATGGTCACATTTGGTCACGCCATGGTTTCCCTGAAGTTTGAACCCATTGCTACGGCACTGCCCTACTGACTGTAGGAAACAAAAAAACAAAAGTTATTTTCTTTACAGCTACAGACACTTGAGTTTTGAAATTCACATATTCTTTGTGATTATTTAGAATCATGCTACAGCCTACTCCACCTTAAAACTCAAGAAAACTACAAAAAATCTTTAGAGGACTGATTTATTTGCAACTAGCATCATTCAATGCTTTAGGGGAATAGTCCAAATATTCCCTGCCATGTATAAAAACCATCAATGCCAATGGCATAATGAAATCTAGGAGCAACATGTTGCAACAAAGAACACCTGCATGAATCATAGAGGGAGAAATTGGTCTGACATTTCACAATGATGAGCTAACAGCTCTTGATAAGTGAAAAGCTCTTGCATACATTAGCACTTGTGTCAAACCCTTCCTACTTCAGACACCGCTGAGGGCCATGAGTCACACCGAGACCCTCATGCAAGTCTGCCCCCACACAGTTTAGAGGCAACACCATCATGACCATTTTCCTCTGTTCATAAAAGCTAAAATCAGATGCTGGAGCTAGAAGCAAAGTATTTTTTTCCTTAGTTTTGGCAGTACTGCTCTTGGAAAAATAAAAAAAAACAAGGTAATTGCTATTGTGTATAAAAATAAATAAATAAAATGACTCGTTTCACCCCAGGCAGTCAAGTTGCTCATTTTCCTGATCCACAATACAAAAGACTGTATGACCTTTAAAAATAAAGTTTTTAAGAAATGTACAGAGGTCACATTTGCAAGACGCATAAGTATTTGGGCAAGAGGGGAGTTTCCCCTTCTTTAAACAGCACAGTGAAGCATTGTAACCCAGCAATTGTGCACTGTCAACCCTTGTCCAAAGCACCCAAGTTCATACCAGCATACTTTGAAATCACACATAGGCAAGTAGGTACGTTTTTAAACAAAGCAGTAAGATGGATGTCAGTGTGACCAAAGAAAGGCACAAATATGAAAAATTGCGCCATTTAGAAAAGTTTTTTATTTCAGTTTTTCATTTCAATTTCATGTCCAATTCCCATATAAGTGGACAGTAAAATGAATAAATCTGATTATTTTTCTAGATTTACAGGCAAAATAAGCCATTATTAGCCCAATAACATTAAAGTTACAAAATAGACTTGCACAAGGCACGTCAAGGATTGTTTAACATGTTTCGGTAGATGTAATTAGGACGTGACCGCCCATCAATAATTCCATTTCCACATTTCCTTATAAACTGATTCTTCCTGTCTATACCTTCGGGCACGCCAAACATGCATACCAACATAAGACAGGTCATGATTTCAAACTCCTGGAATTTTAATTTGTCTAATTTTCTGAACCATATATTTTCAGCCACTCTGTTTCAGGGGTTGAGCATAGGGGAAGGATTAAGGAGCAGGGGTAAGAGAGAAATTAAATATTCAAGTGCAGTGCAAACCACAACTACTTATTTGGTAGGTACTAATTGCTCATCCTGGTCCAGATGCCCAATGCCATTCTGTACACTTTATGTACTCCGTCTGCAAAAACATTGTAGTTATTACAAAAGTTTTCTTGACAGATTTCTTGACAGAATACATTAAAAACAACAAAGAACTACAAGTACCAAAAAGGATATAAGAGTTTCTTTATAACACAGTGGTAGAACAGTACCTCAAACCCCACAAAGATCCCCTGAAGAAAAAAAAAACTGGAAAAAAGCTGAATAAAAGTGCTATATGGCACCTTCAAACCTATTATTATTATTATTCTATTCACAATATTTGGAGTTAGTCCTTTTCCCAACACTCACTCACATTCAGAAGCTGGAGGAGCTCTTATGTGGGCATCCAAGAATGACCACAAACGATAATATGTTTCATCTGCATTATGTGGGTAGAGGGACAGCACAGGAAATCTGATCTTCTTGGAAACTACACTAAGAACACAACACTAGTGATGTCACCCTTCGAAGGAAACATGACAAATTTGGCAAGTTTCACCTTAAGAAAAAACAAGACTGAGATGGTATTCTACAATAGTCTTCCGTTTTATTTTAATGCCAGAAATATATAGTTTAATACACAAAATAACCGCTCCATAAGGAGTTATTAAAATAATGATTGTACCGTGTTCTACAAATCTATGGAATAGTCTTCAAGATAAGGAGTTATTCATCCTTGCAGATGTATAGCTCTTCAGGGAAATTCTTTTCAATTCTAGTAAAGAATCCTTTTAAAAAAGAAAAAGTACCATGTGTTGAGTAATATTGTAATGCATTGTATAATTTCTGCACTTTCTCCAAAGGTTCAAGGCTTGTTCAGGCCTACACACTGAGATTTAAAAAGGTCAAACTGATTTGAGGTTTAACCTTTGCCAGTGTTTTGATGTGATTCACTTTAAGCCACGGACAGGACTGGGAAATTCTGAAAGAAGATTTTGACAAACACTTGTCCTCACACTTTCTCCCTCTCTCTTGATTCAGAAACAAACAGATGAACACAGTGAATGCCTGTTGGAAGAAAAAGCACCCTAGTAACCATGGCTGTCGCCAGGGTAACAGCAGAGAGCGGCATGGTGTGGAGTAGGTGTCCAAATTGAGATCTCAAACAGAGACACGATGGGCTCAACATTAAAGCTTTAACTGCACAAATTAACACAATTCAGCAACAGTGTCACTGTCTGAACCATTTTTACCATCCAGTGCAAAAAAGGTTGTTTTTCAATAAACTATAATAAACTAAAAGTTCTGTCTTGTATTTAAATGCACTACTTTAATGAAAACAAAAGGGAATTAAAACATACGAATACTTGTACTCTTGTGTTAATTCAACCTTTTTGTCTTTTTTTTTTTGTTATCGTCAGGGATTTTGTGTGCCCGGTACAGACACAAATCTCACCCCAATGAGCCGGTTAACCAATCAGAGCACACTCCCAATACCTCTCTCAAAGTTAAAAGACTCATTCCAGTTTCACGGTTCCATGACTGCTTCCTTCCATCTCGGATCTCCTGTGCTCTCTTTGTTGTGTCTCTACTGGGTTTTCTCCATCCACTCAGCTGACTCAGGAGTTCTGCACCCTGTTTATCACTTCCTGCTTCTATGAGCTTGGAAACGTTGAGTGTTGTTCATTTAAAGGAATGTTACTGTTTTATATAAATGTGACCGAATCACAGAAGAATAGAATCTTGTGTTCATTCTTAAAGGCACTTTGATGTTTACATTCATCTCAATTGAAAATTTTGATTCATTGATTGGTGTATTAAGTATAACCTTTCACATTTTGATGATGAAAAAGATATAATTTAATATCAATTTATGGCTATTAGCTATAATACAATGTAATAAATCCTGAAATCTTTTGTTGCATGAAAGGGCACAATTTGAACGATGGATAGCTTTCTAAATTACAGTTTGTATGGCATAGGAAATAAAGTAGAGTAAAACATTTAAATGATGTCATATAAATGATATAACGTGTGGTTCTGTTTTCTAGAAATGAATAGGACGAAGATATACAGATGTTATAACCATTAAAGCAAAAGTGCTCTGATTTGGTTTTACAGATCTAAGATTATTTTCTCGGCAAGACTTGCTACTTGTTAAACATGAACATCACCAAATTTATCACTTCAGGCAGAGCTTGCACACGTTTACATATAGCTTTGCGGTACGTTTATCTCACTTCACAGCCCGCCGCTCTGAAAGAGACCATCATGCGATGAAAGGACCAGAGGACGGGAGTATATAGCCTGTGCGTGAATATTGAAAGGCAGTTGGACTCCTCTAAGACTAGAGTGACAGGGAGGTGAGAGGCAGATCTACATGTGTCGGTGTGTCTAAGTGTGTCACCCTTTAATGGCGACTGTGTGGGCTGCCGTACATTCTTCTAGCCTTATTCACGGCGCTCGCGTGGGCGGCTAATTCGTATTTGTATTCCGCAGGTTTACCTTAGGGGGGAAACGTTTTATTATACACTCTCTTTGAAATAGATGACTAATTGCTTTCCTTTTTCCCACTCCCTCTTCCAGCCATAGTCCATTTCTAGATGGCACATTTTCTTGGCAGACTGGGAACTGTGGTATTGAAGCAAATCTTTTTTTCAGTCCCCTTTTTTAAAAACATTAAAAAGTACTAGGATTGAGTGATTCTAAATTATTAACCCCCCCCACCACCACCACCACCTGTGAAATTGCATATTTTGTTTCTTAATCTAAATAAAAAAAAAATGTATAATCAATAAATAGCTTAACAAATCTTGGAATAATAGCCAATTCTTTGTGAGCAGATGACCCAAGATCCTCCAGATTTGTTGGCCTTCTGGAATTCAATGTGACCCACAGACATTTTATAGAGTTCAAGTGTTGGCTTTGTGCAGCACAGTCAAGTTCACTCACATTTCCACTCATTTTTTTTCACCAGAAGTGGGGTATACTTTGGGTTGCCATCATGAACAAATGTCAACAAATGTCAAGTTTTCTCGTAGCAAGCCTGGTGTTCTTCAAAACCTTATAGTCTTCTTTTTTAAGCATTCATCAACCCTGATAAGAACATCCTCACAGCATTATACTCCCACCTCCATGTTTCACAATGTGAACAATTTTCTTGGGGTTGAATACATCTCCCATATTTCTCCATAGTTTCTCATCAAACCAAAAGACACATTTCCAGTAAGCATCACTTTTCCCTATGTTCACAGGTATTCCCATGCAGGACTCAAGTTTTTCCACTCTATTGGTCTCTTTAAACATTTTGACTAAAGTTCTTGCCACTTGAAAATGTGTATTGTTTTCCATTTCTATCACAATTAGCAATTCTTTCTCCAAACAAATCTATTTTGTCTTGGCCAGGATGACAGAGCATTTTATTTTACTAGTTATGAAATGAATCTTCAGCTTAAACAGGTCAATCAGCCAAATTAGCCTAAAGCTATTCAAAGGGCTATAAATATTGATCTTAGCTTTATTGTTTAATTTATTTATTTGTTAATTCTTTAATTCAACCAACTACACTTACTCTAGAAGAAACCAAATATAGCAGATAGTGTCAAAACATTCTTTTGCTCTGTTAAACATCACATGAAAAATATTAAACTGCATATGAAAATTTTAATTACAAGTCACTTGTTGAAAGTCATCAAAATATTGGGAAACTGTAGCGATAGTAACCAAAGACCCAAAAATGAATAATCTTAGTGGCTTTGTAATCAATTAAAAACACATATCCTGCTGCAGAGATTCATACACATTTACTAGATGGATTCACATTTTTTATTTTAAGGCATTAAAGGGATCTGTGGCAATAATATCAAACAATAAAAAACCCATGAAATCAATAAATTAGAAAGAGGCTCACATCAGTGTTCACATTTGGCTCTGGCCATGCTCCCCTATCTCCCAACTAATGTTCTGTCTGCTCTTACCTCCAAAAAAAAAAAATAAAAAAAAAAATAAATTCCCATAAACACTACTTTTACGGCGCCTCCAACAAAAGAAAATAATCTAGCATCATTTAAAAGGCATTTACAAAGCACAAATGAGTCGTGGAAATCAAAGTAGTCAAAAAGTATGAATAATTGTGCTTATAATTTTGCTCGGTGGATTTGTTTTCCCATCTTTTTATTTCAAATGATTGTGCCAGTGAAATACAAACATGTTAAACGTGACCGAATTAAAGCTGATTTTGGCACACTGCTTAGAAATGAGTGTCAGAACGAGCTAGTACAGATTTTTTCCTCTCAAATGAAAGTTAACAAGTCTTGGACTTTGGAAACAATGAAACTATAATATAAATGATATTCTTAAAAAACTAAAACTAGTAATTCAGAATTATTTATTGAATCCGAAAAGGTTTTTTTTTTATTCCTGTTTGTAATTGTATGTAAATTTCCTGCAGATATCATTGTGTAAATATTACATTAAGTACATCTAAGATCAATCAACACCCAAAGCAATACATATTTTAGTTTAGAATAATCAAATAATTTCGCAATCTATTGTACATGTTAAATGCATTTAAAACTTTTCCTTTAAGTAGTCTTTCATACATTGGAAAGACCTTACAAAACTGACCCTGACTTTCCGAATTCACTTTCGTTTTTCACTTTTCTAAATAATGGAACTAAAACTGGGGTTTTTTAATACTACAACACCATAGAAAACCTTTTTTTTTCTTTTAGTTCCAAGACATCTGCAGAAAGAAGCCTAAAAGCCCCATTTCTTTCTTACTTTAAAGCAAATCCACTTTAAAGGAACTTTTGTGGAATGGATGTCTTTAGGGAACCTATTGTAAAGAGTGAACTGAGTGAGTATTACTGTATTTAATGGCATCGGAAGGAGGGGGGTAGCAGACAGAGCAAGCTGACCAAAAACACCAAACTCTTGACAAACTTATATGTTGGCATATGATGATTTGATTGTCAAGGGTATTTATTAAAGGTCTGTAGCTTAATAAAATAATTAGTCAATGAACTTGTAAAAGATCATTGTAACTCATCAAAATAGTCTAGTTTGGGAGTCTGACCCTTAATAGATCCTGAGCATACCATTGTCCCCTGTATAGATGTAAGGTATTCTTGTCACTTTTCCCCAGGACACAATTAAATGGTTAAATGGCTGTGTTTACTAGGGAAACACGCGGATCCGCTAGCGATTACATGGCTAAGTTAAAAGAATTGGATCTGGCTCGTGTGATAGATCAATCTTAATATCACAGATGATGCTAAATAATGTTGGTCAGTTCTACTAATGCGTCACTGTGACTCATGGGGTGACGTCCTTCCTGTGTGAAGACTGCGTATATAAGGGGTGTGTCCTTGAACTTCCGTCTCTCTTGACTGATGCACCACAAAACAACAGAACAGAGAGACGGATCCTCCAGGTGCCCCTATAGGGGGCTTGAGGTGAAAGAATGGTACAGAAAAGCATGCAATCAATGCACAAATAAACCTTTTTCCTTTCGGTTCATTACAATCCTGCCTCTCGAGTCTTCAATATTAGGAGAATGTTTTATTCTGTAACACTATGTTCACAGAAAGCTGGTCATCGGTAAATCGTGGGCATTACAGAGAATTGGAATACAGGAATTCATGACATTTACATGTTAGTGGTTAAAAAAAAAGGTAAAGTACACAAAATGTAAAAAAAAAAAAAGTCATAGTTCAATTTGATGACATCTATGAACATTCAAGTTGTATGTGGACAGGGATGCACTAATCATTATTATTAGGAAGCCGCCAACATTTTTTTGTCAATTCTGGCACTGACTCAGGGTCACACGTTGTGCAGGTACTTCATGTTCTTAAAGAAAAACTGCCAACAACAGCAAATTCACATCAACAGCACAAAATAATATTTAATTCTAAAGGCTATAAAAATTTCTTTCAACAATAACAGAGATGGTTAAGGGTTTATTTAGTGTTGAGTGCTTTTTCTTTGGATAAAACATTATTTGTCTTGTTTAAATCATGTTGGACTTAAGTTACTTAAGGTGGACTAAACTAGGGATTTTGTTTTGAAAGTAACATTTAATTGGCGGTTTAGCCAAAAGTCTACAAACTACAATTTGTTCAAAAACCCATCTTTAGATTTCAGCAGTCTGTAGCATGATGTCCATCAAGTCTTTGTACATTTCTTTTTGAAATTGTTTTGGAGTCTTTTATGTTCGCATTCCCCACAAACTCATCACTCTGCAACCTCCGGGTACCATCATGTCACGTGCATACCCTCTATACAAGTAAGAGGAAACAACTGTTAAGTTTGCCTTTATACCCGCCCTATAGTTTAGAAGACATTTTGATTGAGGCTCGTTTTCACAATAAAACTTCAGACAAAACAAGTGTGTAGAGGCCTTCATAATTCACTTCCTGTCACTTCTTAATGCTTTCCGATCACCAATAAAGTTTAAAAAGACAAAACTCTACTCCGAACGACAGGACGACATAAAACACTGTGCTACACCGTTTGAGAAAGTAGATACCAGGGCTCTGTCAGTCTCCGTCAAAAGCCATTGGTGATTAAAAAAAAAAAGAACCCTAAGTGTATTTTTTTTATCATCACGTGTATTTACACTAACTAAGCCTTATTTTGGAAAATGATTCACAAAAGCTATGATCCATTTATGACACATTCACAAATAAATTCAGAGGCAGGAAAGCCAAAACTAAAGCCAAGACTGGTTCGGTCTGTGACGACAGGCTGTCGGGAGTTTCAAAGGCGACAGTGATGTATGACGTACATTTTGTCACTAACCTAGAGGTCAGCGAATCCACCTCTGTGTTTGTTTGTCTAAAGGGGCAGAGGGGTTTACCACACAGAGTTCCGTCTATTGCCCTCACATGACAAAAAACAGCCTCATGGTCTTCCACATTTAAACACTGCCGATTCAAACTTGCTAGGTCTAGAAAGAAAAAGAGATGAGAGACGGAGGGAAGTTTCTTCATCTTGCTTCAACCACAGTCAGTCCCAGGCCAAGACAATGTGACCTAGAGGGACGTCAAAGCCTTTGACACGTTCCAATGTGTTTGTTTTCTTGTGGGTTGTGTGACGTCTACCGATATCAAGTCTTGCGTTCACGTTTCAAACCACCTCATCTGTTGCCTCCCGTAAAAGTCTTGCAATGCCTCAGAAAGGGTTGCTTTTGAATCACAAACTATTTTCAAAAATGCCAAAACATTTGGGTAGTTTTACGAGGCAAAAACAAAAGTCTGCATGACATAGCTGTGGTGACTTTTTTTCATGCGACATGGAATGCTAAACGCATGCAGCGGGGAGAAGATTGGCTGTGGAAACCACAGAAAATTCAGCTGGCAAGTCAAAAAACTACAACTGCAGAACAAAAAAAGCAGGTTCAGGTTGTGATTTGCAATATTAAAGGGTCACTGACAAACAATCAACAAATTAATTGAGAGACTACACACGGTTCACCACACTCTGTTAAAAGCTTTAAATGGATACCTCTGCAGTCTTTATCATTTTAGGTGGGCGAAATTACTGCTGTAACAGAACAAAGTGAATTCATTCATCTGATTACTCCAACTGTCAGAATTAGCACACGGTTCCTGACAAGCAGCTACTGTAGTATCTAGCTAATGAGGGGAAGGCTCAAGGTGCGGTTATGCTGCCACTAGACTTTGAGCTCTATTCCTAGCAGTATACCTGGAAATGAGGGAGAACGAAGATGCAAGCAAGCATGTGAAGACGCTTCTGCCACCGTGTCAAAATTAAAACCAGAAGACCATATTAAAATATACTTGAAAAACAGGAAACACAAAATATCATGGCCCCCAAGCTCATCAAGCTTACTTTTTGAAATCATCTCTAATAAAAATCAGGTTATTCTGAAGGCAGCTAATAATAATGAAATTCTACTTTCCATGAATGACCAAAATAAAAGTCAAATACATCGAGTTTGTCATTTCCGTAGAGAAAAAGCTCAGTACGAATATCAAATGTATCCACCACGTTCAAAAATGTACTATCAAGATGTGATCAGTACTGTAAACACTGACTGTAAAGGTCAAACTGATATGTGGGCATCAGAGGGTCTTACATTTACACCGGAGGGCATCCGGTTATACATTTACACATTTAGCGGATGCTTATATCCAAAGCGTTTTACATGTCAAGCAATTAATACATTCAGTCAGTTCTTGTTCTGATTCTGAATATGACGTCACTAAGTCAGTGTGAAAAAACTCCAACTGCTTTCCCAAGTCGAGCTCACATGCATCTGTAAAGTTTATATTTTTGTCTTTAAATCCAATGCCTACCCTGAAGCTAACTTTAACACAAAGCCCTCTATAGTTCTTCTTCAAAAAGGCACGGATTGCACATTTATTCAAAATAAAGGCAAACAAGTAAAAGCAGTGCAGCATTTCATTTCAATTAAAAACAGGTAGATAAACAGTGATTCATGGAAAAGGGAGCTTGTGATGTTCTTTAACCTGCCAGCCAATCAGTGTCCAGTATTCAAGCAGACCATGACCTTCACCTAAAGAGAGTCATGGCTGGAGCAGCTTCTGAGCGGTCTAAGCGGTCTACTTCCCAGAGCCACTAAGCTCAGTATATGGTCAATTGTTGTTCTTCTGACTAGGTTTAATGCTTGTTTGATAGCCTTGAGTGGTATTTATTTGCATTCATTTCTCTAAAAGACCAAAAGCTCTCCTGAAATAAAGGAGATCAAGAAACCTTTATTAGTCCCACAATGGGGAAATTGCATTTTTGCAACGGCATACAGACAGCAAGGGATAAGTTAAGAAAAAGATATATACATTATGAAATAGACTCAATCAAAATAAACTGTACAAAGTGCATCAAAGACTAAATAAATAATTTATTGGAGAGGGTTGAGATTTATTTATTTAGAGGTTGAGATAATGCATATAGTACCGCACATGTTGGGGCATTGCATTGGAACTACTGTATTTATTTGTGATTTCATCACTTCTTTATACAGAATGCTGGAAAAGTTGTCAATCTAAACTCTTTCTGGGATTTTTTTTAGTAGACAAGTTTATAGTCATAATAACCATGCAATTTTTAGCACTTAAAACACAAGAAAAGAGGAGTGATCATCAGATATTTTCCTAATTAATTCAGATGTTTTATATGTGCCAGTTTTCAAGCTAATGAAATCCTTGCTGATACAAAATTAAAACTGCACCTGGTAGAGAAACCGTAATATTAAAGAAACATTGCATAAATCCCAGACAGCATCACACCTGCCATGTCGGCGGTGGATTTTTTCCCTGCCTACAGTCAGTTAGAGTTCTCTCTAAACACCAGCTGAGGCCCTCGATGGTAAAGGGACACTTGCATAATGTGTGATATTGACGTCTCTCTAATTCAGAAGAACTGTGATGGTGGCACTGGCGTGCGAGTTCGGCTGTGATCCCAGCTGATCCGATCAGGGCAAATCAATAAAACCAAGCCACTTTCTGTCAGAAATGAGGAATGATTTTGCCGCAAGTGTTTCATGTGCCCCTAATCAAGTAGTTACCAAGGCCACGGAGGAAAACACAACTCAGATAAGACTGTCCCCGGCTCTTTTATTTCACATTTCAGAAGGCCTGTTCTATGCCGTGTTATCAGTTCGGACAACTTTGAAACACTTTATAAGACCATAAATGTGTAAAATAGGCTATTTGGATATTGAACAAGACAGCCCACGCACTGACAACTCACTGGTTATGCTGAGCTTTGTATTGATTTTGCATTCTTTGACTGAACTCTCACACCTTTGTAAAGTTTTGCGCCTACATTCTGATGTGAAAGCATGCTGAGTTCAGATGCAAAGACTCCTCAAC
Source organism: Danionella cerebrum (assembly GCA_007224835.1). Classification (NCBI taxonomy): domain Eukaryota; kingdom Metazoa; phylum Chordata; class Actinopteri; order Cypriniformes; family Danionidae; genus Danionella; species Danionella cerebrum. The sequence goes on along the minus strand of SRMA01027134.1, from coordinate 418,202 downwards.
CAAACCTCAACCATATTCAGAGACATGATGTTGATTCCTTGACTTAATCCACTTTGAAAAGCTAAAATAAAATAAAGTTTATCAGTATTATAACTTCACATACCATACACTTGTGCGCAGTAAGTGATTGGTGTTTTCATTCCAATAAAAACACTGACTGAATATATTTAATATGAAGCATTGCATTATAATATAGTCAGTGTTTTCAATAATCTTATTTCCAACCACGCTAATTTTTCAGAAATGGAAATTAGCCTACTTCAATTGCATGCCTGTCCAAAGCTGGTTACCTCTTACCTGGCTGACTCATCATAACTAAAGTGGAGGTCTTTACATCAAACACTGTGGCATCTTAACAGCATCAATCAGCCGAGAGAACGGAGAGGGTGGCTACATAAGCTGCTCTTGACCCAAGGTAGGCAGTGTGTGCATGTGTGTGGGCTTGTCTAATGAGCACACACTCCTAGCTCCTCATAAGATGCCATCCGCACGGGTCTGAGAGGAGAATCCAGCAGGTTAATGAGGACAGGCTCAGAGCTACATCAGATTATGCAGCGCTTTGACTCTTCCAGCACATACCTGCTTGCGGCTACTATAGTGTCTAGTGCAGGTTCCCACATGGTGCTTTGACAGAATGTCAGTGAGCCAGAACATAAAGGAACCTCAGAGAATGCCCTTGCAAAATACTGAAATTCCAAAATGTGCATTAAAAAAAAAAATAAAAATCGGTGGATGGGAATGCAGCAAATACGGTATAAACAGATACCCCCTCAACAACATGCATCAAACCCTCAGCAACAGTGCTCCACAGGATTTTGTTCCAGCTGCATCAAGCCAATACAAAAAGATAAATAATTTTTATTCATTTCATGCCTTTTTTGGCCATGCACCTGTTATTGGTTTCAGCAACATGCAGAACTAAATGTTACAATAATGAAAATAACAAACGCTAATCTTACACACCTCCTTTAAACAGACAAGAATATTTTGTGCATAGATGCAGTCACTTTTATTCTGGCAACAGAGCGAGTGTGCGCCGTATACTGATTGGCACAGATATGTGAGTGCATGTGTAAAAGAGTGCGAGAAGAACAGGGACAAAGTTACGCCCCGTAGTCTTGTTCCCACAGCTGGGTTGGGCCAGGCAGGGAGGATAAAACAAGAACCACAAAAGCCCTCAGGAATGCACTTCCACTAGGACTGGGTAACAAATCGGTTTCATTCAGCCATCAGAGTGAATTCTGCTTTCATCTGAATGCATACAACTTTTAGCTGTAGAATTGGGATGTAAAACTTTCGTAATATACTTCCAGAAACGTAAAATTCAACTCACTAATTAATTTCTCATCCATCTGCGATAGCCAAAGGAATTGGCTAAAGGTTGTAAAAATACTGCAGCAAACTGACGCTGTTTGCCAGTAGTCCCTGAAAATACAGATATAGATATATGAAAGAAGTCTACACATATCGCAGCAACCACAGAATTAGAATGAAGAGAAGACCTTGGCATTTCTCTTCACATAACTCGTTTCATTCAAAGCGGTCCATCTCCATCGACTATCTGGGAAGAAATAAAGCTTCCAAGACCATTTCTTTGTTTCCCCACACAAGAATTGTGAACCTAATAATGCGTGGGTGTAGTTTCGATCCATCAGGTAGGTCAGGTTTCTGCTAACGTGACTGCATACCTTTGAGCCATATCGGCACACACAATGATCTGTGGAATTCTTGGCATGCCCAACATAGTCCCAAAGACAGCAGTTTAGAGAGCAAACGGCGATGACCCCTTCTTTCAATCTGGTTTCTGCATTTGAGCTACGAGTCAGGGGTCAAAACATTCAGCATTCATATGGTGCTGAAAAAGACAATATTAAACCAGATTTCCTCCTTTATATCTTGGATTTGTCCAAACTGTAACAAAAGGAGATGTCAAGAACTTGACGCAATTGATCTGACATCGCTTGGTTTTAAAACATGCATACCTCATATTAATGCAGTTTCTAAAAACATTTTCCACACAGCTTCAAGAGAGCCTCAAGCTAAACAATTATCAGATGCAGTGTGCCCTGCAAAGGGGCTTGTTAGACATTAAGCTGTTAAAAAAAAACTAAATTTGAAGTACCTTAGAAATCCATTTGTGAACTTTTTAAATTTTATATTAAAATATTGATTAAATTGTGAACAAGTGTTTGTTCCAGCTGCCTGTTTCGTGATATAAACGTATTTATAATGTCGCTGTAAGTCCTTAACAATTTGAGTAACTGATCAACCAATTTTTTGGACATTCTCCATTTTGAACAGTCGTATCTACCTCTCCTAGTTTTCTTTTGTTCGTCTATATTCAAAGCAATTTTCAGTCTTGTTGAACTTTTTCTAAAATACTTGAAGTCCTTTCAAACCTTGAAGTCCCAACATAAAAATCTAAATTCATGCTGTTTTTGAAGCAAAGGTTCAATCTTATTTATTAGTTAAGCGAATGCAGGACAATACTCGTTGTTATAGTGTGGAGTCAAATATATTGAGGGATGACGGATGGTGTTCGAATACTTTTGGTACCGATGGCATGAATCTGGGACTTTAAACACATTTTGTGCACTTAAAAACCACATGTTAAGTTGAGTCACTCTCCTGCCAGGGCTGCGCGAACAGCAGGGAGATGTCGGTGTTTTCATACACACTTAATTTTAAATTTCAACTTTGTCCCCTTTGCCATTAGATTTCAGTGCACCAAAGTCCAAACATTTAGAGCATGTGCATTTCAAGAGCACGAGAATGCAAGTCCATATTGAAGAATTACAGAGAGATTAAGAGATTTTTTTTTATTTAAAAAAAGGATCTGATATCACAATAAAAAAACATTTTTTAAGGTGAAGCAAAATCGTGAAGACTTGCCCAGCTCTGAACAGTTCACTTTTATTTTAACGTTATCCCAGAACATTCGTATCATGATCACACATTCTGATTGGTGGAGAGTCAAGGCAATACAATCGCTGCATTCTTGGGATAATTCTCTTATACATGCTTTGAAATTGACAGGATGGAGGACGGTGTTGCACAGAAGAACCACCTGCGCGGTGAACTTTTCAGTCACTGAGCGTTAAGTTATTTTTGATCAAAAATAGATTCCGGTTACGTCTTTGTTAAAATGACTTGCAATTACAACATTCATCAATATTAGTCAACAGATAATTATCCAGTAGAATTTTTCCATTGTATAGCCAATGCTTTGATGGGAACCTGCCAAATTCGGATGAATTCAAAGTCATACTCATAAGTCCTGCACGTATTGATGGTGTTGGGTAAGGCAAGTGTCCTCAAACAACATCCACTTGTTAAAGTCGGCTTGCTCCATCTCTACTTCTTTGTGTTAAACCCCATAATGTAATATTGGTATATTGCCTCACATAAAACAATTACAAATGCTAATAAAAAGGCTCATACTCAATATATACAGAACAACTACTCGTGCAATTATGACAGATATATGTAGTATGAAACAGCAGCAGCGCCAGCTACCAGCAGTGAAGCATTTCCTTCAGGATAAAATATCTTTATTTAATATAGGCAATTAAATAAGGAGGAGAGGCATGTTCTGTCTGAACCTTTTCTGAACCTTAAAATAAAATGCTAAGATCTATCGAGTTAAAAGTTGGTTTCATCATCCAATAATTGCACAAAAAGAGGTACCCTAGGGGCAGTTTGTGACAGTTGCTTTCTGAGGTTTAAAGGCACTATATGACTTTTAATGCCTGTATGCCTCAGTTTTTTTTTACCATTTTCATTCTCTCGGCATATGCCTAAGAAAAAAAACTGCTATTACTAAAACCAACTCATTCTGTATTTTTTTAATCTGTTGAATGGCTCAAGTCTGTGAAAAATGAAGCCAAGTGAAATCTAATCGAATGCTATTGAAGAAAGAACCTTGTGAATTTGTGTAGAGCTTTTCTCCAGCTGCTGATGACCCTGACAGAGAAAAAGAGATAGAACGCCCTTCATACTAACAATGCACACCGTCTGCCTGTTCTCTTCCCCAGTGAGGGTGGAGATGTCAGATGCTTCTACAGCAGACACCTCTGAAGGAGATGGTCAGCATCCAGCAGCTCTCATTTCATGCAGCAATGCTCCCTTTAACTGGTAAGCTGTCATCTACCTGCAGCTTGCAACAGGGGGAAATAAATAGAGGTTGGGAAATAATATCCTGAGATTTATGCCAAAACACCCAACAATGTCTTGTATTGTTTCAATGATGAAAGCAGAAGTAAAACAGTGTGCTAGAGGGGTCACAAACCAAAAGTCGTTTAAATTGTCGAAAATTCTTGAAATAGATCCTAAAACAGCTAAAGAAGATAAATGTATTAAGTGTTTGTGTCCTGCAATTTAAAAAAATACATATATATTCAGATTTAAAACCTAACTCTTCAACAACCAACAGCATTTTACTGCCTTGGTATATTCCTTGGGGGGTAACACTATATATCGTGGATATCATGTCGTGATGCATATTGTATCATAGGCATGTATCATATCGTAAGCGCTTGTGCCTGGAAATAATTTGATATGCATCTTTTCACTAGTATGTGCCAAAACAATTAAATATCAAGAAACATTTTAAAAACCGTCAAATACTGCTTTTTTATCTCTTTGAGTAATTTAAATAAATTAACTTTCCCTCAATATGCGATAAGATACTCTTCAATATGCCCTGGACCTTTAGGTACATTTTAAGCAGGTATAATGCGTTTAGGTTTTCTTTGTACCATGAAAATGATTGACTAAAAATGTCATCAGTTATTGCTGATCCACACTTTATGAATTACCAAGAACCACACAATTTTTCACTTTAATTGGCTTGAGACTTGTAATGTTGGATGCTGGATTCATGAGGCTGGAACCCAATTTGTTTGGGTCAAATTTGATCGGTCATCTGCTTGTTTGGTGTAAGAGTGGATTGGAAGTTTTTTTCCTGCATAAATCACTGCAATGCTTTGTGTTCTTTTGGTTCTGTAAAGCAAAAGGGATGCTTTGTGTTTTTGCTAAATAGTTTGGAGAAGAGCTATTTACATTTTTGATTCAAAGGTGTAAAATAATGACCTCTTCTGGGCAACCATTGGTCTGATGAGACTTCTTAAGGTAATCCCTGTATCATAATTCAACACTGTTTTGAAGCAACCAAGATGAAGCGGTTATTTCTTTTTGTGACAACTTCCCCCTTGACCTCTGGTGTTGGAAGCCCCTGCCTTATCCATTGAGCCACAGGAAAACTTATCCTGGTCTGGCCCAAATCGAACAACCATTTCCTAATGCAGAAGGTCATGCACCTTTAAACTAATACAACTATTTTGCTGTAAATGTGGCAAATATATGATTCACGTGTAAAAATCTACCATTTTTTCTCTTCATTTTTGCATCCTTGCCAAATCCAACACTTTGCATGGATGGGTTAAACTGTTCCACCAAGCGAAGCCCTGCATCTGCAGTGCTTAAAATGATAATGATCCTAATAATTAGCCAATGATTGCACTGAGAGGTTTCGTTTCCCATCGTGCCCTTTTGCTTGACTGTGGATGTTCATTATTAACCTCGTATCCAGGTGCCTCACATTCCTTACCCCTTAACTGTGAAAACCTGCAGAGAAATTAACTTCAGTTGTCTTCTTCATGCTTCAGGCTGACTGTATATTTAAAAATATAATTTAGTATGCTTAGTGTTATGTCTGCTTACATTTAGAGTTCGAGAGTACATTATCAGAAAAAAAAAAACACTTTAATATTTCAGATTCAGTCCCCATCAAGAAGTTATAGTGTCTGGAAAGCAATCTCGCCATTATTTGGTGCACAAAAAGCATCCAGACCCTTCCCTCACTCTTGCATTCTCTCGCTCAGTCTAACTATCAGTGGCAGAGATTGAATCACTCTGTCCTTTGCTTTGAGGGCTCTACCTTATTTAATCCTTTACGTGGCAGGTCACTCTGGGAGCGGATGCTGTGTAAACACTGCGGGCCCTTGATGTGGGGGCTCAGGGCTAAGAGAGCAGGGGCCGAGGGTTATGGAGTCTCCCAGCTCTTGGGAACAATGGGCCTTTAGAATGTAGGGGCAATGGTGCACTGACCCTTAGCAAATAAGAATCATGTTCTGGCATTCCAGCCTTGATTGGCACTTTGAGGTGGAAAAAAAATCTCAAAGGAGCACAGGAAATGCTACTTGTGTAATTGGTTATATATTAGCGCTGCATTCTCTGTGTTTAAAGGGATGAGAAATTCCTGGTTGGTGCATCGAAGGGTGGCTTTCCACAGGTTATGTTTAGCCCTAGAAAAGCGGCAATTGAAAACCTAGGAGATAACAAAATAAAATCTACTTCCCGATCATCCACTCTTGGTCTTTTTTTTTTTTTTTTTTTGCAGGAGATACATACAACTTTCACAGAGATTTGCAGACTTGTTGACTGCATTGGAATGATACAAACGGTTGGTTAGGAACAACTGAGGGCACACATCAAACTGAGTTTTAATTCTTGTGATTAATTGTAAGTAAAACGGACCATTTAGTTTTTTTGAAGTTTTAAACCCCATTTTTACATTTGTGATGAGGATAGATCCTAGCTGCATTTATTACTAGCTCTTTGTGCTCTGGTGTTTGGACTCCCACTGTGTCCACTTCTCCACTGGTGTTATGATAACCTCCTGATGCCACTCAGTGATTTGGTCCATGTCACTGTTTCCTAATTAATGATAATAATAAAAAATAAAAAAACTGCCTCACAGATGATCAATTTAGGTATTGGGAGCAGCTCAACAAACCATGAGGTTTTTTTTTTTTTAAGAAAGTAGAGCAAAACTTATAAACAAAATATAAACAAACAGAAGTGGAGCAAAAAAATGAGAAGAAATTAAATAAACAACGATGAAATACAAACATAGATCAACCTAGCAGCTGTGGCCTAATGTAAACACAGTAACGACTATTTCTCATTTATTAGTCCTTTTTATGCCGGAACACGTAGAACTCGACAACGGAAAACCTCTGAGTCAACCAATCACAGACTTTACAGTCTGCATAAATTACTTGCATATGCATTTTGAGAGTGTACTCTGTTGTTACTCTGTAGAACATTCATCACAGCATAAGTCAGCATTTACACTAACAGTAGAAAGTTACTGACTAGAGGCAGGCTCTACCTCACACCTAGACAGGTTTAAATCAGTTTATAGACTAATCTATGTTTTGATGATTACCTACGTTCAAAGAGAAGAAAATTTAAACAAAATGCTTATTTGAAGCATTAGTTGATTCATTTAAGAGATGGCAAAGCAGTAGACGTAGTACAGCTTGAGTATATTTCTCAGCTAACGGGACTAGATATGATGCAGATTCTACATGAACACCTTGTAGATGACCTTGCCAACATGAATTGGCTCGTCTTTGGAGTCACAACTGCTTGCTGACCTCCTGGTTTACATATTTTAGGTCATTATACAGATGAAGGATGACATTTATTGACACCTGGTTGGAAGTGTCAGCAAACTTATGAGTATCCACAACTGAAAAGCCAATTTGGATATTGGAAATTGGATTTGGAATAATGTTTAAAAAAAAGTGCTGGTGAATATGATAAATGCACAATCTACAGAAAAATAAAAAACAAACACAACCAGGGCATAAGTGGACACAGAACAAGCCGAAATTAACATCACAGACCAGACATTATGCTTGAAAACCTCAACAGTAGAGCAAATGGCGCAGCACGAGACGTCAAGCAAGGTTAGCAAAAGTGACACTATTGCTAAGCAATGGAAACGTGAAACCATTCTATGCATGCACCAACACACACTTTCTCACACACAATCCTTGGTATGCGACCTGGGGAGAAAGTACAAAAACAGGCCCATCTTCTCGTAAATTAAACAAACCCCGTCAGATTCCCACTGTCTCAGCCCATTAAATTCAAAACATGACATGAGAACCGACAGAGAAGGGACCAACCGCCAGCCATTCCTCTTTCCAGCCTCATTCCTGTTTTTCCAGAGGAGAGCCGGTGAGCCGAGAAGAGCTCGTCGGTCACCTGCTCCATATCCCATCACACTACAGGCTCAGAAAGTGAGTCAAAGAGGAGGATCAGAATGAGGGCAATGCAAAACATGTGAAATCAGCTCTGGAATTTCAACAGCTCCACAGCATACCGCCACCCCCCAGCCAGAGGGAAATCTGATCAAGATAAAGCATGGAGGTTAAAGAGATGTCCTCCTTCCACTGTAACAACCTTCTTCTGCTCTTGGGTGGTAAACCTATGAGGGGTTTTGGGGATTTACTCAAAGGGGATTTGGGTTGAAAAAAAAAACCTGTAGCTTACAGTTTTAACAGATATCCGTATTATTTTGAGGTGCAGCAATGCAAAAGCTTTTATACCAGACATACACAGACAGACAAAAAAAAATAAAAGATCTCAAGTAGGAAAAATAGGAAAAAAAAGTATACATGAATATGTTTATGGTCTATTTGATTCATATAAATATATTTTTCCCTTTTAATTTCAGATGTTTTCCTGAATATTTTTCATGCAGTAATTAACAGCACTTAAAACTGACATGCGGTGTGGCTTGAAGTTGACACCCCTGATCTAGACTATAAAACAAAAAGCAAAGGCATTTACATTTAGGAACATGGTAATTAAAATATTTGACAAAAAAGAATAAATATTATTTTGTTTCAACAAGATTTATAAGACATTATGGTCAAATCAATCATTAAATTAATCATATTTTGTCAAACAAATGAACATTTAACAGCATGCATACAATCATGGGAGATTGGAATAATTGCAACAAAGGCACATTTCCAAAATAAAGTAATATTCAGTACAACACAGTCACCCAGTCTCTTCACAGAACAATCAGATCTTGTCAGCATGAGTACTAACACCTTCCACGCTGGAACGCAATGTACACAAGAAGGATCTTAGATAAAATCAGATGTTTAACATCTCACAGAAACACAGTTCAGTTCTGACCTACATTCACATAAGACTTCCTAAAACCCAATATGACTGATATCTATTCCAGTGTAAATAAACAAGACATTCATTGGGATTTCTGTTGGACAGGACGAGAAAGATGCCATGTCATGTTTGCATTTGACTGTTACATCAGGAAGGTTGCCCTCTGTAGTTTTAGAACAGGATCCAAAGGGTTTATTCTGACATATACAAACTTCCAGAATATACCAGTTTCTCTGGACCCTTTAAAGGGCCATAAGTGAACTCTGACTTCCTACAAGAGCTTTTAAAATACCTCCATAATCCCCTGTTTGAGCAGCCTGGAAATGTCTTGTCAATGCCGATCACTGGACTGTGACTGATGTCATGAGCGATTGCTATAAAACACGAATGCGGTTTTGAGAGACAACAAAATGAAGGTGTTTATGAACACATCCTTTTATAAATGATCGTAAAGACAGCGTCTGTTAGCCTGCCTGAAATTCCCAATGTATTCTCAAGGCATTTGCTCTAAAAACAAACCGAGCTCATGAACCAGGGAATGATCTGTTAAACATGGCTGATGGAAGACAGACCGATCCACTGAAGTGCCTTTACTCAACCCTCAAGTTCATCTTTGAAGGAAACGCCAAGGAATGCATGGGATTGGGGAGAAAAACGAGATAACTGGGGATGTGATTCGACACGTCCTGTTTACACCACAATAACAGTCTGAGCGAAAGCTGTAGAGAACAAGCTTCAGGCATGCCGGGTATGCACTGTGCCACACTGGAGGTGTGTGGGCAGAAGTGAAGGAAGAATATGAACACGATCGAATGAAAATGTGGTCAGGAGGGGTCATGGGTAGCTACATGCAAAGTATTTTAGAGCTGGAGGGAGCTAACAACACGTTGGAGCTTCTAGCATCCTGAATGAGCATCTGAGTGAGATCTACATTGCTTTTGTTATGTAAACATGGAATAAAATGGAAAAAAAATTGGTTTGGGGTTCTTTCATAGATAAAGAAAAAAAATAAATAAAAATGTACATTTCGTGATGTGAAAGCTGATTAATAAACCAGGCATTCTACTGCACTCCCCTGTCATTCCTTGTTTTTTTTTTACTGTAATTGTTTGTCATGACCACTATAAGAATTTCTTTAATGACTATTTCTTTTACAGATCCTTATACAGTTTTATTATTTTGGACAATGTTGGTTCAATGAGTCAACATTTTCTATTAGAATTTGCTCATAAAATCTCATTTTATTGGAAATACAGTAAAATTCACATATATTTTTCATACTGTACATAGTGTAAGTGCATAAATAAAGAATTTAAACTCAAATTATTTTTTGTGTTTGGGTTTCGTTTAGAAACTTTACACAGAAATATTATTTTGTATGCCTTTAGTATTAAACACACAGATTGAAAAAAAAAAGCACTGCTACTTGATTTTTGTTCGATTGATCTGTTAAAATTCAGTCTTCATGTCCAAATTTGATTAAAAGTGAACGTTTTGTGGGACACAGTTACCAAAAAATACATATACAAAACGTTTCCAGTCCCTGATCTTAATCAATAACTCTTGATGTGGTTCTTACCAATTTTGTTAACGGTGCAAATTCATAGTCATTTGTCCATTTATCCAAAGGACTTTATCCAACCATCAAACACACAGAAATCTTATTTTTTATGCATTCAGAATTAGATACACAGAATGAAAAAGGCACCTAAACCCTGTCATTCAGTTCTACTCAGAAATTTCAGTCAAAATTCTGTCATAATGTGGGCCACAACTACAGATTATTTAATAAATAAATCTTCCAAACGTGTCCAGTCCCTGATTTTTAATAATAACTCCTTAATGTGGTTTCTACCAATTTTGTTCTACGGTGAAAATAATGCCATTTCTCCATCCATTAAACACTTTAATAAACAATTGATCATTTCTCTTTCATCCATTTATTTTATATAGCATTTGTAGTATTTGTTTTATTTGATATGATACTTGATGTGTAAGTGTTTAGTCAAGGGTTAGGACTGGGATGAAAGTGTAAAGGGCACTAGCCATTGAACTATTTCCTGCATCAAACAAATATTGCCAACCGGATCATGTGCAATCACTTACTTTTACAAACAAATAACTCAAAAATACAAACGAAAAGTATGAATTCTCACAGAATTACACAGCAGGCTTGGAACTAATCAATGACCACACACACACACACACATATCCCTTCACTTTTACAGCCATCCAACACATTTTTCCAGCAGCACTTAGCACAGCATTGCAAGATCGCCATCATCTGGTAGATTTTTATTGGAGAAAAATGAGACTAGCTAAAAACCAACCTGCATGTTACAATTGTTTGCCCCCAAACTCCTCTTTTTAACCCTTCACCTAAATAGCAGAATGTTGAGTGTGAGTGCCCTATGAGCAGACAAGTTTGAGCAGGGAGGAGACGATTTGTGGTTTTAAGAGACCATTAAAGAGATGGTAGGTGGGGTTTTCAAAGCCTAGGATTTACTTCATCATCGTAGCAAACTCATGTGCTAGTTATGAAAACAGTCTCCGGCATTTAAACAATAATCTTACGGTTCACTGGAATCACACCAGGCTTGAAAATTTCAGAATGCCAATGGAATTTGTCTTAAAATGTGATTGTGAAAATGTGAACAAACTGTGGCACATATCTTCACTAGCATTTCTCAACACATTTTATCTTTTCATTGGATTTTTGTAATAGCAGCAGGGAAAATACATAATAAGTAACTAGTGTGCTGCTATATTTGCTATTTTTTGTGAGGATATTTGCATGGATTTCAACCATCAAACACAAGGATATTTTGAGCGGTAACAGAACTATCTAAAAGGGATTTAAAGTGATTCTTTTGGACTAACTTCCTAAATAATTAACCAAGACTTGACTGCTTGTAGTACTCATTTTAGAAATCAAGGCTGTTTCTGTTTCAGAACTTTAAAATGTAAAACATTTATGCACATTACCATTCAAAAATAAAATTCAGTCTCTTATTTCACAAAAGCAGGTTATTTAGACACAAATGTAGCAATTTCATGAACTCTGCTCAATCATAGAATATTCAACAACTTCTGCAGCTACTTTGCAGCCGAATCACATCCAGCAACAGCCTTGATGTCAATTCCATACATTCACAGCCAATGCAATACCATTGAACATAATTCATCTGAATCACTGGCTTTTGCAGAAATAGGTATAACGGTTAAATTCACTGCTAATCTAGAAATCTTAATTAATAAAGTCTTAATTTCTGAAGGGGAATAATTACCAAATATAAACCAAAATAAATTACCAAAATACCAAAACTTAGACATGTTATTTACATTATCTTGGGCCCATGAATCATGATTCTCCCAAATAACATCAAAATGTGGGTAAACAGGGACACCTGTCGTCGAAGACGCCAACCTACTGCGATCCTTAGTTATGTTACAAGTAAACAATCTTTAGCGTTTTGAGCTGCTTTGTTTGCACCTGTTCTGTTAGTGAAATACTACCAAGTTTAAAAATATATATATAAATAAAATACATTTATTAATCAAAGCGAATTAACAAATTAAATTATAGTGATAGACCTGAAATTTGATAAACCATGTGGTTTGTTTGTAATATGAAAAAGGTTGGAAGCTTACCTGTTGCAAACAGCTGAAGAAGACGATGCTGGACATACGGTCAAAAGGTTAATTTCAAGACGATATTAAGTATTTGTTTGTTTGTTAGATTAACTGTTCTAAATATTTATTAATCAATACCAAACGCCGTGGACTTCTCTCGCTCAGAAAAATCCCAGCTGAGTCCAATTTAGGCTAATTTTCAAAATCTTAGGAGTTTGTACGTTAATCCGGAACGCCAGAGGGCGCACTTGGGCTTTTTGTAATACGACAAATTACTGGTTGAACCCAAGTAAGAATTTTGCAAATAAAATAAAAGAAATAACCGTTAATAAATAATTGTGAGTATGGTGTCCCCAAATCTTAAAATATCATACGTCAAAGTTGTAACCATTTAGATCATTACAACTTCAAGCTCTCTGACTTTAAAGTTTTCCAAAATCTGCACAAGAGAAAAGGAACGTACGTTTTCTCATCTTTACTAATTATTTTTTAACAATATTACGGTAATCATAATATTTCATATTATAGTAGCAGAGTGAAATTTGGACCGCCCATATAATTAGTGTATAAATAAATACATTTTGTATAACATTTATTTATGTAATATTTTTCAAAGCATTTATTTATTCTTTTAATCGATTATTGATATATTTTTGTGTGTGTATATTTCTACTTTTATTTAGTTATATATTTATACTCACCTCTATAGTAATAGCTCTGTGGAGGACCAACCAATGTGACATGAAGCCTAAATAACCATTACGCCATAATTCACAAAATTCTTTTCTCATTTGCCATAAAGCTTTTCATTTCAGGCATATCCCAGATTCAGATCAGACTCAGGTCTGCCCGCATCAATTGTTTTTCTAATCCAACCCCTGTGTCAGTTTGTCAGCTGAAGTGCATTTCAACACTTTTCAAATTGTATGAATTATTCTGTTCCTGGGCAGTTTTGTGTGCTCAGACATCTTGTAGATTGAGGGGAACAGGTCAACACTCGAGTACAACTGCTAACAAAATGCTTCATTCATTAAACTCTTCTCACACGTTATGGTATGTTGTCACTTTTTACTTGCAAAACGTTTAGATTCAGCTTTATCTCCCCAACTGAGCAATCATGACAATAATCATTATTTTAAGACATAAATAAAAAGTTACACTTTGAAAGCTTAGTTTGAGCCTGATCCATCGATCCATTAGCAGATAAGCCAAGACTTCCCTCAGCACATGGACACCACCTAGAATCTGCCCTGGGGCCTCCTTCTGGCTGCACATGTCTGGAATACCTCCAAAGGAAGATGTCCAGGAGGCTGTTGAACACCTCTGGGTGGGGAGGTGCTGTGGCACCATAAGTTCTTTTCTAAGCAAACACTCTATCACAGGAGCAAACAAGACAATTTCATCTGAAAAATTCATTCATTCATTTTCCAACCTGTTTATTCCCTTTTTGGGGTCTGCTGGTTCTCCAGCGCACATTGGGTGAAAGGCAGGGGTACACCCTGGACAGATCGCCAATCCATTGCAGCATCTGCAAAATGTAAAGAGGAAATGTTGTGGTCCCTAAAACAACCCCTACCAGCCCCTGAGTGCTAAATATGTAAATAATGAACAAAACTTGTGACAGGACAACCCTACTGGAGTCCTGAAGGTGTGGCTGCCAATGTGAACAAAATGTGCAGAAATGAAACAATCCTTAACAGAGGCTTAAATATGATCACTAAAATAAAGAGAATCACTCTTAAAATCTGGAAAAATGCTGTTTAATGGATTTTTAAGCACACATGTCATTGCTGTTCTTTTGCAGACGTGGTACAGAGTGTGCAGCTCTAAGTGCTTCAGGAGATGTGTGGCTTTTGGAAGGGCTCTGAAGGGAGGTTCAAAGCTAGCTTGCTATTTCAACCTCCTGAAAAGACCAACCCTTGCTTTAATATGCCATCAATTTGACCGAATGTCAAAGTCAAACATTTTCACTGCCTCCATGCTGTTAGCAGTGTTAAAGTCATTCACTAAAACTCTAATGGGAAGCTGAATCTGTCACTGTAAAACTGAAGTCTTCCTTCAAGTCTTCCTTTTTTTTTAATTGTAAAGCTCCAGTACGAAGTTATTATATACACTCGCCGGCCATTTTATTAGGTACGCCTGTCCAACTTGGTGTAATGCAAATTTCTAATCAGCCAATCGCATGGCAGCAACTCGATGCATTTGGGCATGTTGACATGATCAAGACGACCTGCTGCAGTTCAAACCGAGCATCAGAATGGGGATGAATGTGATTTAGGTGACTTATCATGGTTTTTGGTTCCAGATTGTAAGTGTCAGTTGAGGTACGCAGAAGAGCAACACTTGAACCTTGAGGGTCATGGCACCAAGTCAGTAAAGAACAAGAAACTGAGGCTATGATTCACACGGGTTCACCAAAACTGGACAATAGAAGATTGGAAAACGTTGCCTGGTCTGATGAGTCTCTATTTCTGCTGCAACATTCGGATGGTAGGTTCAGAATGTGGAACTGTAAAATCATCCACCCACTAGGGGGCATCATGAACATTTCCATTACTACCTCTCTTGTAGTGATGGAAAGAGCTTGTTTTATAACGGTTCTCATGATGCTCAGTAAAAAAAAGTAAAGGATAGAAGGTCCCTTCAATCAAAGAAGTTTCAGAAATGACTAGAGGCACCTTCACTTCAGCTCCTGTTCGAATTATTCTAGTAAGTGAGAGTCTTGCATATACAATATATTGTGTCCTGATATATAATTACACTCCTAGTAAAAATACTTTAACAAGCTTCATGCAAACACGTTGTTCTGGATCAAATCTAAACTACATGTGTTGATTAAATGCTCATGCTTTATTTATTCTAGAATTAAAAACAAACCGTTCGAAGGATGTACATTCCAAAACCCAAATAACTCAAAAATATAATTAGTTTTTAGTTTAATGGAAATACGTGCTTTCAAACTCCAGAAATTGTCAATGAAGGCCTTCCCTTCAGAGAGGGAAAGAATTTAAGAGAAGTCAGTTTCCTGAAAGTAAGAAAGCACTGGTGGCAAGGAAACTCAGGATCAACTATACAGGGATTATCGTGGGAAACATAAGCACAAGACAAATCCATAGAGTTAGCGTGGAGAACATGGTGAGGAAACTTTTATTTAAATCAAATGAAAACCTTTGAATGAAATTCAGGGGACTTTAATAAATTTGGTTTGCCTTGAATCAACGCTTTCCAGGTCTTCTCCTTCTACAATTAGCCATCTTTGTAGGGAAATAAAGAACAGATGTTCTTCAAGACTCTGTCCATGAGAAATCAATTATACTGTTTCTTTCTCTCCGTAAAGTTTTTACAGTCTCACCAATCTATAGAAGTCTGAGGGTTTTCCTCTGGCTCAGTTAGAGGTAGAGGTCATGGGATTGATTCATTTACTTACAAAACACCATTTTAGACCATGTTCTCCTGAAAAATACAATTCTTAACAATCAGGATGTATTTTCGTAATGTACATTAAATATAAAACATTTGTCAGGACCACCCAACAACACCCCCAGAAAAGCAATAGTCGGATACGTCTGCACATTTGTTCATAAAGAAACGTCTCTAAATTTGAATGTTTTGTTTGCATTAATGGTAGCCAGCAACTAAAATTGGACAGCGGCAGGCACAGCTTGCTGTAGGGTGAACAAACCCAGGTGAAATATCTTAGGATTTGGTTGTAGTTTGCGAACAAACAGATGAAAACATTCATCAAACAAGAGAACTGTATTTTTAACCTCAACATTTCACTATGCAGCATTATAAACATGCTAGAATTTGCTCACTCTGATCTATGTTTGCTCTAATCATTAAGGAATTGTACAGAAAACATGCTAGCAACGTGCTATAAAATGTTAGCAACATGCTCATTCCTTTAGCGAAAACAAAGCAGTGATCCTGATCCCAAACAAAATGTTAAAAATAGCATATGAAAATAAGAACATTGTGTTCGATGCAGCAGAGGAAAAATAGATTTCAATTGCCTGCTATATACATCCACCACAAAATGTTAAGTAAGAACATACACATCACGGGAAATATCTGCAGACACAGCAGGTTAAATGTTAAGACTGACTGAACCTTCACACACAACTGTGGACTTTTCTGTAAGAATGTGTGTGTGAGAGGAGGATATGTGTGTATGGACATGTGAGTGTTGCAGAAGGGAAGTGGAAAGTGGGAGAGAGGTGAGTGTGTGGGGGCGATCAAGGAGGCTGGAGCTGCGCAGAGAATGTTGTTATAATGCCTACATGTGGAATGCCTTGTTCAAACACCCCAGCCAGAGGTGGCTCCTTAAAGATTTTATATAAAATAGCTGGAAAGCCAAGGGATAGGTTTGTTTTGGGATGAGTCAAAGGTGTATGATTCTTTTAAGCAGTGTCTGGAATGCACATCCTGAGTTGTGTTCTTAAATTATTTGTGTTCTTACGCTATCTGTCTGCTACACTTCTGCGTGTGTGAAAAAATGCTGTACACAAAGTATGTTCAGAGATCATTATTACTTTAAAAAAAATCTATTTTTCAAGATTTTGTAGGATTATAGTCACGTGTGTGGTCAACAAATATTTACAAACAGATGTTAATGTTAATTAATCTCACACGTGTATTGAAATACAGTCATGAACTGCAACAGAAACAACAGTGTAGGAGGCTTGAAACTGGGTGAGGCTGCTACCAGGTTAAGATTGACATAAACAGTTTCTTACCGTGCAACAAGACAAAATTTAGTTATATTGCATCAACAAGGTCTCTCCCAGACAAGGCTTTCAAAGAACACTGGGGTTTTAAGATGGGGTGCTTTTAAAATTCTTTTGATGAACACAAAGAATTGGCAATGTTCGTGATTGTGCAAGGAGACTAGTGCAACAAATGCAGGACACATCAGGCACACATCACCCTTCCAAAACAGAAGATTTCCAGTAGTGCAAATAGCTCAGAATTGAAGCTAGACCCAGATTCACCCATCTATTGGGCTTTATGGAAGAGAAGCAGCCAAACTCAAGCTGATAAGTGTTTATCAGAAATGTGGCTGTAGCAGAAGTACAGTTCTTTGATCGAGCTGGATAGTGGTAAAATAATAGTATCTGCAGGCAACAGTGTAAAATAGTGGAGGTTACATGATCATTTGGGGTTGCTTTTTTGTAATTTGAGTTGAATATTTGGTCAGTATTAGCAGTGTTCTCAATGCTGTGAAATACTGCCAGATACTTATCCATCGGGCATCAGGAAAAATGCATGATTGGCCACAACTTTAAACTTCAGCAAGACAATGGCCCCAAACATACAGTACAAACAAACAATAAGCAACACAAGTGCTTCAAAGCCCTGACCTCTACACAACAGAGTGTGTCTGAGATTACATGAAGAGACAGAAGGATGTGAGAAGGCTACACAAGCTACTATTCACTTGACGTTTGGAACAACCTAGTCTCATGTTGCCAGATCTTCAGACTGTTTAGCCAATGATTCATGAGAATTGGAACAACCTATTAGCCGAGAACCTTTAAAAGCTGTGCAGCTAAAAGAATGATGGTCACAAGAAATATTGATTTCATGTGGATTTCTCTTTGATTATTTTTATATTAACGCATTTTCAAAGATTATTTTAAGTTTAAATATCCATAAAACCCATTGTTGGGATCATGTGGGTTTGGGAATGAGAAATGATTGTGACATTGAATCACGTCATAGACTGGGGATAAAGTACATATTTGAGAGCAGTAATATTATTAAGTAAGGTTATTCCTGTGTATTTAAACATTGAAGCAGGGAACGGGAAAAAAAAAGATCTACTGTATTCAACCAAAGCAAAAGTTAATTACAAAAACAACCAAAAATCACAACTTATTTAAAGGCTCAGCAATCTTAAAGGTAAAATAATCTTCTAGATGAATCAAAACAACTAATAGCTTTTAAATTAACATTACACCACACATCCAACATTACATGGACAGGTTGTGGATTTTAAAGAGGGCAGTTATGATCTGTTACGTTTCATTGTGTGCACTGTTGTAAGCAAACAAGGTACAAAGTTAGCCAGTAGAAAATGAAAGACTTGTCCTCGGGGTTTCATTTGAGATGGAGAACAGATTAGACGGATGCTTTTGCTCTGCAGCCAGTTTGACAGCAGCCTGAGCTATAGTTGTGTTGTCCTTGGAGAGGCAAAAGTTTAAAAACAGATGTAAATAATGTAAGGCAAGTACTACAGATGGTTTATAGATGGTGCCAGCTTTTTCATAGCTTTTTCACAAATTTAGTTTTGCTATGCACATGGCAAAAATTTGAAACACATTATGAAGTCTACTACGAACGTGGACTGTAAAAAAACAATAAACTGTTCCATAACAATAAAACTTCAGATTCTGGGAGTTCACAGCATGGAGAGATAAATATGCCCGTGCTTATAAGAATTAATCTAAAGCTAATAAAATAAGTGGTCAGAGTTAAACCTGGGTCATTTTTTATTGCTAGTTTTATGTCTGTCTTTATGTTAGTCATTTTTCTTTTTTCCTTTCGATGACAACAAAGAATTTGAAACAAGAGTAGCTATGTTTAAACCTGTCGAGAACTTTACTATATATCAAGTGTTTTCAGTAATGCATTAAGAAAACCATTTTGATATAGAGATAAAACAAAAGACATTTTTAAGTGGAGCGTGACTAAAATTAAACGCTTACTTTTCGGTTTGACCACTTTCACGGGTTGCCAGGCAAGAGGTAAATGTACGCTAATCCATAAGACGCATGACATAAAAACATCAATTTCAAACCTGGAAAATAGCATTTAATTTGCAATTTATTTCTATACATAATTTTATCTCAGTTGTTTGTTCAAAACATACACGTACAAACAGCGATTTCACTTGCTAAGCTACCCCGTATTTTCCATTTCAAAACATATTTGTTTTACTTCCAAACATCACATGATGCTAAAACACATTAGACTTCTCGTATGCTACTGTTGCAAATAGTTTTTTCAATGATACACTAATCCGCTAGCTCCCAAAGATACCCATTTATATGAGTAAAAAATGAGGGAGGGGGACACTTTATCGACAGCTTCACCGTGGGAGTAAATATCGGCGCTCTGGCACCCCTCGAGCTCTTGGGCTGGTCCTGTGCACGCGCTCTATAGTCAGTGGAGACGGGCTGCTGTGCTGTTGCTTTCTGACATGCCTGGGAAAGTTTCCAGTGATAAGTAGCCTAAGATCGTGTGCAATAATGTTTTGGAAGTATTTCTGACTTTTTCATATTTTTTTCGCAACGACAGTTTGCTTGGATTTGCACGCGTCAACGACTGGTATGTCAAAGGATCCAAATTTCTTTTTTGTTTGATTAATGGATCATTTACCTTTCAATGCATTGACCATGAGATGAAGACCAAGCACTGGACAGAAATTATTTTTTTTCTTCTCGGAATCCATCTAACTTGTACATTTTAAGAAATGTTTCCTAATGGAACTATCAGGTAACATGTCCTTTTAACGTTTTATTTATTTATTTTTTTTTTGTTATAAGGATTTCTAAAGATGATTTTACAAAACTCGTGCATTGCATTTCATTGAGAACAATACAGGATCTTATGAATTTTACTGGATTGAAGCTTACTGCTGACTAAAGTGTTACCAAAGTGTCCAAACATGAAGGCAAGATACTTGCTTGGGTTTGGTGTTCTGTTTTTCTTAACATGGTTTGTTTACGTGTCTGAGAGCAGCCCGACCAATAAACAAGCCAAACTCAGGCTTCTGTCCATCAGACGAGCTAGACAAAACAAATCAAGACAGGACCAGATGCTAAAAACACGCTCTTCTTCTACTTCATGGATCAATGATAAACGGCAACCGATGCAGGGAGATGAAGGGACCACATTTACAAGGAACATCCAATCCAGAAAGGTCTTGGCACAAAGGAGAACAGCGCAGGGTCTGAGAAGGAATCCAATCCAACAAGATGAGGGAACATCTGGAGTCAGGGTCAGACCAGGCACCAATTGGCCAAATCTATTAGCATCATTTGCAGGGAAAAACCGACTACTGGTTATTTCTGCACCTCACGATTCTGATGGCTATTACAGATTGATGATGAGTCTTCTCAAACCAGAGGTTTACTGTGAGTTGGCAGAGCGGCATGTGCATCAGATCATCATGTTTCATCAGGAAGGGGAATTGGGTGGGAAAATTAGACGCATTACTAACGAAGGTAAAGTGATGGAAGAGCCGTTAGACATTTCTCTTATTCCCAGGCTTATGAACATTCTTAAATTAGAGAAAGGAAAGTTTGGAATGGTCCTTCTTAGAAAGACTCTTCAGGTAGAAGAGCGCTATCCATACCCTGTTCGACTGGAAGCCATGTATGAAGTTATTGACCAGTCACCTGTTCGAAAAATGGAGAAGGAAAGACAGAAAGGCTTTGTGCAGAAGTGTAGAGGTGCTGGGGTGGAGGGTGTGGTTTCGAGCACTGACTCCCAAGAACGTAAACCCACAAGTAAGCCAACAACTACAACTCCAAGACCAACAACTACTACCACTACACGTCCCTCAACTACAACCCGTACTACCACCACCACACCTACAACAACAACTCAGCAAACTACAACCACAACACGGGCAACCACTCCTCCCAGGAAGACTAGGGCTCAAACTACCCAACATTGGATCCCTCCCCATAAGTCCACCACAGAACCAAATTATTACAACCGTGGAGAGAGGTACCAGACAACATCCCCAACATCAGTTCCAATCTACAGCAAGGATGATACAGCAAAATACAGGGACAACCACACTTCTAAAAAAGAAAGCAACCACAAAAATACAAACATTATTCCTACGCAACACAAACCCCCTAAAAATCGGCCTACAAAGAAAAAAAATGATGACAAAAACATTAGTGTTACAAATGAGAACAAATATGATCCTGGCATGCCCACCAACAGCTATCCTGAAGAAGAGGAAGAGGAGATACCCACCAAAAAAGAGAAGGGAAAAACTGATAAGAAGAAAAAGAAGGATAAAATTGACAAGTTCCCCAAGAAGGACAAGGGAGAGAGGAGAGGAAAGGATGGAAAGGGTAGTAAGAAAAATGGAAAGAAAGTTCCAAAGATCCAAGAGAAAGAAGAATATCAGAAACCAACAAAGAAGCCAACATCACCCAAAGGAACCCTGGCAACCTTTTTAGACTACTTTGAAACCAGAAGGAGACTGATTGTGAGTATTTGTTAGTAGTATCATTGGGAATTTGTTTTTAAATTGTATTTACTCTTCTTTTCTTTCAAACTGGACTTCAGTTGATCACTTCTCCAACAGAGGAAAACGCCATGTATGTTCAGCAAAAGGATGAATACTTGGAACATGTGTGTGAGATGGCCATCAGGAAGGTCTCCATCATCACCATCTTTGGCACAATGACAAACAGCACCATGAAGATTGACCATTACCAGCTTGGTTAGTCACTTTTAACCATTTTGTGTAACATATACATTTTTATCTTTCCATCATGCAACATGTTTCCTCTGTCTGCATTCTTCCTGTTATCTTTTCTATTGTTACGGTCTTTCATTCTTAACTCGCACCATGGGAATCCATGTTGTGTGTTGACATAGGGACACTTAAATACACTTTATGGACCTTTAGCCAAAGCGTCCAATTCTTTCCCACCAAGACCAAATGAATTTTGATCACACAAAAATAGCGCAGCTGTTTCCCCATTCTTTGAGAAATTTAATGGAATCTTTAAGGATTTAGCTGAAGATAAAAATGATGCCCTTCTTTCAACTTGAGAGCTTTTTTGATAAAGTGTCTTTCAATCAATAGTTTCCTATTGCTTGTAAATTTGGGAATTGCGTTGGCAGATATGACCTCAAATGACACAGAACTTGAGGTTTGGTCTGGGAATGTGGTGAATGGTACTCATTCAAGTGTCGTGGAATGCTGCTAGATTAATCACATGGAAGAGAGGAAGCGGAGTCTGCCATGGCCCGCTATTCTCTCCTGTTTGTTATCCAAGACATGGGAAAATGTCTGTTGCCTTTGTAGCTGATGTTCTGAATGAAGAGCTCAGCAACTGCAGTCAGTCCCTGGCACACAAGGCTGTTATTAGGGCATGTAGATAAACATTTTGCATTACAAGTTCTCCATTGTACATTTTTTTTTCCAATCTAAACATAGGGAAGCTTTATGAGGCCTACTGGAGTCATTTTATGGCTGATTTTCCCATAAATGCAAATGTAAATAACACCATACCCCATTGATTTAAACCAGGTAAACAAATGTCTTTATTAATGTTGTGTAATGCTAACTGGACATTTTTGTCCATATTTATTCTGGGGTATTTCTCATTAAAGCTAGATTAAAGAGATATAGGTCTAATTTCTATGAATTATTTAATTTTACACTAATTAAGCAAAACATTCTCATGACTTTTTTTATACAGAAATTACCGGTTTCGCTAAGCATCTTCTAAAAATAAAGTTAAGACAAATGAAATATATTTACAGCAAAGCATTTGTTAATATTGTATCACAATTTGTAAGACTTAGGGTTCTGCATGTTTTGCATCGATGTTTACATTTTTTTTTCTTTGAGGGACCCCATACTTTTATTTGCTTGATCAAAGGAATGCAATGGATTTCAAGTTTTTGACTGTTAAGAGGCTATTACTATTACTTTATCATAGCTTTTAGATTAGTTATCGAAAACAGCATTTCATTACCATTGAAACCCAGGGCCAAGAGAAAGGGCTGGAAATACCCCCTACAAAGCAATATATGTCAGCTAAATTGTTCTGAAGTATCAGAAAATGCATCACTCCTGGTGTTTTTGAAACTTGTAAGCACGTAAACAAAATTTGACGTGTCATTCGTAAGTTTTTTTATGTAACGTTGATGTTATTAGGCTTAATAATGGTGTATTATTCCTGTAAGACTAGTGAGTTTTCATGATTTCAATTACATTTTCTGAAATATATATAGACATGGGACATAAAATCTAACATAAAAGGCTATGGGGGTTTTCATAATTTGAAAAATTGCATAAATTACAAAATTTCTTACCTTTGAGAGGTCTCTTTGGGTCCAATGACACCCCCCTGCCCAAGTAAGAAATTGGCATAACACTGGCCTAGAGCGCGGGAAAACGATCTTCGTGCCATATGATTTTACTTTTCATGAAGACACAAAGATCATTTTCCCATTACAAGCGCGCTCATGATGTAAAGACATTTTCCATGATAGCCATGCTATTACACTAATGACACCTCTGACGTCTGTGTGCAGAAAGTAAAGGGTTGGTGGGCAGGGGTTGAAGGTTTGGATGGAGGAACTCAGAAAATGAACGTAAAATTAAAAAAAAGCATGAATCTTTAAGTATGTATCAGATGAGAAATCAACAGTGTCATTTCAGAAAAAGCGAGTTTCTATAATACAGTGCCTTGCATTTTTAGATTCTTAGATGTTAGATTCAAACAAAGCCTGTCAGTTGGGCCAGTTCAGTGGAGTAACAGTACATGCCACCATCTTAACCCTGGCACAAGAACCATTCTAACCAAAAACATGATAATAGAAACATTTTAGGAGTTCTCAGTTGGTGCTTATTCTTAATCCGCTACATGACCTTGATTCAAATAATGAGTAATAATAAGAAATCCTTACATTACAAAGACTTTGCATTTGGGTTAGCTGTCAAAAACACCAGTGTGAACATAAACTTAACTAGGATGAAACATTTTTTTATTTGGTCTGTTTCAAGTGAGCCAAACAATTGGGTCCACCCTAAATATAGACAAAAACTCAAAATTAGCATAAATACATCACCAGTGACATTGGGAACGGTGAATAAGACACATTGGATCTACAACTATTGAGACAAAAATGTGGTAAAAAATGTGGTCACCAGACTGACTCTGAATGAGTCACAACTTTGACTTTTTTTTCCATATGCTCATCAGTCTGGTCCGTGTTACTTATACTTGAGCTGGAGGGATGCTTTTCACTGCCACAAAATAGGAAAAAATGAACGAAAACAGGTGCTTGTATAAACAACCCTTTCTTAAGGCACACTAGACTAGGTGAACCTGTATAAGGCTCTCTTTGAAAGCACATGACAGTGTGGCACATTCATAGAGTTTCTGTCCTGCCTTGTTCCGGGGTGGCATTGGGGTTTCCTAGAAAAGAAACATTCTGACTGAATGATCAGAGGCTCCTAAACCACAATTAAAGGCTCTAGGTTGTAGCTGTATAATTACACGTTTATAATTAGTAGTGATGCTGATGTTAAATCTAATCTCTCATTTTCCACTCGTAATGCATGGGACTTAACTCAGATTTAAAATGTAGTTAAATGCAAAGAATAGAAAACAAAAAGTGGTGTCGTACTGTTACAAAAAAAATAAAGCAATAAACAAAGTGCTATTAAAGAAAATATAGATAATTCACTATATAACTCATCTAAATTGTAACAAGCTTAACTCTGATATGTTTTATAACACTATTGAAGTCTTACCAATGTAAATTTGCTTTATATTGAATTTGTCAGGCATTCATGTTTAAGCCCTAGTGGACATTTTACAAAAAATAAAAATTAATAAATAAATAATTAAAAAGAGTGACTCAGCGCTGACTCCATGGTGTTGATACGGAGGGCGAACTAGAAATGCCCATGTCATGTCTAGTGCATCATTTTAAATCTTTTTCAACCTAAAAACAAAACCACAGTTTGCACAGTTTTTTTTTTTTTTTTTTTCACATTTCAGGCATGGACAATTTTTCGAATTGGCCATTTTGAATCCAATCCACCCAGTGGCCAGGTGCTAAATTGCAGTTTCAGTCCTTCTATATTTTATTCATAGATTTGCAGAAAATGTCTCTTGTGGAGACACTGAACTGTTCTAAAGTGTATTTTGTTGTTGACTGGAAATAAGAGTGTGAAATTCTTTGAATGTCACAGAAAGGAAAACAAACACTTGGGGATGGTGAGGTCTTCCCATCCTGTCTCCTTCTCCCGCAGAGTGAAAGCTTCACATCTGCCAATGTAAAGGAAACCATTTCCCCAAAATAAATACACATTAAAAACATCCAATTAAAACACTGCAGGATGTGAAATTTTTCCTGTTAACGTATGTTAACAAGATTTATCTACATTGACCTCATTGAAGGGGTCATGCATGTGGTATGTTATGAGAAACATGCATGTCTCTTTGAACTGCAGACAAAACAGACTGTAGAGCTGCTTGTAATCTTCAGTATTCATCGCTCTGGTTGACTGATCACTCTGAGGGATTTTGTGTGGTGTTTTTGCAGAGAAGGACAAGCCCATGAAAGGTCTGAGAACGGAGGACCTGGAGAACCAGGAGCTGATCCTAGAGCTGAGGAAAGCATATAGAATGCTCTATGAAGATTTCTATATGGTCCTCACAGATCTGGACTTGAAAACTAAGGTGAAAGACACGTAACTTGGCGCACACAGCATTTTTGCAGTTAAAGTCACATCTTATGCACAGAACCTTTCAGCAGTCTGTGGGGTGTGCCAGCACTAGGCCAGGCTCTGTTTATAGACAGCTGGAGTAAACAAAGAAGCCACTGTGCCGTTAGAAAATCAGATATTTGGAGAATCCTCAGAGCTGTAGCCAGTTCTTAATTAATTCTGTTTGAGAGGTGAATGTTGATATTATGGCGTGAAAGCTTGAACTGTCACAGATAAATAAGCGAGGTTCTTGTACTTAAAGCTGAATAAACTGTATAGTTGGGCTGAAAGAACTAATTATCGTTATCTAATTATAATCGAGAATCGCATTATTCAAAAAATTCACAGATAGCTTTTGGAAAGATTGTTTTTGTGGATCTAAAACCCTTTTATGGTGTAACTCAGCTTATAAAAGTTAAAAATTGGTACTAAGGGAAGATCTCTTTAAGTTACTCTGCTTAGTTTCTTCTGTCCATTCTGTTTTAACAAATTAAATGTAAATAAATACAGATAATTAAAGATAAATCTAACTAATTAGCAGTGGAAGTAACATCTCATAATGAATTCAGTGCTGCATTGTTTCTTCTTCAATACTTACACATTTTTGTAGTTTGACAAAAATGTCAAGAATTCTTCACATCTCTGTCAGTTTGACACATGATATTAAGCTGGACGCTCTTGGCTGCTCAAAGTCCGTTAAGGGAGTTCCTTCACCAGAAAAGATATTTAGATGCTTGTTTTTCTCATCCCCAGCAATTCTATGAAGTCCCAATCGCGATGAAAGCAGTGTTTCAATATATCGACACATTTTTTTCACGAATCAGAGAAATGGAACAACAGAAACGTGATGGTGTGTCGTGTAAAAAAGAAGACAAGCCAAGATCACTGGAAAACTTTCTCTCAAGGTAGTTTTGACTTCTTTGTATTGAAAGCAGGTGTGAATTGTAACTGTTTGGTAGATTTATATTGTATTATTTACATGTTGTGAAACTAAAATCATCATGTATAGAGATAAACATGCATGTAACAATGTAAGTGACAAATAAAGACTTGATTGGGTGGTTGGTTGGTTGGTTGGCTAGCTGACTGGGTGGTCAGTCTGGTGGTTCATTGGTTGGTTGGTAGGTTGAGTGATTGGTTTGTAAACCAGGTTAACCTTGTTAAAACCACTTGTACTGATAATTTCAAATGAAATTTTGACTTGTTTTCAAGGTTTCGCTGGAGACGCAGGTTATTTGTCATATCTTCACCAAATGATGAGGAATGGGCCTATCAGCAGCAGCTCCATGCTTTAGCCAGTCAGGCCTGCAACCTTGGTTTGTAGAGTAATCATACAATTCACAAAAAAAGCAATGTCCTTGAGCGATTGGGACGTTTTCCTTTCCAATTATGAAGCTTTTATAATATATTTTGTAGGCTGTCAAGAAAAAAAACTAAAAAAGCATGTCGCGTTCTGTGTGCCAATGAATCATATCTGTAAAAAAATAGTATGACTCTATCAATGCATGTACTGAAGCAAACGGTTTGTTGTCTATACTTCATTCAAATAATGAACACAGCTTACACAATAATAATTTGTTGGTGCTTTTCAAGGCAATCATGGAGACCTTAGTAATACAAATAAAGAAGGTCTTTATATAAACAGCACAAATAACAAACAGCAATACATACAATTTATAGAAGATACACTTCAATAAACAGGAAGTTTTTTAGTCTAGAGTCATGGCACCATTCTGTTTTAAAAGATTAAAAACCAGTAAAAAAGCCATTTAAAAGATGGTAAACCATAGAGTGATTTATGAAAGCAGACAGTCTGTGGGAAGAAAGGGTGTAGGAGATGGGTTTGGTACATTTATTTTGCTGAGAATTGTACATTTTTTAAATATATGACAGAGGACGACAGGAAGTATGTAGATTAAGAAAAGTATTGGGCCACGGACTGACACCTGAGGCACACCAATCATAACAAAAATGTACAGTGGTATGATTTCATTTTGACAAATTGGGTGTGGTGTGTGGATTTAAACCATGTCAGCACAGGTCAAGCATGAGTCTGATGCAAAATCATGCACAGCTACAATATTTTCTCAAATCTATTCATAAATACAACATCAAAACCTGAACTTTTTCATAAATATAATTCATGTCACTGAAGTAAAATTTTGAAAACTACTAAAAATCCATAGACCATATTCATGACGTTTATCCTAGACTTTGGAGACTTAAATTGGGGCATGGAATAAGCAAAGATGCCTAAGTGGCAAGAAAAGTTTTAGACTTAATATCACTTAAGTAAATAAGTAATAAAAGAGTTCACCTCTCACAGCTGTCATCAAGTTCAAAATTTGTGAAAATCCCTAGCTTTAAACGTGTTTTTCACTAGGTTACCACCCCTGAAAACCCAGAGGAAGCTGTTAATGAGCACATCTGGCTACTTTAACTTCCACTTTTCCAAGGTTTTGCTAAATGTTATATTTTGTGCTTTGAGTTTACAGGGATCATATCGCACAATGTTTTCTCTTGTCACACGGGAACGATTGAAACCAGATCATAGTCACTGTGGTTCCAGACCCAGCCAGCTCTAATAAAATCCTCTGACTTATGGAGTTGAAAGTTTTTTTGGTTTTATTCCCAAGAGCAAAGTATTCCCGATAACATTTACAGTTCGGGATGTTTCCCAGAAAACCTATGACACAAGATCACAAGAATGTAGCCTCCTGGCCTGACAAACGTACAGTGTATTGTAACCTGTGTGTCAAGCTAATTTGAAATAAATATAAACCATATACCATACATTCATCATAAATGCTAAAATACTGTTGAAAAAAAGAAACTACAAAAGGGAACATTAAATCATCACAAATTGGCAATCTTGCCAAGGTTTCACTCCATGGGGAACTAGTAGTTTTAACAATCAAAGGTGCTGAACTGCAGTTCACTTAAGCGCAGCTTGATGCTGGCTGCAGGAGGAGTATATCTCACAGGCGTCCGATGTTAAGTGCCCAAACATGCGTAACACTTTGCATGAATCATGAGTTAATACAATTGCTTTTAGATGAGATAATGATGCATGAGCAAAGACGTTGATTAATCAAGTATTCATTAACTCTTAGATGAAGCATATGAATTTTCTCACCTTAATTAATGCTTAATTACTGCATGCAATAATTAATACCCACTTTGATACAAGTTTTTCCAATGGAGCAGTTTTTTGCTGTAACAAAAGTCTCCTGTAGGATTTAGTTTAACCCAAAATGTAAATGAGTACATGGTAAGAGTTTGGTGCAAGCTCTTGTTTTGCTTTAACTCCCATTAATGAGCCATTAGGAAATGGCTCAATACACAATACTCAATGCACATTCAGTTTTTAATTGTTTATTTAAAGCACCCCAGACTCTAGTTCTGGGTTTTGGTTATGTTATATATGCTTGTTTTGCTTTTTATATTGGATAATTTCTGCAATATCTTGTTGACTTAGTGTTAAATCTCAACTGTTTTGTGCACATTTGGTTTGTTTGCAATTGTTCCCCTTTAAGACATCTCTGAGGGAATTGCTCAATTGAAGAGTGCAGCTACTTGAGTGATAACTAGCTTTAGGCTCATTGTCTTAGGTTTCAGTTTTATTATCTCGACTATTTAGTAGTTATGGATTACTAAGAAGGAAGGGAGTGGCAAAACATGCTTTAGCCTCAAACTGTCTACAGAAAGCAATATGTGATGTGACAAACACCATGTCGATAATTCCATATCCACTGTAGAAATAAATGGCTAATTTTACAGAAAAAGAACACAGCAGCAGCCAGAACTTAACCGTTAAATATACAGTAGCACCATTGTTGGATTTAAAGGATTGCACTTTAATTTTTACAGTTTACTATACATATACTATAGCTGATAACCATATTTTGTTGCTATAAAGCGGTTCAAATTAAAACTCTTATTATTAAGGTTTGTTTGGTAACAATTTTTTTTTTACAGCTCAGAACTGTCTACTTTAAAGTTTGGTGTTATAATTATTTTGGTAAAATCAACCATTTATAAACAGCAGTTAAAGGCAAGACTTTACCGTCAAATATACAGATTTCTACAGATTGTCATCATGTTTTTACGGAATCCATTTTAGAATATATCAAAACATCTAAAAGTCATGTCTTTAATATTAGAGATAATGCAGGAGTTTGTTATTTTACAGCAATAAACTGTATTTTCGTATCTTTTTTAACTGTTCAATGTAAAATAAATGGTTATTATGTGTTTTCTGAAATACTGTCTTTCTCTGTAGCATTTAAAAAAAAATTCCCTTTTTTTAGTTACATTTACAGACATATAGTTGAGATTGTAGCATAGATGTTTAACCTAAATTCTTTAATATGTGTGGGTTCACAGGTCTCCGACATGTGTCTGTGCTAAAGCTGATGGGCACTGAGCTCATTGACATGGGAGGAGTGTTAGACCTTTACCCAATCAACGGTAAGACCAAAAATATTCCTAAAAAAACAAACACCATGTCTGGGTGAGTACCAGTAAACTCCTGAAATGTGGTCTAGACACTGAGCTGAGCGAAGGCATATTAACAAGAATGTAAACACTGGTGGTCAAAAAGCAGTTTAAAATATCAGCTGACTCCAATGCTTCTACTGTCCATACGGTGGTTTAAGGATATCTATAAAGAACATTTTCAGCCTGTAAACAGATTCCTTAAGGGGTCATGAACTGCAGTTCTTTGTCTTTTTTCTGTTCGCAGCCTTTTGTTGCCAGGTTGTGTGACCCTCCCAATTAAACAAGCTTTTTAATTGGGTGTCTGAGGTCCATGCAAGCATCTCTGTCACAATTGGCTGACAGAATATAAAAGTTTACTTTATTTATCTTCAATGAGGGTCCAGAAACCTTGTACAGATTCAAGTGCTTTGTGATATAACTGTTTAGGAAACCTAAAGTCTCATGAAGCCAGTTTAGAGATGCGCGTGTCCCAATAATGTTTTTTTTTCATATGTCATCATATCATATGTTTTTGCTGGTAATTCACTTATTTTGTGCATGAAAACTCAGACTCAGTGTCTGTTTGGTTTTTCACATGCTGTCATGGTACCTGGAAATAGTCGTCAAAGCCTTGACTTCTACAGACTGCTCATATCCAACGAAAGCAAAATTAAAATCAGGAGTATATAAATGTTCAAGCTGATCTTCTGGTGGGGATCACAATAAAGTCCAGTTCTTTCAGCCTAAGCATGTAATCATTCAAATAACTTCAGCACTTTTCACTATTAACCACAGCCATTTGAGTACATGTTTTGCCACTCAGTCTCACACAGTCTCAGGGGAGGAAGCCTGGTACAGTGGTAAAGTTGCAATACATCTATTGGATCCTTTTGATATTTTTCCACTCTTCATACACTACGTTCATAACCCAGCTAAAGAGTGACATGCTACTTTCTTCACAACCATTCAGTTGCCTAGTTACTAGCATGTCAATCAGATTCTCAAGTAATTCCTGTTTATTTTTGAGTCGACTGGATTTTAATATTACCCTTATTGTGAAAAATCACTTATGGTTATTCTCATATTTTAAGTTAAGTATAATTTGAAGTTCACCAAAAAGAAACTTGGCTTTCTAAGAATGTTACTTTTTAGATCGAAATCATTTTAAAATGCACCTGCTACAGCAGATATTATTCGATGTCAAGATGTATAAAGTATAAGTTGATTAACGTGAACCTTCGAGTAATTTCTTATAAGCTAGTGATACACAGAGAAAGCTAACTATAAACCTATTTATCGATATTCAGACCCACTTAATTAACAATTCTTTCACATATATCCTGGTAAAGGGTTAACCAGCACTTTTGCTGAGCGCACTAGTGCTGTATTGACATTGGCCATGGGTCAACAGCAGGCAGCAGCCTCTGGTTTTTGCCTCTCCCTGAGTGACTCAGTCTCTCCTGCTCCAGACTGCCTCACCAATGA
Source organism: Danionella cerebrum (assembly GCA_007224835.1). Lineage (NCBI taxonomy): Eukaryota > Metazoa > Chordata > Actinopteri > Cypriniformes > Danionidae > Danionella > Danionella cerebrum. The sequence goes on along the minus strand of SRMA01027134.1, from coordinate 386,131 downwards.
CCAAACCCATCCCACAGGAAGCACATGTTCCAGGACAGGAATGAAAGAGGGCTCATGTTTACAGATTCTCCCTCATTGTTGAAACTTTAGACGGCTTCGGTTTTATTTGCACTGAAGCTCATTTGTGTTTTGAGAGATCTGTCTGAGACATTCAGATCAAGCTAAAAAGGATTGAATTAGATGGATGTGGTGTACTGACACCAAGTATTCATAACCAGGCAACAGATGTCAGATGAAAGCAAAGTTTCTTTGATTGACCTGTTGGTTTTATGTAAAAAAAAAAAAAAAAAAAAAGAAGTCGGTTTCCTTTGAAAGGATCCACTGTTATGTTACTATAAGCCCTATTTTCAGAGGTGAGGGAATAAATGTTATATTTTGCTATTCAAACTGATTTTCAGAGTAAAACACTGTTGGTTCACTTTAACAATTTTTTTATTTGAGTTTTTAAATAGAACACAAGTAAGTTTTTCTATCAACAATAGCAGACAAACTTTGATGTTGGCTAGTTGAAGTTTTTTTTAAGCAAAATGGATTGTTTTCCAAGGTGGATTGTTTGGTTGTTGTGGAGGAGGCGGTGACACCATGCCAATGTGAGTTAAAATAACCAACCCCCATGTTTCTACGATCTTCCTTAGCTGAGATAGTGATATTCCAAATTGGTTGCTAGGGTTAAAAGTCTGGTTGCTATGGAGAGGTCCGTGACACTATAAGTAACTATAAGTTATAAAAACCAACCTCCGTGTCATTTACCAAATCTGAGATAGAGAGTCCAGAAAATTGGGTTGTTAGGGGAAACAGTTTGGTTGCTAGGGAGCCATCAGTGATGTCATAAAAACTAAGTTGTTACTATGATTAACATAAAGAAAACTTGCATTTCTTTATCATGTTTTTTGTGGAAGCTATTCTTCAAGAAAGAATATTTCACGTTTAATATCAATGGCCATTGTAAGTCAATTGTAAAATTCCTAAAGACTTGGGTTCAAATACTTTTGCGCAGTCAGTGGTTTGTTCTTGCACAGATTGATGACCTCCACAAATGTGGTCTGTGTGAAGTTTCTATGAGGTTCTTAGTTTGTATTACCATTTTTTTAAATTCCCAGCAATCTTAGTGATTTGCCAGAATTCCTTTAGTGGTACCAGTCTGAAAAGATCTAGACAAATAAACATAAAAAACTAAAAAAACACGCTGAACGAAGATGTTGAACCAATAAGCCATTAAAAATAAGTTGGAAAAATGATACAGTTTAATTACTAATCTCAGAAATAAATAGTTTAATAGAAAAAATGTTTAACATTTAATTAGACAGTAAACAAGTGCTTAGTGGAACTTAAAACAAACCCTTAAGAGATTCTACTAATAATGGAGGTATTTATACATAAAAAAACAATGATTTTGAAGATAAGAACCTACAGCATTAGTGAACACGTAAGGAAAGAGATTCATTAAACACAGAAAATGATGAGCCATATCTTTCCATGTTCAACAGAGAAGATATTTGTAAAAAAAAAAAGCATTATAAAACAAAAATGTGAACGCATAAAATGCCTTGCTCTACTGTTCATATTTTTCTGATAATCCTTAGAGTAGGTGGAGGTGAAGTCACAGATTAATGCCTTCTAAATTCCGCCTTCCTCAACATTTAAACTCTCGCTCCAATTAAAGCTGTTTTCATAATTAAACGAAACCATTTGGACTCTCTGCTCATCACTTCTTATATGTGAATGCTTTCTCAGTTCATGACCCCTAATGAATCACCTATGACATGTTTACAGGAAGCATACGCTTTACGCCAGTTTCCTTTGCCTCTCTGTGAATTTCAGGAAGTTCCTCAGTGGAGCGTGAAGGTATCTCTGCCACTCTTGTGAGGGACATTCGGAACTACTTCCAGATCAGCCCTGAGTACTTCTCTATGCTACTGGTGGGAAAAGATGGAAATGTTAAGTCTTGGTACCCATCTCCCATGTGGTCCATGGCCATCATCTATGAACTGATTGACTCCATGCAGCTGCGCAGACAGGAAATGGCCATCCAGCAGTCTCTGGGCATGCGCTGCCCTGAGGATGAGTATGGTGGGTATGGTTATCAAGAGGGCTACCACGAGGGTTATCATCAGGGTTATGGATATTAGGGTTCACAGTATCTATGTAACCAATAATTAAAAACTTCCAATGTATTAATTTCACTATATTTAGCTTTCAGTATTCTTCTGATGTGCATTTCATCTTAGTTTTATAATTTAGGTGACTTCTCAGTTTGAGGGAATTTCTTTAAAGGTCACACCTTGCTTTGTGTTGAACTTTTTGATATAATTACAATTTTCTAATGAGCACTGCCACTGTATGTCTTATTTATAAACACACACACACACACATTCATACAAATAACCGGTATATATTTTCCTTAATTTTAATAAAATACATAGTATTGTGATTATTTCAAGGTCATTGTGTCATCCATTGGTTTAAAATAGTGTCTACCTTTAAGTGCTTTTATGATGCTCAGAGGTTTTGTGAGAAAACATCCAACTTTCTGAACACGCCAATTCTTAGACATAGGCTCATTCCCCCTCATTCCTCATATGCCCCTTGAGATAAGAAGCGTTTTACCATTTGAATCTATCCAGCTGTTCTCCAGATCTAGAGATAATCCATTTCTTTTAGCAAAGCTCAACAAGGCTGATTACACCAGTACAGTTTCAGTTCAAAATGACGCATCAAAGAGTGTATTTTACATTTTTTCAACTGAAAATTGAACGCATTGATAAGAGCTTCACTCCATTTTGGCGTGATAATTAAGAAACTCTTGGAGAAACATGCCCACAACAGGCCGAGTGTTGCAACGCATCACATTGCACAAACCTATCCAGCATGACCCTTGCACATGTCAAAGTCAACATAAATCAAGACAATTTAGTGCTGTAGTAAACACTTAACTCTTAAAATGTGCAATTCTATAGCAAAAATAAAAAATCTTCCACCAGGTTGTGCACAAGTTCCTTGGTAATATTGGTGGAATGGTGATTTCTAACAATAACATCCTGAAAAATAGAAATTTCATTTAACATTGGGCTTACAATGCTTTTTAAATAGTCAAACATGGCTAATAGTTTAGCAAAAATGCGGAGAGGGGTCCCAATTCTCTTTTCAAAGAAGGCAAAAGGGTGTGTCGCACTTTCAAACTAGTAAGGCCTGGACACTTTTTAAAACAATACATCGATTTGCCCGTACACATCTTATGGCCCAATATAGTTCAGCAAAGGTATTTTGCACATTATATACCCTTGCAAACATGTTTATATGTTTAATACAAACCCGGGGTGATGCGTTCAGAATCACTGGGCTGTTGTATACAGCTTTGCAATGAGTAGAGATAAGAGAAATGGAACTCAGCCTAAATCTAATCAGTACAATGGCTAATTAGATCCCAAAACTTTAAAACTCTTTATCTCAGGGAGAGGAATGGGCCTATGTAAAATGTGTAGTGTTCCTTGAAGAAATGTAAAAAAATAAAGAGGTTCTTACTCCCTCTTCTGGTCGGTCGTATGTTGTCAGCTTCCACAAATTGTCTGCCAATAAGATATAATAAGGTCATAATTCAATATTTACAACATTTTGATATAGAGGAATTATTATTATGTTTTTATTATTCAAGTCCTGTTCTCTTGCGTGATCTGTTAACTAGTTTTTAAGCAAGGCCCAAAAAAAATCAATTAAAGCAATATTTTTGCAGAGCCCCTTACAATTTGACATGTTCCTACTGATAAACAACTAAACGAGCCCTTACAAAAGGTACTTAATATAAAAGATGTTTAATATGACAATCATCATACACAATAGGTTTACAGATTGATAAAAGAATATTTACATAAAAATTACAGAGTGCCCTTTTAGAAAGATTCTTCCTCTGATTCACTCTCTGTGTTTGCTTTGGTCAGTCTCTCCAACTCTTCCCCATCCTATAACAAAAAAAGAAATTTTTTTTTGAACGGTTAAGTTTTTTTTTTAATGCCAAGCCAGATTCTATGCAATAAAATTACGGACAGAAATTATGTTTTAAACTAATTATTTCTAAAAACGATTTACTTGATTTAAAATCAAGTACCAAATTTAAAAAGGGAAAACACAACTCTTTAATGACGCCTAAAAATGAGTATTCCCTGATTCCTTTATTTGTGACATCAAAAACCTTAGGATTCCACCAAAACTCTTAGTTATGCTCTGGTTAGCATAACCCCATCTCTAGTCATCTATAGTGGTTAAATTCAATATTCCTATATGAGTCTAATATAAAATGGCATTTGCTTTAAAAAAAGGGATGGACATCATCTTACAAGTCGTCATTATAATGAACTCAGTTTCCATACTTCTGCTCACTTAATCACATTACAGCTTGGCAGTCATCCTCTACAAGGACCTCATTGTTTAAACTAACAGTGTGTCCTCAGAAATTAAAAAGGAAATGAAGAACTTAAATGGAGCAAAGTGAGCTGCAAAGACTCAGACTTGTTAAAAAGAAGCAAGTCTATATTAGATTCTTACCCCTCTTGACCTCTCAAACACCTCTCCATTAATAACCCGCAGCCTCTCCTGATGCAAGGCATATTCTGGATCCTTCAGTTTACTGCTGTGATAGATGAAGATGGACAGGAGAACAACAGGTGCCTGCAGGAAGAAATCCATCGATGGCCGAAAGTCAAACAGGAAGAGAGAGAGCGCCGTGACTATGACTGTAGTGATCTGTCCGGTCAGCACATGGAACATATTATCCCGAAACTTCAGAATGAATGCCACCGAAAGGCCCAGGGCAGCTGTGATGAAGACCAAGGCAATGGAGAACACATTGTGCCCATAGAGGATGCCACAGTGTAGGGTTAAATCCCGATAATCCGAGTGCAAGAGTAGCGTGAGGCTGTTGAAGATCAATCCGAAGACATAGAGCTTGCTGTTCTGGATGAAGATGCTCTCCACCAGTTGCTCACCTTCCTTTAGGATCTTCTCATTGTAGATGTTGGCCAATGCAGAGATGAAACACTGCAAGAGTAGGAGGATGTACCCTAGGCCGAAGCCGTTCAGACTGTGGATGAGCCGATTGTCCCATAGCTCACGACTCCACTGGCTTTCGTTGTGGCTCTGATGCTCTTGAACCACATAGGTGTATTTTAGGCAACTGTTGGAGGGGGTGGAAATGTGAGCTGGATGGATACCATGTACCGCAATGGCATGCTGGTCACCGCTGCCACTGGTCAGTGATACAATGGATAGGAACAAAACAACCAGAGATGCCCACTGCACCCATGACAAGCGCCTCCTTCGAAACAAAGAGTAGACGATCGGTACAAATAATGTAGTTGTGTTAAAATTACTGCATGGCAGGGGTTCTCTAGATTATGCAGATGTTCTAGTGGCCCCATCGAGCCAAAACCTAAAGTAGGTACCAGGAATTTTAAGATGGGGGCAACACTTTAGAGTCTAAGGCCTTGACACTGGACCAGAAAATTGTGCATTTCTTCAATTCAGGTGAGTTCCTTCCTCAAGCCGAGGGGTTTGGGTCAACTTCTTAAATGAGAGAAGAATGGACAATCAGATCAACAGACAATTTGTCTATTGGCATTTTCAAAGAATTTTGGGTCAGTTTATCAGAAATCCATCATATTTCTAAATGTGGTCATATTTTGCCACTGGAAGTTTTTACCAAAACGAATAATCTAATTCGTTTCAAATTAGAAACACTAAATATATTTCACACCACGCAAGTAAATTTCAAATATTAAATTAAAACCTATTACATATTATACCCTAAACCTAGGGTCAAAAACAAAAAAAAAAATCCACTCAAAATCCCAAAAACATCTGAGAACCCCTGATTTTAATAAAAAAAAAATCAAGTACTTACTTCAGAACAACTCGGAAGAGAATGGCTGTTGTAAAAATAACAATATTGGAAAACAATACGGCCATGGCCTATTAAAACACAAAGAAAAATATTACACATTAGAATTCAGATGGTTTTCCATCAAAGCAATTTTGTTTTAAAGTACAATTATATTTTGCTACATTATTTACAACTGCAATGCATTAAATTAATACATCCCCCAGTCACTTTTGTATCTAACTGAACGCACAGGCTGCAGATACGTCATGACGTAGAAGATGATGAGGTTATCAAGGAAGTACAGGAATGCCGGAACGGACCACTTCAGGTAACTGAGAAAGGAGGCCCCTGACGAACATCCCAAATCTATATACGAGCGACCCTCTGAGGGGGAAAAATACAGTTATTTATGTACAATAAGGCATAGCATGTGCCTACTACGTCAGTAACTGACTTGCCTTGAATGACCACCCGAACTGACATAACTAAACAAAATACCAGTTTGATGAACTCTGCCATTAAATTCACAGATGCAGGAAGAAAGTCATATTTGTTCTCTGCAAAAAAAAAAACAGTTGAAACATTATTTGAAATATATGTTAATCACAAAAAGGTCATACTAACTTTAAATGGAATTAACCAAGTATCACCGAGATTACCTTCATTGGCAGAGAATTTTAGTAATAGAATACGACTGGTTCCCAAAGTGACAAAGCCCAGACCCAAAGTCAGCGTGTAAACTGAGGATCTTGAGCAGAGCGATGAACAAGAACATGAACTGGATGAGGAAGAGGACCGAGCCATTGTGTAGAAAGGAGGCTGTGGAGAGCATGAAGAAGATAATCATGTATGAATACAATGAGGAAAAAGAATCACAAATGCATAGAGGCGTTCAAATAAATAACCAATATTTTGGTGGCAGCAGCTCTTTCATTGTTAAAACTGCTCAAGACTTTCCATCCTTTGTGTCCAGAGTTTTGTATTGGATGTGATTCAGTCAACCACACCATGTGATGTGGGACTGGTGATGGCTATTGTGGTTTTATGTTTACACACAGTTCAGAAAGAACATTGCTCTCGCATAAAACACAATGTTTAGTGTCACTGTGTAAATGTTCTTACATTATAAAACAGCAGTCTGTAATTTAATTATCGAAGAAAATGGAGTAAGACCTTTAACTTAAATCCTAGACACCACTCAAAACAGCTACGTGATTAGCAGTAACGAGGTTTACAGATGGAGCAGTTCATTTTCAGTAAAACATGCTCCATGCCAATTAAAAACTGTTCATCATCCACTGGCACGACTTAACATTTACCTTACACGACTTTACGCTTACTTTGATGGATAGTTTGAAAACAACCCCAACGCGTGGCTGTATTTACCTGCACATATTCAGCTACTCGAACAAACAACCTGCTTTCGTCTTCCGCATCTTTGCGCATGCGTATTAGAAAACTACGTCATCTTTTTCTTTTTTTTTTTTGACGTGGCAGAGCGTGGACTTTGCTTATTAATAATAATAATAACTGGGAAGAATATATATATATTTCCGGGAAAAAAGGGAAAGATATATTTAATTGTATCAATTTAAAATATTTATTCATATGTAGAAAAAAACACATAGTGGGTTGCATTAAAAAAGTGAACAATACATTTTCTTAAAGCTAGTCAAACGTCGAGTAAATTATCTTTGAGTAAATTATTTATTTAATTATTTTTTTATTAATTTTTTTATTTTATTTTATTTATTAGTGAATCAGAAATTATTAGAATCTGTTTAAAATGCTGGATTAAATTTTTTTGACCAAATAAGGCTTTGAAAGATTTATAATCGAATAGTCTTTTTGGCAAATGCACATACAAGCAGAATATATTTAACAATTAAATTAAATGCAAGGCTAATGCTGTTCAGTTGAACAACATTAGATAATGCAGGTATTCTTGGGTTGTTATCACAAATCTAACAAAGAAGTGCCTAAAAGCTCTTTTAAAGAGCTTTAGCAGATTAAGTTTCACAGCAAAACAAATGTACCACCAACAGCATAACTCATCCACATTAGCTTAATCAGTTGTTATAAATTAATTAAATTTGTGCCCTATTACATTCTGTCTATTTCCGAACATATACAATACAATTAACACATAACAACACAGGAAGACTGGTCCATAATATAAAATATCAAAATAAACCTTAAATAACCCACACAACAGCATTTTCAAAAGTGTAGTGATGGCATCACAGCAATCTTCTCCAATCTGTACTCGTTGTGGTCATAATGCTGGGATCAGGGCAACAATTGTTCACAATTTTGCTTCAGTTGGATCTGTCATGTATTAACGTAGACATATGGTCTCGTGTAATGTTTAGTGGAGTGAAAACTGATGGAAAAGGCATTAGAAAAGGTTCTGGACATCTTAAACTAAGAAAAGTGTGGATACACACCCCCCAGTACCACTTTCGATGTGATGTTCCTGCAGGAGAGTGACTTCACTCAACATTGACAGGAAGTTGTGTTCATGAACTCTCTCTTAGCTTCTCTCTCCCATTGATTTAGTCTTTGATATATGGTACCAAAAATAATAGCATCATTCCTCAAAAAGCTGCATAAACGTTGGCTGTTACCCCATACAATAGGAATAAGTGGGTGCTAAAGGTCTATAATTCAGCATAATTGTCTGATTAAGTGGAATGAATCCAGTTTACTTCTTTATGTGGTTATAACATGTTTAAAGTACTTCCAGTTTATTTGATCACATGATTAAATCTTGCTCATTAAACATTTTTTGAGTGTGTAAATCTTTTTGGTACTTTTTGTGCTAGAATGAGACCTGATAAAAGCTGCTAGGTGGGTGGTGGATGAGCAAATAACCTTTGAAAGATAACAGATGCATCAAGTTTGCGATATATAGGAAATATGGAGGAGAGCTATGACTTTATATTAGAATTATGTAAACAATTGTGCAGACGAATGAATTTTTATTTCAAGTATTATCTTTATTTTGCTTCCTCTAATCTTATTATTTATTCTTTCACATTGTCAGGAATTTTGAATCGGAATGAATGATATAAATTCCAAACATATAGCTCATGGCTGGAAGCAGTGATTTGTTACAATAAAGTAGTGTACAATATATCTATTTAAAGGTTATTACTTCAAAAGTTTATTTCACTGACTTGTTGATATATTATTTAAAAATTCAGTGCATGTTGTACCAACTAAAATCATCAGATATTTGACTTACCGTAGTTTGCTCAAACATTTCTGCAACTAAATCAAAGAAATTATGAGCAAATCCCTCAAAAGAATCACTGATTTACAGAAAACTTTGTATTATAATATTTTGTTGGTTTATGTTACTCACAGTGACAGTGGAAACATTGTTCTGTAACTAACTCCACCATGGCAACCAGACTGTTTACCATAGCAACCAATTTCAAATATTTCTATCTCAGCTTAGGAGAATCATTGTGACTTGGGGTTGGTTTATTTCATTCAAAGTGAAATATGGAACATTATATGATGCCACTGACCCTCCATAGCAACCAGACTGTTTGTTATAGCAACCCATTTTTAATATCTCTATTTCAGCTTAGAAAACATGGGGGTTCATTTATGTTTCTCATACTTTTATTATGAGAAAATTTTATTATTTACTATTACTTTTATTAATTTTTCAATACTTTGAAACAGTACGTTTTCAAGAAAACATCAAAGGTTGTGCACAAACTTCAGGCATTTAGTTACACATAAAGCTTCAAACAAACAGTCAGTGTTTCTTACTTTTTAAGAAGAATTAAAGTATACCAAGTGTTTCTCAACACTTTGGGTTGTAAGGTTATGAGCAAATGAACTCGTTCTCATGAATAATACATCTTGTACAATCTGGAGGACAACATTGCCACTAAATGGAAAACTTTCTTTCCATCCCCTTCCTGCGTGAACACACTTCAAGCCCAAACATTTACTTTCAGCTGAAGGAACAGTAGTGTTTCACAGAAACTCAGTGTTCTTTTCAGCAAAGCATTTTCTCACAGTTTAGTTGTGTTTAACACTTTCATGAAAACTTAGTACTAACGACTAAAAGCAAAACAATAAGTTTGATTTTTTTTACGACGATAGAGCGCCGCCCTTGACCACGTATTCAAACAACCAAGAGCAATGTGTCTGTGACTGCGTGTGAGGGAGTTAGTGGTGTGGGATGGTGGAGGGGTGGGGGGATTAAAACTCACTGTCATCTCCCTGAAAGTTCAGAATCCCCTTCAGTCTGGAACAGAGCGTCTCTACCTGGAGCAGTCAGATATGAGACTCTGCTCCCGGCCAGGGGCCTTGTATGCTTGGGCCCTCTTGGCTTTCCTGTGCCATTGTGCAACAGCTGTGGAGAGACACTACTACATTGCAGCTGTTAATATTAACTGGGACTACACATCTGGGCAGCAAAGGTAAGAACAAAAATTGAAAAATTTTTTCTTCTCTTTGCTGTTATTCTGTTGATTTGCATTATTATCATTTGTATGCAGAATCACTGCTTTTGTATACACCATACACCAGATAAATACTTATGAATAAATGTAAAATAAATTTATTTCAGATAAATATATACATTTTATTGCCCTGCGATGAACTGGCGACCTGTCCAGGGTGTACCCCCACCTCTCGCCCAATGTGTGCCTCTCCCCCGAAAGGGAATAAGTGGGTTTGAAAATGAATGAAATTAATATACATTTTATATTACACATATTTCTTGATAGAGTTAAAATAGCTTTAATAAAATTTGAATTTAACTAACTATGATCTTTATTCACGTCGATTATTGTTTTATATTAACTTCATCCTTCAGATAACGCATCAAATGTTGAATTACTGGTTGTTATTTTTGCCCAGACATCAATAGTTGACCCTTTTTTTTAGCATGATCTATGTGCATTAATTTAACCTTTGGTAGAAAATAAACTATATTCACTGGCCACTTTGTTAGGTACACCTTGATAATACTGGGTTGGACCCTCTTTTGCCTTTAATACTGCCTTAATTCTTCCAAATGATGCAGTTTTTTTTCTCATCTTCTGTCGTCCAATTTTGGTGAGCCTGTGTGTGAGCCTCAGTCCATCCACCTCAAGGTTGGAGATGATTCAGAGATGATCTTCTGCATACTTCAGTGTTTTTTTTTTTTGTTTTTTATCTGTTACTGTTGTTTTCCATCACCTCTGACCATTCTCCTCTGACCTACTCCCACAGATCCGCCATTCACTGGATTTTTTCTTTTTTTAGACCATTCTCTGCTAACCCTATAGAGATGATTGTGCGTGAAAATCCCAGTAGATCAACAGTCGGTACGAACAGCCATTCCACATTCAAAGTCATTTAAGCCACCTTTCTTCCCCGTTCTGATGCTCGGTTTGAACTGCAGCAGATTATCTTGACCATGTCTACATGCCTAAATGCATCGAGCTGCTGCCATGTGACTTGTTGATTAGAAATTGCATTAAACGAGCAGTTGAACAGGTATACCTAATATAGTGGCCAGTAAATGTGCAGCACCCCTGCTTTTAAAACTGATCATTACAAAAACAAATTGAGCACTTAATCAGCTTCAATAGCAAATATCCGAAATGTGTTTTCTTTGTATTATGATTAAAAACCAAAGACCGTTACATTTTCATTGTTGGTTGTATATCCAGGACGGGACAGTCTTATAAAAAAGTTGTGTACAGAGAATATAATGAGGGGTTCACTCAGCCTAAAGCACACCCGCCATCCTCAGGTATTATAATCACAATTCTCCAATGATTCAAATCCAGTGGTAATCACAGAAAACAAAAGCGTACAGTTTTTAAAATATAATGTCCTAGGGTTACTTGGGCCTACACTGCGAGGACAAGAGGGAGACACGATCATTGTCACGTTCAAGAACATGGCGGATCATCCCTGCAGCCTCCACCCACATGGCATTGCATACGGGAAGCAGTCAGAAGGTGTGTGATGTGCAAATAATTTAAGTTCATCAAAGAAACATACACTGTGAAACAATTGAGAGGATACGCTTCACAACGAACGTTATGGATTATTTGAGTCCTCAAAATTCAGCTGAGCAAACAGCTTGAGCAACACAAACATCTCTGTTTGGATTCTTTGGAAATATTAACCAGAGATAACCACGCACTGAACCCAAGTCCAAAAACAGTGTTTATCAAAGATAAAATACATTGAGATTAGTTTCATCATTTAACTTTCCCATCAGGGTCTTTGTATTTTGACAACACGTCACGGCAAGAGAAAGACGATGACACCATTCACCCGGGTGAACAGCACACGTACCATTGGGAGGTGACATCTGAAGTGACCCCCACGGCTGCTGACCCCCCCTGCATCACTTACACGTACCTCTCCCACTATGACATCGTCAGGGACTACAATACAGGGCTGATAGGTACCATGCTGATCTGCAAGAAAGGTATGTGATCCACAGGCAGTCAATGCTTTCTTTTTTTCTACATTTTTACTTTTTAAAAAAACTTTTTGTCCTGTACAGTACAAAGTATCCAACCAGGAATATGTGATATTGGGTACCTAACTATTACTTTAAAAGTGGAGCAAGAGTCTCATCCAGATGTAATGTGGATATGGTAAACTCTACTTTGGAAATAAAGGGGAGGGAAGGGAGGGGTGCTGTGTGATTTGATTTCTTCATTTTTAAAGTAACATGTATTTACATACATTTAGGGAGTTAAATGTAAATATATTCTGAATTTGGAGCTCATTGGTTGAATATGCTCTGAAGCTAACCCCACATGGAAAGACCTTACATGAGGATAAATGAAATCTTCTTCTTTTACTTTCGGCTGTTTCCAGTTTAGGGGTCGCCACAGCGAATCATCCGTTTCCACCTAACTCTGTCCTTAGTATCCTCTACTCTTGCACCAACTACCTTCATGTCCTCTTTCAGCACATCCATATATCTCGTCTTTGGTCTTCCTCTTGACCTCTTGCCTGGCATCTCCATCTCCAGCATCCTTCTACCAATATAACCACTATCCCTCCTCTGCACATGTCTAAACCATCTCAATCTGGCCTCTCTGACTTTGTCTCCAAAACAACCAACCTGAGCTGTGCCTCTGATGTGCTCATTCCTAATCTTGTCCATCCTCGTCACTCCTAAACTGAACCTCAACATCCTCATCTCTGTTACTTCCATCTCTGCCTCTTGTCTCTTCCTCACTGCTACAGTCTCAAACCCATACATCATAGCTGGTCTCACTACTGTTCTGTACACCTTTCCTTTGATTCTTGCTGACACACAACACCCCTGACACTTTTCTCCACCCACTCCACTATATGATTATATATATTCAACATACAGGGAAACTTGAGGTGCAAACGTGCATATACAAGGCATTTACAGGTATGTCTCCTGTATTGATATCCACATATAATCCCTATATGTATATTCAAGAAATATGTCCTATATAGAGCAAATCTCACTCTGGCTCATAATTTCCATCAACTAACTTAAAAAAAATGTAAAAAAGAAATACATGTGTGAACATGTGACATTGATTTCACATGTAGTTGGCATGTTATGGAATTGAAATCATAGACAGCTATGGTGTCTACACATTTTCCTGGTTTACAAGGTCAATTATTTCTTGGATGAAAATCATGGGAAATAATTTGACAATAGTATAAACAAAATGGTTTGTAGTTGTTTTTTTGTCAATTAAGCCTTTTTTCCATTTTCAAGTCACTTTTTTCAGATTCACATTACAGCTCGTGCACATCCAACATGCAATGCTTTAAAAAGTAGCAAAAAAGAAAAAGAAAGGAAAAAATAAATGTATTCCATTCACATTCGATTTATTGATTTACACCTTGTTTGTTTTATCTTACAGTCTTGTGTCATTGTGTTTTTATGTACAATTGCAAATAAAAGCTTATATGTTCCAAACATGAATGCATACTCCAGCTGATCTCGTAATGAAGCCAGTGACGTGTGTGGAACTGTTTATATAATTAGAATAGCAAGACTACATTTATTTATTTCAGTAATACCATTTTAAAAGGTAAAACTTGTTTAATGCATATATTGAATCCACTCACACTGATATGCTTATTTTCTTTCATTTTAATTCTTATAACTCATAAAAATCCCCAAATCAGTATCTCAGAAAATGTGAATATTATACAGTTTAAACAATAGGGATTTTTTTGGGGGGAATGTTTGGAGTCCATTAGTCGTTGGTACCTCTTATAATACCTCTTATAGCTCTTCTGCATTGTTTGGTCTGGAACGTCGCCTTTTCTTCTACACTAAACACCATAGATTCTCTATAGGTTTAAGTTCGGGTGAGCTTGCAATGAAAAACAGGGTTACCATGTTCCCCCACATTTTTAAAAGGGTTTTGTTTCACAATCCTCTCCATGGTTATCCCCATTCCTCGTACACTTTTTTCACTTCTTTGACACAGATCTCCCCAGCCACAGTCAGCCTCATTTGAAATGAATGTTTGTGTGTTGCCCTCATTTCCAGGAAATTATATAACTCCAAACAGCTGTTTGTTCACACACTTATTATGTCCTCGTCCCCCAGGCAGCCTAGACAGCTCAGGAATTCAGATTAATTTCCATCAGGAGGTTGTCCTGTTGTTTGGGATGTTTGATGAGAGCAAGAGCTGGTACAGCACCGATGATTCTCCACGGCCACAGAACATTAAATACTCCATAAACGGCTACACAAATGGCTCAATACCAGGTTGGGTTTTGTATTTCCCAGATTTTCATCTAGTCTACATACTGTGTTAACTTCTTATCGCTCTCCAGATCTGGACATCTGCGCCCACTCTAAAACCAGCTGGCACCTGCTGGGCATGAGTTCAGAACCAGAGCTTTTCTCTGTGCACTTCAATGGGCAAGTCTTTCTGCATGATGGACATAAAGCCTCCACTATTGGAATCATCAGTGGAACCAGCACCAGTGCCAGTATGACTGGTGTCTACCCTGGGCGCTGGCTCATTTCGTCTCTGGTTAATAGGCACATGGAAGGTGACAGCAGTTAAAAAACACAGTTTCGTATTAACAGACAGTTTCATCTTTATTGAAATGGTATGGTCTCATATCTCTAGCTGCTTTACATGGATATCTAAATATCAGGATGTGTGATGAGTTTCAAGCACCTAAAAGACGGCTGACGATCCAACAGAAGGAAGAGAGCCAAGAGTGGACTTACTACATAGCAGCAGAAGAGCTCACCTGGGATTATGCTCCAAATATGCCTGAAAACATGGATGGGTGTGTGCATCACCATGTAACAAGAGGATAAACTGAAATATACGATCTGTTGTGATCTGTCTTTTCTCACTTTTTCCACTCAGGGATTTCCGATCTAAATATTTAAAGCAGGGCCCTCAGCGGATAGGCAAAAAGTATAAAAAGGCAGTATTTGCCCAGTATAAAGATGGCACATTTAAGGAGAGGGTTGAAGACAAACAGAGAAAGAAAGAGCTTGGGATTCTTGGACCTGTCATCCGAGCTCAACTCAGAGATGTTATTACGGTAAAAAAGTTTTTCATTTTTATTTAAAATGTGTATCTGAAGTACCACTGTCCAGCAGGTTCTAGTTCCAACTCTTATTGAATACTCACAAGCAAAGAGGACCTTAATTAGAGATTATATAGTAAACTAAACTAATGTATTAGAAAATTGTTTCTATAGTAACAGGGTTTGCTTCAATGTTTCACTGATTCTTCTGTGATTTTATTTCTACAGATTGTCTTTAAAAACAAAGCATCCCGCCCCTATAGTATCTATCCTCACGGACTTACTATTGATAAAGCAGCAGAAGGAGCCAGTTATCCCGAGGGAGGTTTGTCTAATATCGACCACAGGGAAAGCATCATCTGAGCATATTTGAGCCCTTCCATCGAATGGGTGCCATTTCTGTCCCTGGGACTTTATATCTGTAAATAAGCATTAAAATTGCTTCAAAGATACATTTTATCAGTGTACTAAATACTATTCGTATTGCAAATTTAAGCTTTAACATTTAAAATATGAAAAAATCCCACATGAAACGCTGAAAAATTACATTTATTGCTTGTTTCCCGTATCTACACATTACCGTAAAATATAATGATTACAATCTTTTAAAAAAGAATCTTTCTTTTGCATTATTATGTAAATACATGTATAATGTTTATTTAAATGTATTCAACATCTACACATCTATAAAACAAATATTTTAGTCATGTCCCCAGCTTTTTACTCATTCCTGTTACCCTAGCCCATCCCCTTCCTGAAAAAACGGGGAATTTCCTTAAGTCAGCAGAAAGTTGTATCACTTTGATCTTTGGAAGGACATGGAAAGAGCAAAGTTAATTAACTTAAGAAGTTACTTAAGAAGGACCAATACTTAAGTTTAATACGTATATTTGCTACTGGAATCTATTTTTAAATCAAGTAAAAAAAAAAACATTTTAAAAGTTACAACAAGAAAGGACCCCATTTGGTGGAATAGCTCCTTTACTTAAACTTGCACATGGTATTGTGTGTCTGACCAAAAATGTTTGTTTTGAAGGCAATAAAACTCATAGTGTTCAGCCAGGAGAAACCTATACCTATACTTGGAGTGTATCAGAGGAGGATGTCCCTACGGACAGTGACCCCAGGTGCCTGACCAGGATGTACCACAGTGCTGTGGATAGTGCTCGAGACATTGCTTCTGGACTCATTGGTCCTCTTCTCATCTGTAAAAGCCAATCCCTAAACAAAAAGAATATCCAGGTAAAAATAAGTGGCTAAACTAGGTACAAAACAGAATTATCTAATTGTTTGAAATTAGAAAAGATTGCAAACAATTAGATTCATATTGTAGATTATTGCAAAAAATTAAGCTTTTGTGTAACAAGTCCATTTGTTTTTTTCCCAAAATGTATGTAATTAATGTAACTACCATTTTAGGTCTCGGCCATTTTGGAATTAGTCAAAAATGATGCTTTTCCAAATGCATTAATATATCTTCAAAAATTGCCATGTCTCTATGTCATGGAATTACTCAAAATATTTTATTACAGTTAGTCATAAGTAATTTTTTAATTGCTTTAAATGAGAAACAAATTGATTAGATTTAAATCTAATGTTTATTGAATTCACTTCAACTTAAATGTCTTCTTGTTTCCTTTTCGATGACAGAAGGGGCCTGGATCATGGCTTGCAGTTTTATTTATTGTCATTATTTTCTTTTCTAGCTAAAATCGGACAAAGAGCAGCATGCCATGTTTACTGTCTTTGATGAGAACAAGAGCTGGTACCATGATGAGAACATTAGAACTTACTGCAGTGATCCCAAAAAAGTTAAAAAAGACGATCCAATGTTTTATCAATCCAATGTTATGCACAGTGAGTGTTCATCTAGTTTTTTTCCATCAGTGTTATTGACTGATATATAAAACGAATATTTATTGTTTTACAATGTTCCCTAGCAATCAATGGCTACGTATATGAAAGTGGCCAAGACTTGGGATTCTGCCATGGTGAAATTGTGACTTGGCACGTTATGAGCGTTGGGGGGCAAGACTACATTCAGACTGTCACTTTTTACGGCCATACATTTGAGCTGAAAAGCAGAGAGGAGGATATTCTCACCCTGTTTCCAATGACTGGTGAAACTATAACAATGAGCATGGTTAATATCGGTGAGTATTTTGGGTGAAGTATTCAGATTATGTTCATTATATTTAAGTAAATGATGTGATATTATGTGAATAATCCCGTATTTTCCATCAAAATAGGCATTTGGCTTTTAGCATCGTTGACATCTCACGATTCCACTAAAGGAATGAGGGTGAAGTTCAAGGATCTGGAATGTTTCCGAGATTACGTTATGGAATATGATTATGAGGTTGAGAAGTACACTGTATTGAAACCGCCATTGGTCTCTGAAATCAAACAAGATGATCCAAAACCCGTGAAAACAACTGCAGTGTTTGATGAGTACTCTGACAACATTGCTGAAACCCTAGGCATAAGGTCATTTTCAAAAGTAGATGATGAGGTTGAGCTCATTGACTTCTCGTTTTTAGAACATGATGATGCTTTATTGCCAACCGTTGAGGAAGACATTCCCAATGCTACTTTAGAGCATTTGAATGGACAATCTTTGAGTAAAGAAGAGGAGGACCTGACAAATAATGAAACAGATCATACTGTCTTCAATTGTTCCAATGTAAAAAGAGAGGTTCGTAGCGCATCATCAGATCCTACGAGGGAGATCCCTACAGTTGAAACAAATAGCACCAAAATAGACAAAAGTGATTCGTCATCAGAGGGAGATGAACCTTTTCATTCTTCCATGGCTGAAACAAACATCACCAATGCAATAAATGCAACTGTTTCCATTGATGCAAGTTTTGGCTCATCTGATGCTCCAATGAGTGAAAGAACCATCTCACTGCAGAACAGCAGTGCATCTCTAAATTCATCCGAGTTAATTACTCCGTTATCGAACCAAACCACCATTAACGAAACTGGTTTTCCAATAGAGCTACAATCCAAAAACAGCTCTGATAGCAACCGTGATGATTCCGGCAATATCTTTATATATAATGTGCCCAGGGGTGACTCTATTACCAACAACTCAGAACCTCAAACAGGGGAGAACTTTGTGCTACTGGAGCCTAGCAATTCCATAGAAATATCGCCAGATTTCAAAGGTTCAGCGGAACACGATTTTTCTTTTATGGACTCTGTCGAAGTGACGGAAAACACAAAACAGGTTCAAGAATCAAACAGCACAAAGAATAATCAGAGTAATGGAACATTTTCTGATTCTGGGAATATTTTCAACCTTGATTCATCATCCCTTTTGTCAAACAAAGAGTTGGACAGCTCTGAGTCTTTAAATGGAACCTTGGCAGACTCCTCAAGTGCAAACATGTCAGATTTTTCTGATAAAAAGGTTCCTTTTTTAAATGGGACTTTTTCTGATGTTTTAAATTCAACCTTGACCAATTTTTCAAATGCAGCATTGTCTGTGAACGGAACATTGTCTAACTCCAGCCTTGGGTCTGAGCTGAGAGAGAACAGAACGTCCTCCACAAATGATTCAATGCAATCTCGTACAACATTTTCAATGAAAACATCAGAACTGTTCTATTCAGAAAATGCACTAGAAAATGTATCTTTTTCTCTTGGGCTTTTCGATGCTTCATCCTTGAGGAATGCCTCAGAAAAAGAAAGTGAAGAAGAAGAAGAAGAAGAAGAAAAAGAGGTAGTTATCTATCTAAAGAACAACCGCAGCGAAGCTATAGTCACATCTCATCTCAACACAAATGAAGTGAACTGGAGCTATGAGGGTAAACATGAACTAGTTCATCTAGAAACTCCAGAACACATGAAAAAATACCTCAGAGAAAAGTCTGCAGAAAACTCAATTAAACCAAAGAATGAAAAGAAAAGAAAAGTGGTTCATCAGAGGATAAAGCCGAGAAGAGGACATGGCATGAAGACAAAAAAAAGGAAAGAGTATAAACCCCAGCAACGCTCTTCCTTCTCTCCCAGAGGTTTTGGACCTCCTGTAGTGACTCCCGGAGGAAGCAAGCCTGTCTCCAGCGAGGATGAGCTGATGGGCAAGTCCATTGTGATTGGGGTCCCAAGACGGGATTTTAACGATTATGAGTTGTACGTTCCAAAAGAAGACCAGGATGAAGATTTTCATGATCTCCTCAGTCAACCTGAAGATTATGAATATGTTGAGTACAAAGACCCCTACGCGAAGGCAGCGGAAGTCCAGGCATTTGATTCTTCATCACAGCATTTCTTAAAAATGGCTGGAGACAAAAATACAAGGACCTATTTCATTTCTGCTGAAGAGGAAGACTGGGATTTTGCTGGCTATGGGCAGAGGTACTTACGAAATTTAACCTTTCATATACGTGTAACATAATCAAACCATAAGCATCACTAACATCAAGGGGAGCAAGTAAATATAAGAGCCAATAACTTCAAAATGGGTGGAGTTACTCATAAAGTGGGGGAAGTCAAATGAGAAACTGCAAACTATCCACATTTTTTATGCAGAAATCAACCCATGAGTGAGTCTTGAGTTTAAAGCCACTATTGTGAAATATTTATATTTATGACTAACTCCTGTGTTTCTCACTAGTTCATTATTGAACAGTGTGCATCAGTATTTCATGTTTATATACATAAATAATGATAGCCAACCATTGATTAACCTAGAGTAAACTTAATATGGCCGAAAAAAATCCCACGGCTTATTTTCACATGTGAGTGGTTTGAGTTCTTTACAAGATAGTGTGAAATGAACTTGCAATTACAAAAATTACAAGAAAGGAAAATGTCATAAAATCCAAAAAGTGGTAAGGAGATGAGTCCACCCATTTGCTCTGCATGAGGAATGAATTCTATTCTTCAGACTTTTTATAGTGACAAATAAACAGCTAAGATTTTGGTTGCTATGGTAAACAGCCTGATGCCTATGGAGGGCTCAGTGACAGAATGTAAAGTAATCAGTCATGATGATAGATGTAAATGAACATTTCTTTATTATTCCCCAAATTCGAGCTATAGTTCTGCCAAATTGGTGGCTAGGATAAATAGTCTGGTTGCTATCGAGGAGTCAGTGACAATAAAATGTTGCTCTGTAAGTCGTATAAATCAACCCGCTTATCTTTATTCTTTACCAAAGCTGAGATAGAGTTCAGAAAATGCTGGGGAGTTGTCAGTGTCAATTTTTTTTGTTAATATTTTGTAAGTTGCTATTATGATTAACATAAACAAACCTCAATTTAAGTTTCATCTTGAAGATATCGTGTTTTCTTTTCATTTATTTTTAATGGCCATTATAAGTCAATAGTAAGTATTTAGCCCAGTAAAAAAAAAAATTTATAGAAGATTTATTGGGACACAAAAATAAATCAAAATCATAATTTTCCAGCAAAAAACGATTATATGAACCATACTTTATTTGTCATTAAAAACTCATTTCCACCAATATTCCCAAAAAGTTGTTACATGCTTAAAAGTAAGAATTTTTATATTAACAAAATGGTCTTTTGTATAATTAAAAAGTGTTGTTTTTAGGAGGCTTGACAAACCATCGCAAAATGAGAGGCCCACGGCTTTCAAAAAGGTGGTGTTTAGAAAGTATCTGGACAGTTCCTTCACTATACTAGACATCCGAGGGGAAATGGATGAACACCTTGGAATTCTGGGTCCAGTGATTAAAGCTGAAGTGGATCAGACTGTTATGGTATTCCATGAACCTCCACAAAAAATACAAATAACACCTAAAATAAACCTCAACGACTACAATCTTGATCTCTGTGACAGGTATTTTTCAGGAATCGAGCGAGTCGGCCGTACTCATTGCATGCAAATGGTGTGAAATATTTAAAACAAATGGAAGGCCTGAGTTATGACGATCAATCTCCATACTGGTACAAACAAGATGATGCCGTCCAACCCAATGGCACCTTCACATACATGTGGAGTATTGATCCAAAATCTGGACCTCAAAACAATGAATCTGACTGCAGAACTTGGACTTACTACTCTGCAGTGAACCCTGTAAGCATGAGAGATCCTTCTAGGGGAATGAGATGGATCTATGTGACTACCATTAATACTATATGGATGTTTGCATTACTTTCTCACATAGGAGAGAGACATAAATTCTGGCCTGATAGGGCCTCTGCTGGTCTGCAGGAAGGGTACGCTGGATAAAAAGCCCATAGATAGAAGAGAGTTTGTTCTGCTCTTTATGACATTTGATGAGAATAAGAGCTGGTACTATGAGGAAAATCGACGGAGGATTGAAAGTAAAAACAGAAGAACAGTCATGAATCCAAATTTTCATGACAATTTAAAGTTTGATGGTAAGAACTAATTTACTTAACAATAGGAACTTTAAGCTATATTATAAAATACGTAGCTAGAGATGCATTTCCAAAGCAAAGACTGTCTGTGTCAAAGCAACTGCTGTGGCCAGCCAATCACTGGCACTATAGATGTGATGTAATTACATCCCACATCACATGACAAGTGAGAGTGCTAGTTTTACAAAATCTAAAACACCTTCATAATTACATTTCAGCTATCAATGGCATTATTTTCAGTCTCAAAGGACTTCGAATGTATACAAATCAGCTTGCAAAGTGGCATCTGATAAACATGGGTTCTCCTAAAGACCTCCACAGCATCCACTTCCATGGGCAAACTTTCATAAATAAGGAATTAAAGGACCATCGCCAGGGTGTTTACCCACTTTTACCAGGTCTGTTCCGTAAGTTCAACTTACCTTAAAGAACAATAACACCCACTCACACTTGTCTACTTTCATTAAGGTGCGTTTGCCACACTGGAAATGCTTCCATCAAAGCCTGGTCTCTGGCAACTGGAATCTGAAGTTGGACACTCACAGCAAAGAGGGATGCAAACACTGTTCCTTGTGTTGGATAAGGGTATCACAATCTGTGAATTGCATTATGTAGAATGGTCTTTGCACAGCAAATGAAGGTTTTAACATGTGTTTTTTAGTTTGTGATCGCCCTCTTGGTCTCATCTCCGGAACTGTGCAAGATGAACAAATAACAGCATCTGACAATAGAGGTGGGTTCCGAATACATAACATGTGATGGTCAACAAGTACATTACTAACACATTCAAACCTGTGTTGAAGGACAATGGTATCCTCACTTGGCCAGACTCCATAATACAGGAAAGTTCAACGCATGGAGTACTTCTTTGCCTGGACAGTACATCCAGGTAAGCACCAAGAGTTACATGATATGCAGTTGGCACATTATTTTAAAATGATTATTCGGCTTTACAGGTGGATTTCCATAGGCCGGTGGTGATTAGTAAAGTTGCCACACAAGGAGCCAAGCAGTTTCTAAAGCGTAACTTTGTGCTGAACTACACCATTTCCTACAGCACAGATAAAAAGAAGTGGATCTTCTACAAGGGAGACAGTGATGCTTTAAGAAAGGCAAGTAACTACTTGGTTTCATCTTTGTATGAAATCAATTGAATGTATTTTTAAGAGAATTGATCCATCTGAACCTGTTCCTGTGCTTTTTCAATCCCTAGCAGACGTTCAAAGGAAACACTGAAGCTTATGAAACAAAGGAAAATATATTTTTCCCTCCTCTGATTGGTCGATATGTGAGGCTGCACCCTTTGCATTCTTACAACTACCCAACTGTTCGTTTGGAGTACTTTGGTTGTGAGCTTGATGGTATGAAGGAAATTTGCATTCATTTTGTTTCTTTGTTACAAAAGACTACTTACACTTCCGTTGTGCTGGTAGGTTGCTCTGTGCCATTAGGAATGGAAAATGGTGTTATTGAAGACAGCCAAATCACGGCCAGTTCTGTGGCATCCAGCTGGTATTCTGGGGAGTGGCATCCTTGGTACGCCCGCCTTAATAAACAGGGGACTACTAATGCATGGCAAGCCAAGGTAAAGACATACCTCAGATGTGAAACGTTTATTGCATTTCATTAAGTTTCATACCGTCATGCAACACACAGAACAATGACATTCAGCCGTGGATCCAAGTGGAACTTAAAGAAATAAAGAAGATAACTGGGATTGTAACACAGGGAGCCAAAGCATTAAGAAATGAAATGTTTGTGACTGAATATATTTTGGAGTACAGTAACGATGGCAAGAGATGGACAAAATACACAGATGATGACGATTATGAACAAAAGGTAACATCTTTACACATCTATGAAAAAAATATTATTTTTTTAAATCACTATAACAAAAATCACCTGTTTCTACAGATGTTTCAAGGCAACTCTGATAACAATGGGCAGATAAAGAACTACATTTACCCACCAATATTTTCCAGATTTATCAGAATTATTCCAAAGCAGTGGCAGAAATCTGTCACAATGAGGATTGAGCTTCTTGGTTGTGACTCTGAGTAGCAAACATTTTAATGATTATTTTGTGTATTAATAATGAATGTATTAAATAAATGGATTAGAGTAAACCAGGTTGTATCTGTCTCCAAAAACAAGGTATTGGACTAAGGGAGAATGATGTAACGTTTTAAATAGTGTTGTTGGTATGCATCTAGCGTGGCCTACGCCACCTGGTGTTACATAAAAGGCTGCTCGGGTAGCCCCGTATTTCACACAAACTTTATTCGTATTATTTGGACTTAACAGAAAGTGACTTTTATTAACTTTTCATTTAAAACATAAAATACTATCAATGGGCAGTTAATAAATATATGTTATAATTAATCTTTATATATAGCTTGTATCAAAACCAACTCCTAGATTATTTATTTTTTTTGACCGATTTGATTATTTTTGGGGGGTTGGAAAGCTATTATTTGTACAGGGTGTGTAAATGTCAGTAGGGGAGCGTGAGACTCAGCTGTCTGTCTGTTTTCTGTCTGACTGCGTTAGATTCTATGAGAGAGGGATGGGATGGAGGGAAGTTTTAAGACGAGGATTTCCGACGCCACTGTGACGTCATCAGCGCCTTTATTCACCGCCGACCGCAGCAGCAGCCGCCGCCGCCGCCGCCGCAACAGATGAACGCCCGCAACCGTTTAATACCTTTATAAACGCATTAAAGCATCATGGGTCTCCGGGAATCGTTGTTGTTCGATGAAAGCATGAAAAAGCCGAGCGTTTTGCAGCAAGAGCGAAAGTTTGGATTAAAGTTAGTCGCCGCGCTCTTAACAAAGCAAAGCTAAGCCAGTCGGAGAAAGTTGCCACTATAGCGGGATTTCGCCTGGCCTGGGGAAATGGTATGTTTTCATGCATCCCTCGCTTCGTAAAAGTAAACAAGGGAGGTTTTGTTTAATTTTGAGCTTTTTGAGGCGCTCTAAAAAATTGTGGCTATGTAGAATTATAGAAAGAACTCTATGGGTTTGATTTCTCCGCCAGATTTCACACAATTTTCTTTATAGTGGAGTTGAAAATAATGATGAGACTGGTCTGTTTATTACGAACAGATGCACTTTCAGCTAGTTTAACATGAGATACATAAATATATGATAACTTGGTTTATTTAAGACTTATTTAACGCATTTTGTTTAAGTTTATTTACTTTATTCTTTTTCCACGTAATGGTATATTGTAATCAAAGTTCATTTTTAGTTTTCGATTCTAAAAAGAGGCATTAAATGATGAATTCAAGGCTAATAATTATCCTGATATGTATTTTTTCCGATTTAATTAGGTTTTTTTGAAGGTGACCTAAATAAAAGATATGTGTCAGTAGGTCGTGTATAAATATTACCCCCCCCCCCCCACGCCTACAGTAAGCCTCAATTACATTTCCGGTGAAAAAAATATACATGTTTTGTTGATATTTTCTTAACTCTGCTTTGCATGTTACTATTTACATTTTGTTTTTTTGTGTGTAATGTCTTGAACATGAACATTTGTTTAAAAGAGAGTTATGATGCAATTTAGTGAACATAATGATGAATTATGTCTTTTTTTATTAAATTAACCTCTTGTTCATCCCTTAAAGTGTAAATCAGTTTGGAGTCTTGAAGTGTTTGTTAAATGCATGAAGTGGAAGTGCATTACTGTATGTTATTATTTGGAAAAGGTTATTATTGTACTGAACTTGCTGAACTCATTGTAAAGCTTTCTTAATTTATGTGCATCTTGCACAAACTCTTGGATTCTATATTGGTAGACGCTATATTTAAATCTCAGACCTTGGAACGAGAGGGCTCTGAATTCTTCACGGTTCAGCTTTGTTCTTCAGAAACAACACTTTGTAAGAATGTGTGTTAGCCAAATTAGACTAATAACATCCGCTTGTTTTATAACAATTAATACCTTTAAATGACCCCGCATAACCAGATAATTTCTTCGTCCATTTGCTCTTAAAGGGGACGCCAGATGCTGATTTCCCACAAGCTGAATCTAATTCCTTCAGTGTTTCTGAAAAGTCTGCAACAAACAGACTTTTGTTAAACTTGTCAATGATTCCATAAATAGCTGTAATATAAACGAGTCGTTCCGACATAAACAATATTACCACATTTCTGTTTCAACCGAGATCGCAATTAACAGTTTGATCAGAGAAATGTTCCCCTCATATCTTGTAGAATGTCAACATGCCCTACCACTCCTGGGAATCCAGAAGCCTCACATGATGAACAGCTTGAAGAATGGGACAACGGAGGCTAACTCCACTAATGACCTGGAGGACAGAGGGCTTGTGGTCCTTGAGTCTGTCTCTATCATTATCATAGCCATATTAGCATGTCTTGGTAACCTGGTCATCGTGGTGACTCTGTATAAGAAGCCATACCTACTGACTCCCAGTAATAAGTTTGTTTTCAGCCTGACCTCATCCAATCTGCTGCTCTCGGTGCTAATGCTGCCCTTTGTAGCAGTAAGCTCGGTTCACCGGGGTTGGATGTTTGGAGTGGTGTGGTGTAATTTCACAGCACTGCTTCATCTGCTCGTCAGCTCATCAAGCATGCTGACCCTGGGAGTTATCGCTATCGACAGGTGAGAGCTTACACTGTTCCAACGTATAGGGGTCGATACAAAAGCGATTGTATATATTATTTCAAATTAATAAATCTGCACTTGGACAAAGTCAAGGATTTTCTAGCATCATAGTCAGATGGATGATCAACCACTTATACCAAACTGGTGCTAATTATAGTCACATGTTCCATGAAACCCTGTCATGAACCGAAACAGAAATGGCTCTAAACCAGGTGATAAACAGCCAAACTGCTACCAAGGTGATGTGGAGAAAGACAAGACTGAGCACATCAACTGCAACAGGTTTCGGCCAAGGAACCCGTGCTGCAGATAAAATACACATCAAGATACTGCCCTTTCTAAATTGGAAAATGTCCTTCTATGTAATTAGCAAATTCTGGTACACCAATCTGGGATGTCTGGCAAGAAGGGGCCTTCATGGAAGAGTTGTTGACAAAATTCTATAACTTGAAATTGGGAACAAGACCCAGTGACTCAAGTCTACACAAAAACTGGGGTGTAGAAAATAGCAGCGGGTGCTCTGGACTAATGGGTGAAAATGTGAATATTTTTGCTGTAATGAGTGTCTGGAGGCAACCCAAAAACTACCCAAGTGCACCTATAAAATTTGGTTTAAAGTTCTTTTTTGAAACTTTCGTTTTTGAAAACTCATTGAATAAAACTAAATAGAGTGCATGATTCCACCCTTACAATTTCACCTTTTAAAAGATAACATGAAGCAAAAGTTTTAGTCCCTGAATTTTTATATTATTTTAACTTGTTTATTAATTGTATATGTTCCACGGCAAAGAGATTCCAATAAAGGTAAGTCAACAACATTTCTTGCCACAACATGTTTGATTTAACTGCAGTAGTCAATGATTGCACTGTTATGTTTAAGCCTCCGGTTCAGCATGACATTTAACTCTAGTCTTGCTTGAACCATTCCTCTGTAATCATGATCGTTCAAACCTTCTTTGTGTTTAGAGTTTAATAAAACGTCCCCTCGACCTTTACCAGTCATGTGCATCTCACAAGATCTTTACATGGACTGATTTCAATGATATTTCTATGAAATTTCCAGGTACTATGCTGTTTTGTATCCTATGATCTACCCAATGAAGATTACAGGAAACCGTGCTGTGGTGGCTATTGTGTACGTGTGGCTTCATTCTCTGGTTGGATGCTTGCCACCTCTCTTCGGGTGGTCTTCTTTTGAGTTTGACCGCTACAAATGGACCTGCACTGTGGCCTGGCACAAGGAAATCAGCTATACCACCTTCTGGATCACATGGTGCTGTCTTCTACCATTTATTGCCATGTTGCTCTGCTATGGAGTCATCTTTCGTGTGGCTCGGATCAAAGCTCGTAAGGTTTACTGCGGTAGTGTGGTGGTGGCTCAAGAGGAGTCCGCTTCTCAGAAGAATGGTCGAAAGAACTCCAACACATCTACATCTTCTAGCGGCAGCCGGAAAAGTCTGATTTACTCCGGGAGCCAATGTAAGGCCTTTATCACCATTCTGGTAGTGCTGGGCACATTTTTGAGTACTTGGGGTCCGTATGTGGTCGTAATCAGCACTGAAGCCTTGTGGGGAACAGGCAGTGTTTCTCCACAGATGGAGACCCTTGTTTCTTGGCTGTCCTTCGCCAGCGCTGTTTGTCATCCACTTATTTATGGGCTATGGAACAAGACTGTCCGTAAGGAGCTCTTGGGCATGTGCTTCGGCGACCGCTACTATAGAGAGTCCTTTGTAATTCGGCACCGGACCTCTCGACTCTTCAGTATCTCAAACCGGATAACAGGTAAACATTTTGATGGAATTGGTTCCTTGTTGGTAAGCTGTACTGTAGCAATATATGTGAGGGTTTATTGTTTGGCAGATTTGGGAATGTCTCCTCACCTGACGGCCATGTTAGTGGGCGGTGGGCAAGTTTTAGGACGAGGAAGCAGCACAGGAGACACTGGATTCAGCTACACCCAAGAGTCTGGTAAATACGAATTGCACAAGATTCTTCTATATAGACGAGTTTTAAAAATGAACAATATTTGATTTCTTAAGTCTTATGTCATAGAAAGGTTTTCACATTGTGGCAGTCGTGGCCTAGTGGATAAGGTGATTGACTGGAGATCAAAAGGTTGCGGGGTCGAACCCCAGCTCCACTAGGAGTCGAAGGTGGGATGAGTGTTGAAACTCTCTCCTTCCTGAGACAACCATTACTGTGGTGACCTTGAGCATGGCTGCCCACTGTTCCCGGTGTTTGTTCACGGTGTGTTTATTCACTGCTGTGTGTGTGCGCACTTGGATGGGTTAAATGCAGAGCACCAATTCCTTGTATGGGTCACTCCATACTTGGTCGGAACGTCACTTTCAGAAGAGTTCCAATCCCAATGACCTCAAACAGTGTACTTTGACATTTTGAGAATTTTCTTGCTCAAAATATTTGAAAAACCATGTCACTATGTTGGTCATGTGATCCAATGCATTTTAATGCCAGTCATTGGATTACAACAAGGGTAGAGATGTATTCTTATCCTTGCTCTGTTGCTCTCCTCAATAATGGTTCCCTTTTTTGGAAAAGATTACGTCTAGTTGTGTAATTTTAAGGGGAGGGAATTTTAACGGGGAAGACTTTGTGATGTTTTTTTTTTCCACAAAGAAACATCACAAAATCACAAGGTTCTGAAACCCCACAACCAATTGGTCGTCACTGCCTTTTGATGGTGGTCGAAACATTGATGATTTGGTGCATTGGTCAAAAATGTTTGTCTTATTTTTGTAATTTATCCACCGTTTAATCTAAAACTGCTACTTTCAACTAGTCATGAATTGCTTTAGACATTTTCAAAATGCCATCCATTAGTTTCAAGATAATTAGTTTTTCTTTGTTTTATCCCAACTCTAAACCATTTCAACGTTTTTGAGACTGATCAATTCTGTACATTGAAAAAATTAAATCTGTTTCATCATGTCATTTATTGCACCCAAAGCCAAGAATTGGCAGGGACATGGCTGAAGACCGATGTGCTGCTTTATAAACGGCCAAAGCATTTCAAAAGGTCCATGTCTGAAATTGAAATTCAATGTGTTGATGCAACACCATTGAGCCTGACTGAGGCTGTGCTGAATACATGTATAGTGCTGAAATCTCAAAGTATTTCTAAGTGACAGAGTTACTAAACTTAAGCTTCATTGCTTCACTCGATCTGATCAACATATGATGAATGAATGTTTTTCTGCCTCTGGCCAACCACTCCAAACTATTACCCATCTGGCCAACAAATATTGTTTAGCAAATTCAACATTTTCCCCGTTTGTCTACTCACTTCATGTTTTTCTGTAAGATAATGATCATCTCTCTGCATCTATACCAACAAAAAAAAACAAGCCAATATCACTTAAATGGTCAGTTGAGATGCTTTATAGACTACCATACCATTTGAGGAATCACAGAGTCCATGTGTTTGGCATCACACTCTCTCCAGACTGGTGTGGGTGGTGGTGATGGTGGTTTGCAGTGTTAAAAACAGAGATTTGATTGAAAGATATCCTGTGTGCTTTGTCTTCTAGCAACAGACGTCATGCTGTTGGACACCTACACCTCAGAGCTCCCCCATCATGCCCACTGCTCCACCAGCAGGAGGAGAAGCTCAGTCACATTTGAAGACCAAGTAGAGCAGAGTCCTAAAGGTATCCACACTGCTCTCATGTCAGTTCTGCAAACTACAGCCTTCAAACTGCCATCTGAACTGGTAAACTTGAATCGCTATATCTTTTCAGACTGGTACCACTAAAGGAATTCTGGTAACTGGTAACATTGAAAGAACTCGCTGAGAATGCTGGGAAATTTCCCCGTGATTTCACATGGTGTTTATCATAATAATAACATTTTTAAATGACTGCTGCCGACATTTTTGAAATTTCAACTTTGGTAATTTCATTGACAACAGAAACTTTTTAACCGTGATCAAAAGTTTACTCACCCTGGTGATTTTGGTTTGATGGCATGCAGAAAAACTGACGCAAAAGGGTTTAAGTCATTGGTAAAAATCCACCTTCACCACCTGCGATCAAATGTTTGTGTTTAAAAGGTTACTGAGTTTCTGGGTTCCTTATAGTTGGCTCCACTGCGAGTAAAAAAAAAAAACTTTTATCTCATCATTCCTATTTTCTAAAAATAATCCAAGGAATCAGAACATTTACCAGGGTGTGAAACTTATGAGCACAACTGTAGCCACTGAAGACTTCCATACACACTCCAAGTATTTGTGTATTTATAACATTTATAAAATATACTTCTCCCTTATCATGTGATGTAATAATGTAGCTAATTTGACACTATTAATTGCCTGATAACATGGAGACTCACATTATTGGTGACTCATTTAAAACCTGTTTTCTCATGAGTATGTAATTACATTTTATTTCCTCAAGGTGACCCTTCAGTGGTTCAAGTGACTGCGGACATCCACAAGTCTCTGGACAGCTTTGCATTTTCTCTGGCCAAAGCCATAGAGAATGATGCCAAGGTTCAGCTTTTTGGAGAGTGGACTCAAATACCCACAAGTCTGTTCACAGCAAGAAACACACAAAGAGCTCCTCGATACCTGGATGGGCAGAGACTTAGAATGGAAAGCATTGATGAAGGAATAGTTAAAGACGATGACAACAGTGAGGATAAAGAAGAGGAAAGTGAGGAAAAAATGTAGTTCTTTGATTTTCTTAAAGCAGCACTTTTTATTATCAAGGTGCAGAATTTAAACGTATTGCCAAATGTTTACAGTTAAAAGGTATGTATAATTTACATACCTGGTACAAATTCTTATTGAGGTTTTTTTTAGCATTTGCTGCTAATTGGTTTGTGAGGCCAAAGTTAAAAATACTGGCTGCATTTGCAACGATTCTGGTACAAGAAAAACTTAATTTACTCATGTGTTTATCAGTTATGTCATTACATAAAGGTAACTATAGTCATTTACATTTCTCTCTCAGTTTTTTGCACATTGTTGGTTTCGAGCTTCACACTCATTTAATTCAAAGAAATTATAATTACTCCTATTTGTATTGTCTGTGAGCAAGTATTAAAATGTTGCCTCACTTTTCCTCAATTTTAATTACATAGTAAATGCACTGAAGTCCCATGAACCTTAAAGAATGCATGCAAAATATTCTGGGATGGACCAATCACATTTTGGTGAATTCTGAAAGCCATTGGTTACGTTTCTATTTAGCAAAACAAATCCTCCCCTTAAGTAAAAGCACTTATCCCCAATTCACTGGTTATTATTGGCTATGACTGTATTTTGGGAACTACATTGTCTTTGTTTCCACCCTGCTTTTAATGAGGTTTCACTTTACAAAGTTTGGGGGGGGGGCATGTCATAAAGAGTTTATGGTGGGGCTGCATTTCTTTCATTTTTTCACTTGTTAGCCCTTGAAAATATACGCTTATGAATCAGGTCACTTCTATGAAGCCAAATGAATCAGTCCTCTTGGCCATCTTTGTTTCAAAGTGTGGTTTGAGCCTTCGCTGAGAATGGAGGGTTAAACAGTTCTTCATTTAAGCTTTTCCCCTTCCTTCTTCTCACATGAATATGCAAAATGGACAAGATTAGCCAGTCAACTTCCCAGTTCTATCCAAGCTCTAAAAGATATTCTCACAAAGAGCAATTTAAAGATCGAAAAGCAATCCACTATCACCCTGTCACAACTTTTTCTACAGCTAGCCTATTTTAGTGATCATGTTTGTGGTCGGAACCCTTGCTATAAATCAGTTTTCTCAGTTAGGAGGAGTTTGGATCACCACCAAACCCACTTGTTAAATGGGCCAATGATAACTAGAGATTAAACTCTTGATGTAGGCTAACCACTAAATTGATCCCATTCCCTCTATCCAATGGTATAAATGTAGCATGTCCACATGTCCTCATTATTGATGAAACAGAAACCTACCAGAGCCCCTACTGCACATATAATGGAACACTCCGCTTTTTTTGACGGGCTAAATCTCACAAGATAATTCTCAACGCACACTAAAACCATGTTTATTAACCCTTGTTTAAATTCAAATTCACTACCCTTTTGTGTTTTTATCAGCCATAAAATGAACTGCTGTAAAGGTCTTTCAGATCAATTTCTTTACACAAAAAGTAAAAATCCACCAATGCCAACATTGTATTTATCAGTAGTTCTGATTGAAGCTGAGGTAGTTATGCAAAACAAATAAATAAATTAAAAGGATATGTTGATTTATTTACACAGAAGGGTAATTTCCCAGAGAGCATTTGAGGTTTTTTTTTTATTTCTTAAAATATATGCAGTATATGTATATTTTAATTATCTCACCAAAAATCAATTCAATTAGATAAAACTTGTGGCCTAATTTAGACTGAAAAATCTGTACGGTGGAATTAAATGTCATGGTACCCAACAAGCCTCCAGTCATTTTTATTAAACAACTACACATTTAATGAATAAACCCAACAACTCTGTGGTGCACATTGACAAAAAAAGAACTGGAACTTGATCAGAAAACAACAATCATTTCAAAGAATGGCTTACATTCCTTTACAGTGTTGAATGAGTCTTGAATATTAGGAGAAGAGGAGATATTTCATTTGAGCTTTTCCCAGTCAATTAGCAGAGTGTTGATGCCAACAGCTGCCACAACAAAGGCCATCTGTGCTGTTAGAAGAGAGAACCACCACCTGCCAACACACACCACTGCCATTTGGCTAGACAGCAGTGTGATTATGGATAAAGCCAGTCTAAAATGCTTCTAGTTTTAATTCGTTTTTATGAACAGTCTGCAGTGTAACAATAAATATTGCAAGTACCTGTAACTGAAGTTAGCAAGAGGTGCCAGTTGTTTTTTTTTTAAAGCAAAACGAAAAAGTCATACTCTCAAACTCATGTCTCGCATGCATAACTTATGCTATATAAAACATTGTTTGAGGCTATAATAAGATTTCACACCATTCAAAGCTTATCCGTTTGATTTAACACATTAATATTGCACTTATTACTCTCAAGCACCCACTTCCTGCCTTGCAATTCCTTGCCAAACTCTTGTTTGAAATCCCCAAGTGTGGTTTGCCCTCACTGGGAGTCATTAGTAAGAAAAGTCTTGATAAAAAAACGATGCCAAAAAAATTAAACTAATACAGAAATATTCTATTTTGTAACTTGTACAAATCTCAAGTGCACTGTAGCAAAAACGATTGGTTATCAGGAGCGCTACTGCTCATCCTCGTTCTCCTGACCAGAGCCTTCTGAACGATCTCCCTCTACGCGGTCTGTGCAAAAAAAAAGGAGAAATGGTGGTAAAACGACGTTTCTGCACTGTGTGTTTGACTACACGTGAAAAACTACATTTACTAACTTTAATAAAAGGAGCACACAAGCTCTAAAGACTGATCTGATCACGATTTCCAGTGTGACGAGAACTCCTCAAAGGATCTTTTCTTCAACGGAGACCACATTTTGACTTGCAAGGAGGCCACATGACTGACCCCTAAACAAACACTTCCATTTTATTTAGAACCTTCATCAAATAATCATGAAATGATATTCTAGGTTTATAAAAGATGCTTGTTTATGGAGGGTCAGAAAAAAAATTTATATTAAAAGTTTAACTCAGAGAACATATATTACTCCTGTAAGATTAAATAAATTCAACCCTAATATCCCTGATCTTTGTTTCAAATGCAATAGGATACAAGGTAAATTTTTTTATTGTGTGTGGGAGTGTGAGGAGGTACAAAAATTTTGGGTAAAGGTGACTCAATATATTTCCCAATTTATATCCATTCCAATTCCATTATGTCCTGGATTACGTATATTAAATATGTATGAAGACAGTTGTGCTCTGTCTACTGTAGAAAGAAAATTGATTGACTTGTGTTTAATACAAGCAAGGAGTTGTATAGCTTTATGTTGGAAAAATGCTATTCGCCCCTCTATTGGACTATGGTTGAGAAACCTAATAACATGTTTGGCTCTGGAAAAGCTCACTTATATAATAAGGAAAAAAGCCTCTGAATTTTGTGATATCTGGGAGTGTTTTTGAATTTTGTGAAAAATGGAGATATTGAAGAAGCTTTGGAAATCTGAAATTGTGGAATGTGAAATGGTGCTTAATTTAATTATTATTATTATTTATTTATGTATTTATTTATCTATTTTTATTATTATTATTATTATTATTATTATTATTATTATTATTATTATTATTATTATTATTATTATTATTATTATTATTATTATTATGGTTATTATTATTATTATGTTTTTATTATGTTCTTATTTTTTCTCCTAAGCCTGCCTGGGGTTTTGGGTATTGGGGTTTAAACTCTTGTAAATCAATAAAGACATGTTTTACAAATTAAAAAAAAAAAAAAAAAGTTTAACTCAACAGAACCAAACGTTGTGTACAGCTTTAAATCAAATATCACTGTATCTCAAAACCGATTTCTATAGTGTTCTAAAATTATGGTGATTATCATAGAGACCATTTATGCTTTGATGTCACACAGTGGGCCACACGCCTTTAATTGAGATTGAGTTGCAAAACAAGCATTAAATCAGCTGCTTTAAATAAAGGAAAGTGCCAAACTATGTGAGAATTTCTGATGAAGTTAAAAAGAAATGGAACTGTTTACCAGATCACCAGCTGGCTGGGAACTGAGATTTGTCCAGAAATTGGATTTTCTGCTGAATTCTACATTGGGAAAGTTTAAGTCAAAACACAGTTTAAAGGCATACAGAAACTTTGGTGCCTGGTCGTACCTCAAGCTGTTTTTGTTA
This sequence comes from Danionella cerebrum, assembly GCA_007224835.1. Classification (NCBI taxonomy): domain Eukaryota; kingdom Metazoa; phylum Chordata; class Actinopteri; order Cypriniformes; family Danionidae; genus Danionella; species Danionella cerebrum. The sequence continues at coordinate 350,954 of SRMA01027134.1, read as the reverse complement.
GGAATATTTGTACAAGTTACTACCTTAAAATGTGTTTGGCTAAAGTTAAATTGATTTTATTTTAATGTCAATTGCACAGGAAATGGAATACAAGCATAAAGTGGCGCAAATAAGCAAAGTCCTTTTTGTTGATGCTTAAACGTTGTCAGTCTCTTACCTTTTATGGAATAATAAGGCCAAAAAAAGAACTAAGCAATGGAGGATTAAGACTAGTGCTGGACGATTAATCGCAAAGTACTTGAACTTGACATTCTGAGCCTATAATTAATACAATTTTTCAATTACTTTCCCTTTAAAATAACACTATCACATGGTCATGTGACATAACTTTTCAGTGCACTATGAGGAGAAAAGTAAATGTAAAAAAATCTGTATTCAAGTTAAAATGTTTAGTTAATCAAGACTGATATTTGGAAAATCCCCCAGCGCTAATGTAGACGCTGGACTTCCTGTCAGAAAAGGTTTGGGCTGTCAGGCTCCAATCGAAAACGATCTTGAACTCAGTTGAGGAGGTTGGATAACTCCAAAATACCATAAAAGATAAGCAGATAACTCTTTCAGTCAAATCCAAGTTTTCAGATCCTAGATTTTTGCAATTTGCAGAATAGTGTCCCTGAAGTCTTTAATAATCAGTTTTAGCATTTTCAGTGTTAGCGCAGGTCAAACACATTCACTGTTAACGCATTAATAGGGTTTTGGCCACTCACTTCACAACTTCGTCATGTGCAAACCCTCTACTTTCTTGTGTTTAGGGGATGTAAGATCACAGATCTCTTTACAAATACTCAACCATTATTTGCATTTACTGAAAAATAGTAGTAGAGGCGCTCAGCTAATATGTGATGACTTACGGTAAATATTCCAAAAGTAACTACAGTTCTCACGCACGTATGCAACGTTTACCTGTTCTGATGTGATTTAAAGATGCCAGCATTCGAAGCATGAACGAAGCAGGAACTGTAATGGTGTTCCTGGTCTCTTCCAGCATCAACTCATTTCGAGCAATCACCTACAAAATGAAAAAGCATTTATTTCACACTGCTCTGCCACAATGTTATTCTCCACAAGTGCACAGAAAATCCTCCTTTTTACCAACTTTTGCCCGTCAAAAGTTAATCATATGATGCTCATTGTTCAATGACACCCATCTGTATTTGCAAAAGGAAAAAAGCCACGGTGCTTGGAGCTATACTGCCCTCTATTGGTCTACTTGAAAGAAACATGTTCATAATTCAATCGTCCTCAGAACACAACAGAATATGTTCAAGTTTATTCTCTTTCAAACGTTATTTTATGAAGTGAAAAAAACACATTTTGGTGACAAACCATGACAAAATGTTTGATTTCTCAGCCATTTTTCAGAAAATATTAATGATAACACAAACTCTTTTCCCGTTAATAGATACTGATTGGATGAATCCATCTCTTGTCAAACAACTCTTTTTTTTATGTGTTTACTCTTTTTAAATCTAAAGCTTTGCAGTTATGGTTGTTGCTAAAATGTTCAATTTTCATCTCGTGGCTCCAAATAACTTTGCCCCAGAAGTCTCTGAGTTGTTCGCTGTATTGTGGCATATGCGTAGTAATGGCTTTCTTCTGGAAAATGTACCCACTTTTCTTAAAGTTTCTCCTTATTGAGAGCCCTGTATTTCACCTGAGGTTATTTATGGGTTTTACTTTGCGTTTTTGATGGTCTACCTGGTTTCAATAGAATCCTTCACTTTTGAACTTTTGAGTGGGAAAAAGTTAATGCGCCAATATTCATATTTTCTAATAAAATGGCGAAGAAATCGGAACATTTGCCAGAGTGTGTAAACGTATGAGCACAGCTGTATCCATGTGAATGATAATATCACACAGAAATGCTACTGGTCTAATTGAATTCAATGTGCTAAGCTAATGCTAGTGTGTCATATCTGGAGAAAGGCCTGTATTTCGTGGGGATATGGAGAATGAGCGGGAATCGAGTGTGGCATCTCTGGTCTATAAGCATTACTGAACAGAAATCTACCTCTTCAGCAAGGACTCTGTTGAAAGAAGGGGTCTGTTCTAAAGGAGACCACAGCTTGATGTCGTAGTCGATCCCAGATGATGCAAGAACTGCAAAAGAAGAGATTAAGTGAAATCAGACCATGTGATGGGAAATGACTAAATAAATAGTGTGCTTAGCTCACTGGGGTCATAAGGGTGAGGCTGCAGGCAGTTGACCACATGGTTGTCGGCCTCCAGCAGCATCAGATGCTCTCCTGTGTGTCTATCCCAGATGAAGATATGGCCGCAGTCAGATCCACTCATCACAAAGTTATTCCCCCAGAAACACGACTCCTTTATCTAGAAACACAACCAGGTCAAGATGGGGTCATCACTGGGAATGAGTCTTTACTTTCCAGTAGGTTGCAAAGTACCATAGTTCTGGAGTTGCGATGCCCCTTGTACATCATCTTGACAGAGGGTCTTCTGATGTTCTGGGTCTCGCTCTCCTCCATTTCACGTCTTTCTTTTCTCCTGCGGAAGAGCTCCTGGATGCGAGCTGCGGCGGAGCGTCTGTTAGAGAAGAAGCACGTTGAATTGATTTATTTGCTTATTAAATCAAATATAACTGCTTCAGGAGGCAGATTCAATTAATTCTACCCTGTTACTGTTTAGCTCGAGAAACCTTCTCTTAGAAACTAATGAATTAAAATAAACAGTACTGTGTAACAGTTTTAGGCAGGTGTGGATTAATACTGAAACAAAGAATATTTCATTAATATAATCAGTGATTATTTATTAGTTAATTGACACAATGCAACATCCCAAAAAAATCTAAATCAAATCAAAATGTGGTGTTTTTACCCTTTGCCTTCAAACCAGCATCAATTATTAAAGCTGCCCTTGCACAAAGTCAAGGATTTTGCAAGATTATATACCAAACCCAGTCATGAACTGAAGAACAACTGTGTAGGAGGCTTAAACTGGGCGAGGAACAGCCCAACTCTGCTATTTTGGTGAGATTAGACAAATTGTTATCATGGAAATATAGTGCACTTCATCAACAAGTTCTCTCCAAGATTTTAAAGCAGAATAGTGAAGCTCTTTTGAAGAAGCGTAAAGAAACTGTGAGACTTGATAAATACACATCAAGTTTTTTTGAAAAAGCAGTAAAGCAATAGAAGAACTGGGAGGTCCCAGTGAAACCCAGGTGCACCCTTCTACTGTTTGTAGAATCTGGCCGGAAGTGGTCTTTAGACAGATGTGAAGGCAAAAGCCATACCCCCAACGTGGTTAAGAAAGTCACATGGAGAGAAATTGCAGCAATATTTGAAGTTTATGGCTGTAGTAGAAAGCAGTGGGGCTGGAAAAGGCATGATGATGAGTGTCTGCAGGCCACCGTGAAGCATAGTGGAGGTATTGATTAAGGGTGTCCTCACTACTGAGAAATACAGGCAGATCCTTGTCCATCATTCCAGACCAACAGGACGACATAACATACAGCCAAAGTCATTTTAGAACTAGTTTCAGCATCAAGAACTGGACTGGAAGTACTGGAAGAGAGGGCATAGACCCCATGGAGCTCTGATCTCTATATAATCAAGTGTCTGGGATCACAGGAACAAACAGAAGGATGTACATCCACAGATTGGTTCTCCAAGATGTTTGGAACAAACCTCTAGTTCTGTAGGTGCAAGTGTAACTAGAAGAATTGCTGCTGTTTTCAAGGAAATGGATGGTCACAGCAAATAAAGACTTGATTTAGATTTCTTTTTTCTTCATTAATTGCGTTCACTGATGAAAAACAAATAAACTTTACATAATTAGCCTGATTGATTATTCTATACATGCCTCTTGGTAGATCTACAACTAAAGATTAACATAATATAACTCTTTTATATCATATTGACTTTTTATACTCATAAAATATTTTTTACTTTATAACTCATGTGTAAAGTACACCTTCCCTAGTTAGTAGATAACTAAATATCACCACACACTTTGCACACTCTCAGACAGTTATAATGGTGCATTATTAGTTCATAGTAACATCTAACCGTTTGCACACAAAGGTTAATACAAAGGATGCCGTGTTCAGGCTACGCAATGTTTTTTTGTGTCCCTGATTGACCATTGCATGATATAACTGGAGTGTTTGCACCAGCTCTCAGGATCACTCCCTGTTCAGAAAACAAAGTCATGAACAACTTTAGCCTGCTTTATTTGTGAATTACCCAGACGTGAACCTAGGATCAAAAATTCCCAAATGTGGCACAAATATTGTCTATTTTGGCAGTAAATTTGATTCGTCAAAGACATCCAAACATCCACAAAAACCCCATCTTATATTGTTATTTACCCAGATTATAATATATTTAGTCTCTGCACAGACCACTGTTTTGAATGAAGTAGGAAAAACACAACCCACCTATTGTTTCAGTTTGATATCAAATATAATGTGTAGATTTCAAAAAGGTTATTAGCTTTGATATGTTAGGTTTTAAACGACACATAACGTAAGAATTGTCTTACAGACGTCAAACAGTGCCATCTAGTGGCAAAAAAGGCTCCACCCACCAGCTCAACTAACAACCGGATTCACCTGGAGATGTTACGGCGCCCCCTGGACCTACACCTAACACAGTCATCATCTGTTTATACCATAGTTTATATAAATCACACTGCTGTTGTCGCCCAAATGAGGATGGGTTCCCCTTTTGAGTCCGGTTCCTCTCAAGGTTTCTTCCAAAAGGGAGTTTTTAAAAAAAAAAAAAAAGGGATAACCCTTGGTAGTACAAGAACTGTGATATGGTGAGTGCTTTTCAAAGTTCTGGCACAAGTGTATAAGATTTAGGAGAGGTTCGCTTGGTTTTAAGATGTTTTCTTTGCTTTTCGGTGGATTTATGAATTTTTATTCTGTCTCAACACTTTTGATTTTTGTTATAAAGCTGTTCATTTCTCCAATTTTTAGATTTTTTTTTTGTACAATTAGAGGTTCGTTGTGGAACTATTGTGTAATGTAAAATGCTCAAAAAGGCCCCAGACTTCAAAGGATTAATTACATGTTTTAAACCAACATGTAGATTCGTTTTTTTTTTTTGTTTTTTTTTATAAAACTCCAAAAAATGTTAAAATGACTCATTGTATTACAGTTTTGGAAGTGCTTACTATGCAAACTATTACTTTATATTAGCTATTTAAATGCAAAGTCTTGCTGCTGTATCACTAAAATTATCCATTGCGCGACTAATAAATATATTTCATGTTTAAACTGCCAAAAAGTGACTTAGACTTTTATTTTAATACAAATGACACTTTTAATTATTGTGTAGTCTGAACCAGGCAGGAAACATCTTTGCACTCATATTAGTGGCATTCTCAGAAACGGTACCTGATCATTCTATCCCCTACAGCTGATCCTCTGTAACTAAATCTAATGAGAAAAGCAGAAATTCACTTGGGACCATCCAAAACTTCCTTTAACATGAGGACATCCCGTCTGCAGTAACATTAGCTACATGGTCACAACTGGGATCATTAAACATGCTAACATGACGAGAGTCCATACCTCTGTCCCTGCCCTCCTCTGTACCTGGCTGAGGGGATCAGGATGGGGTCGTCGTCGCTGTCATCAGAGTCCTGGTTATTACGAGAGGCTCGAGTGGAACCCTGAGCACCCGTCCCATCAGCATGGAAATCTTCAGGGGGGTGAGAGGATTGTGTTGTAGAATGTTCTTCTGAAGGTACAACCGGTGGTGAGGCAGTTTGTGAGCTTAGAGGGGGCTTTTCTCCATCCCCCTCCACCGCTTGGCCGTCATCAAGAATGGACTGACTTTCTGAAGAAGGGCTCGATTCTGTAAATGTGGGGGAAAGGGACGCTTTTGTTAGGAAATAGAAAAGGCATGGTTAGGCAAGGGTTTAGGTATTTAATTTACAGTACTTCATTATTCTGTCAATTTTATTTAAAAGAAGACAAAAAAAAATCATAAAAAACAATAATAAGCACTCTCCCAATAACCTGACATTGTATGTAAGTGACAACTTTTCTGTCTCAATTTGGAACTTTACTTCAACAAGGTTTGCAAAGTGTTCTCTAAAAAGTGCTCAGAGTCCATCTTGGATCTGATCCTGGTGTTTTATAAAGGAGACAAGGAAAGCAGGATAAAGCTTTGGCTTCACCACATCAAGTTGTCTTTTGAATGCTGACTTATAAATCTCTAAGGGTTGATCCAGTCTAAGGTGATTTGTACCAATCAGAAACTTGTTAATGAAATATTAATCATAACCCATTAAAGAAGACTCTAGAAGCAAGGTATAGGAAGGTATAACAGAAAGCTCAGCTTTTTATAGCTTTAAACACTGAAGATGCTAACAGCAGAGGGAGAGAGTGAGAGAGGTTGGGGAATGGAAAAGTAAGGGGATTTAAAGAGCCAAGTGACTTTTTTGAAAGTTCAAACGGGAGAAAGAGCATTTCTCAGCAACCTGCTAAAGGAATGCTAGCACATTCCTAGTTGTGATGAAACCTATAAAGACCTCGTATTTTAACTTTATATTGCCTAACTACATTTAAAAATATGACTTAGTCCTGGTCCGTGGTATAGTGGACGGTGAGCAGGACACATAAGCGCGGTTGCGCAGGGCGACGCAGGTCTTGAACCTGCCGTCTTTCCCATCCCACCCCATTCTCTCTCCCCCTCTCTTCCTGTCTCCCTCTACTGTCCTATCTGTTCAGAAAAAAAAGAAAAACCAGTAAACATATATAAAAAAAAATGACTTAAAAAGTGTTGTAATTTATTTCCTACATAAAGTGTTATTCATGTTTAGGTCAAGGAGCAGTGAGAGTTAAAAAATAAGCAATAGTGACAAATCTAATCTCTTTAGCTGTTGTTTTTGTATTTTCTGGTGGATGTCAAATCTGACAAAGATGGAAACCTCGAAAGCTCTACACTAATGTGAAACAATGAAAACAATCAATACAAAACTCTAGAGCTTCTATGGAGCTTTTATGATTTCTCAACGAACTCACACAATGGCATGAAAAACAGACTTAAAATGAGGGTAATCCTCTGGAATAATAAAAAACAAATTCAGAAATGTACTTCGTAATGGACTCAGGGTGTGAAAGGGTTAAACTGGTCACAATGTACATTTTATAATCATCATGACATGACTGACTCACTCTGTTCTGAGGTTTGTCCGGTGGGCTCCTCTCTGGCCTCGCTCTCGCTAGGCTTGTGGACTCCACTGCTGCCCTTGGTGCTAGGCCCCGGAGTGCTCCTGTACACAAATGTCTCTTTCAGGGGTATAGGGTTATGCCCACAATAAAATGTGAATTACAATATTAAACAAAAATGAAAACATTGAAAACTATTCAAAGTATTTCCTGTGATGGACTGGTGACCTGGTGTACCCTGCATTTCGGAACCATGTGACCCTTACGGATCAAGCAGGTAAAGAAAGAGAATGAATTATTGAAATACATATTTATTTTTTACATTATAATAAAACCCAAACCTGCAGCTGGTTTAACACCCAGTGCTCTAAAGTCATCCTTCAGGCAAGTACAGACCGAAAAAAACAAAGTAAAGCAGTTCAACATTTTAAAGTACCGGTAGTAATTTCTTCATTTTACCCCGCAAATGTGGTTTAACTGAAACATGAATAAATAAAAATAATAATAATAATGATGATACAGTATATATTTGTGATACGAAACTGTAATAAACCTTCAATCCATGTTAAACAAATCTCTCTATTAGTTAGTTTTGTTAAATTACATTTTCAATTTGCTTTATTTTTAATTATTTTACTTAAAAGTATTTATTACTTTTAGTTTTTATAGATGAAACCAAAGAGCAATTTATCTACAATCAGTTGTTTTTGTAAACACAAAATACATTTTCAGTTTTTCATTTTAAGCCACTTTTACATGTTCTTTTTTCGCATTCTTTAACTATAATAAATTCTATTAGAATTGCAGTGACATAGAAAAAACTACCTGTGTTGTTTTCAAAAGTAATCTATATCTTCCAGCCAATCAGAATCCATTATTCAGGCTCAACAGATTCAGATGTTTGTTTGGTGCAACCTGTGTGGAGATGTCAGAGGTCCAGTTCCCCAAGCACTCACCACTCATCAGTAAAAGCCAGTTTGATGGTGCTGGTTGTGGTGCCCTCAGTGCTGTAATGGAGACTGAGGACAGGTTCCGCCGTCGCAGTCCGCACAGATCCTGGAGGGGTGCTGGCGCTTAGGGAAACTGCAGATGTGGATGGCACACTTTCTGTAGATTCTTGGCTGAGGCCTGCTCTCAGATCACTGGATGCTGCTTCTGCAACTCCTGGAAAGAGCACAAAAACACAAAAAAATACAAGGTTAATGATTTTTGAAAACTTTCAGAGCCTTCTTTGTACTTTTGCGGTTCTTAAAAACACATGGACAAACACAGCATGCAATCAAACAAACTCTAAGATGCTCTAAGATCACACGCACACGCACACACACACACACACACACACACACACACACACACACACACACACACACGTTATTAAAAGACAGATTCGAAGTTTTACAAGTTCAAAGCTGCAGGCAGTTAACCGTAAAGTTATCAGGCTTTTTAACCAATTCCGACTTTAGGAGAAATGAAGAGTCTTTTCTTCGAAATTGTGTCAGAAATAAAGCCTGTTTGGGGAAAAACATGTACAATCCATGTTTCTACCATGTTTTTCCTCATGTGAGCCCAGAAAATGTTATTTGAAGCCCCTTTGGACTCTGGATGACCTGAATAAATTTACACACAACTTTAAAAGATGATGTAGAATGTCCAGTGATTGCCTTCCTGGGATCATGAAGGAAAAGGCTGCTTCCATCAGAGATGGACAGAGCTCAGACGCAAGAGTTAAAAAGGGGGAAAAGAGGAAAGGACGCACCCTGCTCCTCCGCCAGAGTCATGGACCTGAGCTGTTTGTTTACCACTGATGAGGGAGAATCTGAAACGAAAATAAGATTTGTACTGAAAAAAAAAACCCACGTTCCTCGTGTGTACCACGGCAGGGTTACAAACTTCCAATAGCTCACTACGTCAGAAGCAAGAATTAAGATTTCTACAAATGAGTGGTCCAACTGGAAACTCCTGCACAGAGGTGTGGGGTGAGTGGTTATGCTCAGGCTTCAAGCGGAATCAACACAGCAATCCACTACTCAGGAAACAACTTTGAGGTAGAAATCAACGCCTCAATCACAACCACTGACTCACTGCAACCGGAAATCATGAGTAAGCCACAAAGAACCACTGCTGTTAACCAGTGATGCATCGAAATGTCAGTGTCAGTGAGATATATCCAGCTGCAGCAGCATCACTCGCAGAACACCAGTGTGAGATTGGTTAAAACAATCGAGAGACTCCTCGCTGCAGACTGTAGCACAGTGATGCAAGGTACGATAATATCAAAACGAAATTATGCAAAGAGCCATTTGCGTTTTTGCACTGGTGCTTCGAAAGTGGTGTTGGTCACATGATGCGGCTCTTAACAGAGACACCTTGCCGCCAATCTCACACTGGTGTTCTGGAAGTGGTGGTCACATGATGTGGCTGCAGCTGGATACTATTGGTGTCAGTTGATAAGAAAATATATGGCAAATAATTTTGTGATTGTGAACTTGTCTCAGTGGAATCTATCAACAGATGGCAGCAAACACATAGGTTTAACATCTGTGTTCTTAGTTTATCATGCCATTGGCATTTTATATATATGTATATATACATATAGCAGAAATGTTTATAATGTCTATAATTATAATGTCTATAATTTTGGATCTGAAAGTTAGAACATGTTAAAAATTAGCAGAAAAATGTACAAAACTTAATTAAAATTTACGTATTTTGACATATTCACAAGAAATGCTGCTGTTAAAACTATACAAACTATCATTAAACAAAGATGTTTTGTCTTTAATTTGTAAAAAAAACTATGATTTCTAAGAAATTGTCATCAAAACAAGAATACATGGAATATTGACGAACTTCTGGAGAGTTTAACAGAGTTAGAACAATAGCTTTAATAACGTTTGGGCATCATTTGACTTCTACTACCTCTTGAGAGCTCTTAAATCAAGCCTATAACTTATTGCTCCGTAATTATTCTGTAACATTTAACCTTGTCAATTGATTTCAAATTTTTCTAAATAAAAAACTACTGGTAATAAAAAAGAATAACAAAACCTTCCTACCGAGGTTTCGTTCCTCTCGGTAGGAGTCGCTCTGTTTAACTTGTAACCTTGGGAACGCTGGCATCATGATGTTGTCGGTCCATAAGAATGAAATGTTTTGGAGAATAGAAATATATTATTAAAGAGGTGGGTAAGAATTATAATTAGTCTTTAATCAGATTTCTCTTTTTACAGGGCAGCGCTTCCCTGATTGAAATTCGATGCCGTTTATTCTTATAAAGAAAACATTCTTGGGGTAAAACATCACCGTCTTCAAAGAAGCAGCGTGAATGGGAATGTCCAGCAGTTAGACCATCGAGAGGAAGAGCAAGACAAAGCAGCCAAAGGGGTCAGAAGGTTAAAGGAAAGCAGGGATGCAGGCTGGGAGGAGTCTGTAACCTGCATCAGAAGCTTCCGCAGGTTCTGGAGCCTGTAGACCTGAGCTCTCAGCCCCTGAGGGTATGGGGACAGAAGGCACTGTGCGTCTGCCCTGTCCAGGGGGATCAGACAAATTAAGTAGTCTCTGCAAACGCCTGCACACTAAACTTACCGGCAGCCTGCGAGGACCATATTCTGAGAGTGTGGGGTCAGAGAAGAGAGGACAGTGATGGGACAGGAAGAGAGAAGAGAACCAAATCATGGGAGGAAGGATGGGTTAAAGTGATTAAATGATAGAAGCTGATGTCAGACAAGATTGCAGAGTTTCATAAACCAGCAAATAAAATTACATATGCTCTAAAGACACATGTTTTATGGACATGACAAGAAATTAGAAAACGAAATGCCTGCAATCGAAAAATGGGCAAGGTTTAAAAATCAAGACCAGGACACAGATATTCATTTTCTTATGCTTATACGATGTCGACCTGGGGCCTCTTGGCACTCATGAAGCTTACTTTAGGACAGCAAAATGCTAAAAATGCAGATTTAAAGAGTACACAAAGCTGAACCTGAAAACACTTCCAATGCTTCAATGTTTAGCTGAATTTATTTGACCAATACACCACGTAATTAAGGATAAATCTTACATTATACTGTAGGCCCCTGGTTGAACCTAGGTATTGTTTTCCATCTCAACAGCTGGTGGAATTTTGGAACCTAGGCACTGTCGTTAAAATGAACTATTTTTATTTCATTCAAGGATGTTGGATATCTACTAATTGTTTTCTACTAAAACAAACACCACATTTTCGCTTGCCTTCGAATCCTTGTGCACTGCTAATTGATTAGCATAAACAATTAGCATTTTCTGAAGGGAATGCATGAGTGCTATAAGATGGCACTACTGCTGTTGCATACTACAAACGTCTGTACTGTAATTAGTTCTGTCTAAAGTGAATATTACTTTCTTATGCCATCAGTCAACATTTTACCCAAAAAAATCATGAGTATGTGCACAAACACATTTCCGCATCAGTCAATGTTGCTGACAGTGAAACGTTTTTTTTTTCAGGGTCAACCTAGATCATGTCAATTTCACTGCATGTGAACAGTGTATGTGACAAATAAAGGCTACTACTACAACTACTACATCTACTACTACTATGCATGGAATTGAGAGGTAAAATATATTTTAGAAAGTTGCGCACCATTAAAAATAAACTTTATCCACTCTTTTTTCAAATCAGAATTCAAGGATTTTCATTACAAATTTTGAAGGCACTGAGCATCTCCTGATAACCCTCAGCTAGCTATAGTTACGAATATGGATGGGGCTACAAAGTTTTCTCACCAGATAAAGCTGCCTCTCTCGAGGTTGTGGGTGTGGCTGAGGGTGTGGTTGTGGCAGATGGAGTGGGCGTGGTGTCCTCCTGACTCTTCTGCTCTGCCTCTGGGGACGACAGTAGAGAGGATGTGGTGGCACTCTCCATGGAGGTGGAACTGGAGGGAGGAGGAGCAGTAATGGTTGAGGGGGAGCCTGAGGAGGAAGAGGAGGAGACCGATTTGGGGAGCAGCTGGTCTGATGTAGCAGGTGGAGGAGGAGGTGTGGGTGTTTCCACCTCCATCACTCCTTCAGCCGGTCCATCAGGGGGCTCCTGTACGACAGCGCTGGTTTCTGAGGTCATTAATGTACCTTCCGGTCGAGCTGCTGTACCTGGACACAAAACAACAAACCTCAGATTTGGAAATGAAAAAAATTCAATATGTTTTCCTGTTAAGTTTCGATCATAATTCGAAACTTTAATAAAATTTTTTGGTTCCACCTTCAATCTCAAGGGTCCTCTCCACTAAAGCACCCTTGACATAGAACACTTCACCTCTTCTGGTCCTACCCTCTGCTCCCAGATCATCACTTGGTGAACTAGCTTTCAGTTTTTAGCTGCTCCTTTTTTGTCCTGATGTACGAATTTGTTCATTTAATACTTAAAGAACCAAATAAAACAAATGCAGAACTATTAAATAGATATTAAAAAGAGGTGAGTCCATAAAACTGACTTTATTCTCTGAGTTTTTTTTAGATTAATATTATCATTTTCAAAAAAAATACTAAAAATCTTTCATGGTCACTAAATATACAAATCTTTTTTGTCATTGAACACTTTGCATGAACCTGGTGTTGTACCTCTGGGTCGAGTTTGTGGTCTAGTTCTGCTGGTCTGGGCTTCGCTGGCCTCCTCAAACCACCGGGATAACATGTCTGACATTCTCTGCATGAGCGATACGTTTGGACTCTGCTCTCCTGCAAAGAGAATAAACCCAATCGTGATCAAGATCAGAGTCTTGAAAATCTTTAAGTTGGAACTATGATCAACATAAACAACCCCCCTTTTCTCTGTGATGTTTCATCTTGAAGATATTTTTGTTACCATTTTCCATTTATCTTCAATGGCCATTGTAAGTATATAACTCCTTCTAGAGCATGGGGTTCAAATACTTTTGCACAGTGTTTGATTTTCTCTTGTAGAGACTGTTCACAAGTGTGGTCAGTTTGAAGGTTCTATGAGATTCTCAGTTTGAGTTACACTCTTTTAAAGTTTGGACCCATGATATGTCAATGGAAAATTTCCAAGTATTCTAGCAATTTCACAGAATTTCTTTAGTGGAACCCGTCTGAAAAGATATAACAACCCGAGTCAGACCACTTTGGACGTTTTAGTAAAGTTTGGTATTTGAACGGTCTAGGAAGAGATGGAAGATGCAAAAGACATAACATTATATTAGCTTTTTGCAGATGTTGCAGAATTTATTGAATTCAGACAATAAAAAGCTTTTTAATGGCAGTTTTAAGAAGTACCCTTTTAATCAGATGCCCACAAAAGGATCTACTGCGGGTGCAAGAATCTGAAGTCTCCCTGTTTATAAACAGAGCCTTGTGTGAATGTACTTTCCATGCTGTGGTGTTAAGTAAGTATTAGTGGCCGTGTGCTCTCATCTTACCATCTCGCTCTCTCTCGCTCTCGGGGCGAGCACGAGGACCTGTGTCTGACCAGTCTCCTCTGAGCCTCAATCGTTTCACTGGAGGCTGTCGCAGCTGTGGACACACAGATCAAGGGGCTGTCAATCACAGTCCTCACAGACACCATAAAAATAAACCTTGCCACTTCGAGCCAGCACACAGTCATCCAGAATAGCACACAACAAGATCACAGAATGGTAAAGTAGTCTGTCTCTCTCTTATAAATGTAGAGTTGAGATCATGGAAAAAAAGATTTCTAAATGAAGGGAAAATAGAGCAAGTGCATTGCACATAATCACTAAAATACATTTAACAGTTTCTAGAATATCATTAAACTTATAAATTATACATAAACAGTACAAAACTTAAATTTATTTAAAAATATAGAATAATATATATATATTTTTAATCCCAATTTACTTGTAAAGTTTGGATCATCTCTCAATTTCTTTACATAAGCCATGTTTCCATCCAAAGATTAAATGTAAATAAATTAAATGTATGTGCAAAACTGAAATGTCACTTAAAATATTGCCGAATAAAGCGCCATTTCCATCCAAGAGAACAAAATCATCGCTGTACCCATATAAATGGAAAAAAATGGAAGTTGCTGCTGTAAGAGAAGGCTTGCTTTTGGAGGCGGGAGACTGCTCTATGGGAACGCAGCCCGTCAAGACCATTCTGGGACTTTGGTTAAGGAATTTTAGAATGAGCAAAACAACATTTCTGATGTTGTGCAATGAAATCGGTCGGTGGGCTAGCCCATTAATGCCGTCCCATCGCACCCCAGTTCCGACAGATAAACGCAGTGCCATTGCATTGGGATTTTTTTAGTAAATGTATTTCCAACAAAGTTTATGCACATTTTTTTTTTTATCAGATAAAACATTTATTCTACTCAGTTTGAAAACTTCATCCTAATCCATCCAACTTTTTTATGCGATTTCCAAAATGCACATTAAAAACATGCTACTATTTAAAAAGACTATTTACATCTACTTAAGGGTGTGCAGCGTCTTAAGTGCATTTTTCCGTCCCTCTATCTTACGACTGGCTTTGAAGTGGCAAGAAGGACAATGGAAACATGCTAAAAATAACTAAAAAAAAATGGCATAACTATTTTTGTTACAATATTGTATTGTACTAAAATGTAACTGATAAGCATCAGTCAAACATACCCAACAAACACGGAATCACTGCATGAGACTTGTTAAAAAGGACAGAATTTGCAGTTATCATGTGTTCACCCCTAAAAATTCTATTTTCGTTCTTCTTTTCTGCATGGGAAATTGAAGAGAGAGTGAAAACAATGGCCTTTTTTGAGAAGTGATAATTTCACTTTCACCTATGCACTTTCTTGAACTCAATGATTTTAAACGTAAAGTTCAGAAGTAAAGCAGAAAAAAATAAAAAAGCTAACTTCTTTACTTTGTTTCTTTTACTCTAGGTCTGTTGATTCTGTTCAGACCTTGTGGTGATGTTGCCCATCACTTTCGCACTTTGTCCATCGAAGTCTGTCAGGTCGTTCTATTTGGGGGCGAGGGTCCATCAACAAAAGACTCAAACCAAAAAAGACCACACAAAGCACAACAGAGACCAATGACGAACTCTGTCTAAAAATACTCTAATGATGCTCCCTGAAGCTTCTCTCCACTTCGGATTTCTTGCCTTAGCTAAAAGCTTGAAGAGGACGGTTATAGTGTTTGCATGCTGTTATCCATCAAAATCTATTTTATTTTTATTTAATTAATGTCCCCTTAAAGAAACACTGTTTTACATAAGCTTATTCTACAAGAGATAATAAGTAGTGCTTTACCAAATTTATTCAGCTTTGTCTGGTGATATGCCTTTTAGCATTAGCTTAGCATTAGCTTAGCATAGATCATTGAATCTGATCAGAGCAGTTGCTTTTCAAATCAGATTGATCAAAGACACTCCATATCAATACCATATTTTGAACTGGATTTGAGTATAATTATCTTTTAAGTCAAGCTAATTATACATTTAAAACATTTATAATTTATAGGCTGCTATCCTTACAACTTTGCTGTAGCAGGAGCAACAATACTATAACCACTTTAAATTTACATACTAAGATTAGGCCACAGAAGACCTATCATAAGCCAGCATTCATAAGAAATATTTCCTCTCTAAGATTAACCAACAACTGTAGCCTCTCTACAAGCAAGTAAACCTTAGGTTAGTAGCAAGGGTCTGCTGAAGTAACCCAGAGATCCTACACTCTTGCAGGGGATCATTGTGCAGTATCTATTTCGGTTGGAGCTCTTCGTGCAGCTTGGTTTGGAAAGGAATGTGATGGTGGGGGATCCGGACACAGCTGATTACACCGAGCGACAGCTGAGCTGTGACCCAGCACATTTCACCACTACATACACAGCATCCGTCTGTAGAGTAAGTCTGTAGTTCCAATATACTTGCGTACATTCCGAAAAATACTACATTGTAGTCCATCCAAGCAATTAACATTGTACTCAGTTTACACACCCTTGCAAATATGAAAAAAGACACAAAGGCTTTTTTTCACTCATAGTTAGTGGTTGAGTGAAGCCATTTGTTGTCAAAATAACTGTGACAACAGAAACCTTCCAAATTACCCCGTTCAAACGTTTACCTACCCTAGTGATTTTGACCTGATAACTGCGCAAAACCTGACACAAAAAGGTTTGAGTAGCTGGTAAAGGTAACCATCTTCCCTGCGGCCAGGTTGCTTGTAATCAACGATTGTGCATAAAAGAATTTCTGGGCTCCTGATAGACCCTTGCCTCTTTCATCCAGTAATTCGCAGCCATTTCTGAATTCTGAGTGAGGCGGAAAACAAAAGAGCCTTCAAAGGATCTACGAGAAAAGGTAGTAGAACAGTTTGAAACAGGAAAGGGATATAAGAATATTCAAGGAACTGGGAAAGCCAACTGGCAGCGTTCAAACTCTGATTAAAAAGTGGAAAGTGAGAGATTCTGTTAAAACCAAAAACAAACATCAAACATTTTAAAGGATGAAACCCACAAATAACGTCAGCTAAAATACAGGGTTTCCTAAAAAGTGTAGCATGGCTATTTTAAGGAGCACAATAAGGAAACACTTGATACAAAATGGGTTGAATGGATGCCAGAAGAAAGAAAATTGAACCAGGTTTGACCACAACCATAAATGCTACATCACCAATGTGAAAGACGGTGGTGGGTCACTGATGTTTAGGGGATGTATGAGCTCCAAAGGCTCAGGGAACTTTGTCAAAACTGATGGCAAGATCAATGCAGCATGGTTTCAAAGAGTACTCGAGGAAAATATGCAATCATCATTCCGGTAGCTGCACATGGGACGTTACCGGACATTCCAACATGACAATGATCCAAAACATCAGGTCGAGACCACCATCATCATTAGTTACAAAGTGAAGCTTCTGAAGTGGCCATCTTCTGACCTCAATATCATTGAATGCATTTTGGGAGAACTCAAAGGTGCAGGTCATGGAGTTTTTGCCAAGAAGAATGGGCTAAAGATAAAGAACCTCATCGACAACTGCCTCAAGAGACTTCAGTCTGACATTTATGTTAATGGGGTGACAAAGGTGGGGTCTATAGGAGATGGGGTGTGTGAATCTTGATCAGGGTCATTTGGAAAGTTTCTTTTGTCATGATTTAAAAAGAGTAAACACAGTTGTTTGACAAATGGCTTCACCCAACCACTATCTATGAGTGGAAGAAAAGTGGGATTCCCAGTTTAATTCTCACCATTGGTCCATATTGTTATTTCTCAGGGTAAACTCTGGTTTAGTGACGGTTGAACCATGAGATTTAACATGGAAGAGCATTATCTGGAGTCTTGCTTACCTCCTCCCGCCGTTCTTCTGAAGGGCCCTTGAGCTCTCTGGCCTGGTCATCTTTGGGATCAAACAGGTACAGGTAGTCAGAGGAGTAACTGACCAGCACTTCCTGTCCATCTTCACTGTAACACAGAGAGGTGACGCGGCAAGATTTGGTGGACAGGTGAGCGGGAACAAATCGCACACACATGCCGGTCGTCCCTCTCCCCATGTAGTTACCTAACAAAAGAAGCAAGTTTGAGTTACAGCTTGACAAAGTTTTACCCCATGTTAATTGAATGACAAATTTCCCAGGATTCTAAGCGATTTCTCTGAATTTCTTTACTGGCACCAGTCTGAAAAGATACAGTGAGATTCAATGGAACTTTAAAAGGGTTAAAAAGCAAGATTTGAATAATTCCTCACCCGTAGCTCTCGTACCCAGCATTCTTCTGTCATAGATCCTCACTGAGCTGTCTGAACACCCCACAGCTAGATAGTAGGGGACCAAGGGGGAGATGGAGATTGAGGTAGCGGCTCTCCGGCAGTTAATCAAAATGTCCTGATAAGAAATCACAGAAAAAGGATGAATTATTAATGATTATTTATTAAGTGGGTATATCATAAGAAAACACAGCAGAGGTCATCGAAAAATAGTTAAACAAAAAAACAATGAAAAGTACAGTAGAATGGTTCTTTTTTTTTTGCAATATATTGGCAATTTGGCAAGTTAATCAAATTATTATTGCATAGAATAAAATCTATTGTGTAGTCAAAACATTATTTTAAAAAAATTATGCGTTAGGTTACTAAACACTGAAAACAAAACAAATCTACATTTTGATTTAAACATTTTAATTTGTTGTACAAAATATAATAAAAAAAAAAACCATTGCGGATTAAAAAGCAATTACAGTAAAAATGTTTTCTGTCTCTAGAAAAAAATACAGAAAGAAATTAAAGAAAAAAACTGTCTTACATCTTTACAATCTTCCTTGGTACAGCTGGTCTTCATCCGCAGGTCAAACCACCTCACCGTACCATCTTCTCCACAGGACAGGAACGTGTAGGGGTCATTTGGCACCGTCATTATCTGCAGAGAGAAACCGTCCAAGAGAAATGTAATATAAATATCCAAGTGTTCATCTTTGATCAGTAAATAATGTCAAACCTCATACGCTGTGCCATAGTGGCAGGTGAACTGGCACTGTCTGTTGATTTCTTGGCTCTTCTCGGCATGGGTGTAGAAAATGATACCGTCCCCGGAGCAGGACATGATCTGCTGATCGTTGGTGTGCGGCATGAACTTCGCGCTGAAGATGTTGGCTCTGTGGCCCGAGCGAATGGTTGTCTTAACCTAAAAATAAAGAGATTTTTTTTTTAACATCCAAAAATCAATTTAACATTCACAGCTTCTTCTATTATCTTTAAAAGCCTTTAAAGATTATAAGCCAGACATTATCTACAAAACAAACTAGACAGAAAAATTTGAACTAACTTTTAAATTAAGGACCTAACTTATTTTTATTGTTCAATTAAACCAAACCTTTTTTATAAAAAATTTTCCTTTTATTGAGAAAAAATAGGTTAGGATTGTTTAAAATGTTCTATTGCCTCCTTTGTAATGTAGAGTTGCAGGAATAAACAAACAAAGGTCACCAGGTACTTGTATAACATGTATAGCGTAATGTAAAAATAGAATTTTTTTTGTGATACCGGAGCAAGAATATTAGAGTTTAACAGTTAAATGCAAAAAATGTATACAATTTTTACCTAACCAGACCCTAAATGCATGACGAAGTCGTTTAAGGTAAAATATCTAACCTTACTAAATGATTTATTCCACTGCATACAAAAAAATATTAGTAATAGTTTCCAAAGATTTGTGATTTTTTTGTTTACTATCGTTTAAACAGTTTAATACCAACATACAGAGAAACAGCAAACACGTATTATTCCATACAACGCACAATGATCTGGCAACCCAAGGGAGGACAGGCAGACGGTGGCCTCACCTTACGTCTCTCTTTAGTATCCAAATCTCATACCTCGGTATTATTTCCACGATACGCATCTTGATATTTTACAAAGAAAAAATTTTTTTATCAATCATTGGAAAAATGGAATTTAAAAAATTTTGAGACCACAAAGCTAAGAAGCTTTGGATTTAGATTGATTTGATACCATCCATCCACTAGGGGACAGTGTTAATGTTTGCATTACGTCACCTTTTTTGAGAGATTTTCTACTCTCTCATTTAAAATGTGAGCAAAGGATAATTGTCTTATCCTTTAATATTACATGAAACAGGAAAACAAAGTAAAGAAGTTTCAGAAGTGACTAGAATCACATTCACTCCAAGAAGTAAACACTCCTCAGCTCTTAGATGATATCTCCCAGTAGTTCCACAAAACGTATTATAACAACTTCGTATTGCGATATATTGTGTACAATGTATTGTTATACCCCGCATTATTATAAAATACACATAACTGATTAAATATAATCACTTTATTCAAGGTAATATCTCAAGGTGTTTTGGAGGTGTGGTGACCATGGCAGTAAAAAATGTCATTTTCTATGTTTAAATGTTGAATGTGGGTCAAAAAAAATGTAAAACAATGTACCTTTCTGTTGTAAGGGTTTGTGATAACCAAGTTGGTGTCATCAGAACCTGATAAGATGTATTCACCGGTGTCATTCCAGGATATGGTGTTAACCTTTGAAGAAAATACGGATTAAAACCAATATACATTTAAATAAAGGTATTTAGCATCTACATTTTGTGTTAAATTTACGTTTTAAATTGTCCGCTAAAACGCCAAACTGAAGTGAGATGTGTGCTGCATGCACCTTTAAGAGCAAGTGATCAATATTTCATTTACTCAAGGCTGATACGCTCCTTTCCTCCTCATTCCAGAGCAGCTCAAACCTCATCACACAGGGTCAATTTTCTTTGACCTCTGCCTTTCTAAACCACATCACTGAAAGGGATTAAGCATTTATCCCTTATTCTGCGCTTCCATATTTGCTCTTAAGCTCTGCGCAGTGGACATAATAATATGGTATAAAATAACAAGATGTATAGAAATAAACCGGGTTTAAATCATGTGTGCCATTTATTTTGACTTTATACAAGGAAAGACTGGACACTGGCCTGAAACTTGAAACTCTGACCCAAAGTCAGGACACTCAGGTGATTAAAGGCACCTATATCTTCTTGCAGTTAAAAATGCACAGCGGCTTTTCTCTGTCCTTGTCCTCACCGGCTGACACAAATGAGCTTTCTTTGTGGATCGCCCACTTTTAACTGATTAAATTCACAAAAACCACAGCTCTTACAAAGTATTATAAATGCATGCACTCCCGGGACTTTTTAGACAGATTATCAGGATTTAATGGTTCAACTAAACCAGGAAGTTCTATTTTTAAAATAACCATCAATAGCATTTAGTTTAAAACACAGCTTGGTTCCATCAAGAGCTAATCTGAGCATATACATTCGCCGGCCACTTTATTAGGTACACCTTTCTAGTTCCAGGAGGGGTTCCCTTTACCCTAAAAACTGCATTAATCCTTTGTGGCATAGATTTAATAAGGTACTGGAAACATTCCTCAGACAGTTTGGTCCATATTGACGTGATGACATCACACGGGTGTTGCAGATTAGTTGGCTACACATCCAAGATGCGAATACCCCGTTTCTCCTCGTACGGAACTGCAGCCGATCATCTTGAGCAAAATGCATCGAGTTGCTGGCATGTGATTGGTTGGTTAGAAATTTGACAATGAGCAGTTGAACAGGTGTACCTAATAAAGTGGCCACAAGCCGTTTTAACATTTCATTCTTTTTCCATACTAGTCCGAACTAATATTTGACATGATTCCGACTAAAATGCATTGAACATATTCACAATCTTTTTGTAACTAATCATAATGTATATTAGAGATAGCAAGAATTCCTTTCTTTTATTATTCCTCCATTGGAAAAAAGAAAATCGCTGATTTCTACAATTGAGTTGTGACTAATTTAACTGTATCATAGTGAAAAGTAAGTTTAGAGCACGTAGCACGTAAAAAGTATTAAATGTTAAAATGCCTTGCCATACATGTTAGTAAAATTTCAACAAACTACCCAATCAAAACCCCACTTTCTGTTTAGAATTAGCATATCTGCCAGCTCCAATAGAAAACTTGGGTTAGTTGGATATTGTGGTAGCAAAGCAACACTGACAAATGACGTCCCCTGTGTATCAGCCTTCCAGTTTAAATTACTGACAGATAAAGACCAGGAGGCACTGATAAGTGAAGAGAAAAGGATGCGCTCACAAGTACTGTCAAAAGATGGGAAAAAAGCCCCAAAAAACAAAGAATGCCACCGAGCAACAATACCATTCACCACAGATCCATATTCTTGGTACTTACACATCCATCATGCACATTGAGAACCGCCTCAAGCTTCAGTCGCTGAACAAACTCTCTCCTGCCTGCAAAAGAAAATAAGACAAATTTGTGGAAGGTTTACAAACGACAGGATTGCACAATATATTATCTGCTAGAACATTTTGAAGTGGGCATCAGATATTTGTGCTTGCAAGTTCTACTGAATTTGTGATAAAAAAAAACATTGATCTGTCCGTAGACTCATTTTCAAGCTGTGTATCAACAGGTTACAAATAGTAAGTGCCACACTAAGGTCAACGGTATTAAATTGTACGAGCCTGGAAAAAAACGGTGGCCTATAAAATGACCCGGATCTACTCATTGGTGCAAAATATTCAATACCAGAGGAGCAAAAAATATTCCCCATCACTTTTTAAAATCTCTTTTCATTTTAATCATCTGACAAAGAGAGAAGAGCGAGATAAGACGTGGTCTGAACTGTGTTTCTAATGGTTCGTGTTGGACAGGTTTAAGAACATCAACAAGAGCTGAGCTAAATACGGCACACTTTCAATGATACGCTTTCATCACTTTCTGAATTTGAGATTCAGATTAAAACATGCTTTAAAAGTTAAACGCAATAAAATAAAACGTTTTATCATAATCATAATTTCAAGTCTTTCAGTCCAACTGAATATCTATAAATCAAACTACAACTCAAACTATCCAAATATTTCTCTAAGAGAGAAATAACATTTTATTTGTGTCATTATGAATTACCAATTAGGAAAGTTCACTTTCAATCAGCTTTTCAAACACCAAACTAGGAACCAATGGGTATCTGGCTTCTCCATATGTTCCAGAACAATGTGGTTTGTTAATGTGTGCGCACATCCAATATCTAAAAAAAACAATCAAGGCTTAATGTTGATCACAACAAATCATAAAATCCTGTCAAACTTTACATTTGGTATCTCATCCCTGAGCTCTGGCCAAAAGGACGTTCTCGCCTTTTCATCCCTATTAGCCATGCTTCTGCGCCTCCATCTCACAGTGGTTTAAAAATTAGATCTTTCACCGCTAATTGGAGAAAATCAAATACAGTTCTTTACTAAATGGAAACCAGCCATTTCTCATTTCTAATTAAGGAACTGCAGGTGTTACCAAACTAAACACCCAAACATTTGCATTACGAAATACATTGTATGCTGACCCTACCATGATGTAGAATGATGGTTGTCTGGGAAACCGAGGAATACTTGTTTTTGTTACTAAGTATTTTTTTTGTCTTGTTTTTTTGGGGGGGGGAGTTTGTTGTTGGTTCAACCTTCGGGTTTCAATCTGAATCTCTCCATTTCCCTCCACATGTGTTGAGATCATCAGAAAAAGTGAACTTCTGTTTGAGAACTTTACCACATACAAACTTTCTGTTTGTTACCGTTGATCTATTCAATAAAAATAAAACAAAATAAGAGTTATGAGCTGCCAATGTTGTGACATCACAAACTGGATCCTGCCCTCGATCATGCGGACTGGCTACATCGCGATGGCTTTTTCGTATATTGGTTTTCAATCACCATGTTAACAATGGATTCCATCAATCTGCTGTCTACTCTTTGTGTCAAATTAAGGTTTAGGGTTAATTAAAAAAAAAAAAATAATGGTCATTTTTATCAGAGATGACCCCCTACAGTTCTTAGCCATCCTCTAGGATAGTCATGTCTAGAGGTAGAATAATATATCCGCCCATTTTTCAACTTTTTCCAAAAAAATCAATATCAGCTGTCTTGATGTTGACAATTTGGGGATATATAGTGCATACAAAACACAAGATGCTTGAGTCATGTGCTCACTGTTACTTTTTATGTATGTTTAGATGTTTATTCCAGTGATGTAAACAGACAAGATCGATATGTTACATTATATTTGATATATCTTAGAGTGAAATTCTTCCATTCAGGAGTAAATTACATCGTCTTTTTTATTTAAAGCTTGGTGTATACAGTACTATCACACATATTTATTGAAATGTATTAATATATAATCGATTATCTTGAATGTTTTGCATTGCAGGACTGTTGAAATACGGGTGTTTATAGAATCAGCTTTCATTGGCCAGAAAAACCCATATTGGTCGTCTTCTAGTAATGTCTACAATTCTTGTCGGGTGGAACAACTGGGATGCAGCACACAACATTATCATGTCAGAAGGGGGCGGGGTCAGAATTAGCTCAGCATCATGTTAAGAACCAGATGTGATCCTATGTGCAGAATGTGCAGAATGTGCTTCCTATGTGCAGAAAGCAAATGGGTTAAGCCCCACCCACTTAACAGTCGGAACTCAGAATTGCACTGTGTAGGCAGGAATTTTTGCTTTGCGACGCCTAATGCGATCCCATTCAAGTCAATGGAATGTTTTTCTTAACAAGACCGACCCATAACCTAGATGTCACGATTCCACATTCAGTGGGCGGGGCTGCACTTTCAGGGAATATCCCGTCTGCAGTCTCCATGCAGGGGCACCTAGACCGGACTGCAAACAAGCCAGTTAGAGCTGTTGTGAGGTAAAAGGGGCTGGTTTTACAATACATTGACGAATTGTACGTTTTCAGACATAACATAAAGCAGGCGTGTCCAAAGTATTCCTGCACGCCCACAGCTTTGCTTGAGCCCTGTTCAATACAAGACCAATATAACAATACAAGAAAATTAAGATGAGCTTAATTATAAATATTAACTACAATTAACCACATGTGTTTGTGCAGGGTCTCCAGAAACGGCTTTGGACATACATCTGATGTCCCTTTTAAAATTTTAGTATACATCATATGATGTGTTAAATAAAGCCATTTAAGTACGGTAATTACAATTTTGAAAATAGTATTAATAGATTCAATTTCCACCGAGAGACTGGAACATTTGTATTAAATGTCGCACAGAAATCTGCTGATTTACTCAGTTACACTTTTTATTATTGTTTAATTCACAATTGTGCAACAATTTGAATTGTAAAATGTTTAATATCACTGATAACAGTTTGCTGCAAACAAATACAGTTGCTTTCTGAACAAAGAGCTGTGCTCATCAGGGTTTCTTTCGATTAAATACTAACAAAGTGACTGAAAACAGATCACAGGATCAGAGTAACAGGTCAGATGATCTTTAACCAGTGTCCCTGACCTGCTGTGTCCGAGCTCAAATGACAGCTGTCATGAAGAAAGTCTTCGTAAACAAGGCTCTGATCTTGTTTAATATTATATTTCTTACCTAAATAATTCGTCCTGACAGAGTAAGGATCTGTGCATCCAATAGAACGCTTTCTCACATCCCAGATGAGGTTGCCAGAACAGGACATGATGTTTACACCTCTGCTATATGCATGGATGAAAAGGGCAGAGGAGACGCTTTATCTGGTCTTGTTTGTCTTCCGTAGGTTGCGTTAGGTTTTTGTTGTTTCCTGCACAGGGGCTGGTGAGTTCCTCTAACACCGGGACGAATGACAATATATTACTCCATGGTTTCGACACCCCGCTCACGACACTTCGTGCATGGTTGCTTTGTGGTGAAGCAAAAATTGTGAGCTTCTTGTTTGGCTATCAGGTTTAGCCTCTGGTGCTTCTGCTCTGGTACGTCAAATCCATGTCGTTGCAGAAGCCAATGAACGCGGAGCCGAGCAGTGTGTTGATCCTACGGAGAGAGTTGCTCTCGAGGGCGTTAAGTGCGCGTTCCGTTTACGCAGACCGCAAATAAATTGTTACAATTTTCACTTAGATTTAATTTCAAGAGATTAATACAAAAAAAAAATAAAAATAATAAAATGTATATAGAGAGAAGGGTGGGTCAGAATGTTCAACCTATTTTCCGTCAAAAATAGAAAATGTGGAGTTTTTTAACTAGTTTATTTAAATTATATTCTAATTATGTTTTAGTGAAACTGAAAATATTTTAGTTTTAGAAGACAAAGTCAACAAAAAAGCTGTATTTTCACTTTACAAAAAAAAATCCGAACTCCGTGGTAAAAAAAAAAATATTATTGTAGTAATTATTATCACTATTATTTTGCTCTTTGCAAATCCACCAAATCGTTCTTCTTGTCTCATAGCGCCACTACATGAGCGGTCCTGTATTTCTGTCTATGGTGCCGATCTTTTGCCGGTATGGAGCTAGAAACTTTTTAAATACAATTGAAAATGGTTAAAACTGAAACTTACACGCTATGAAAAATATTTGGATTAGAATTTGAATAACTTGAATATTAGACTGAAATTATTCTGAAATGTATCTACATTTTCTTAAGACCAATTTTTTATAATCACGTTTTAAACGTCAGTTTATGAATTCAAAACCAAAAAATATGAAGTTTAAAAATACAATTTAAAAATGGTCTTCAAAAAAAAATACAAAATTCAGATGCAAACATATTTCATGGCATATAATATTCCGTTTTATTAAACTACTTTGGCAGAATTTTAACTCCTTATGCAGGCGTCATTGTATTCCAACCAATCATATATTGAGGCGTGAGAACTTTGTCCAATCATTTTCTTCCAAGCTTAGACGTCATGACGCAATCTCTGCGCGTCGCGACCTCACTGTCACTTTTCACCAGACAACAAACACAACATAGGGTAGCAGAAAAGTGCACTAGCAAGGTCGAAAGTAGGACGATAACTTATACTTTGTACTTTATGCGTGTCCAAAGGCCGTGTAACGTTGACTGCGGGTTACCTTCTTTAGGTGACCACACAGATCAATAGTAGTAGACTGATTTGCACGTTTTAGAGCGCCCGATTAGCATTTAACGTTAGCTTGTTTAGCTGTCACAATGGCTTCGGTGGGGCTCAGAGCTTCGTTTCATAGAATCCTGGACAGGATCGAGCATTTGCTGCCATCTAAACTGAAGCCTTTCTATAACCACGCTGCAGGTAACTCTTGCCGTTAACTTAAACATTTATGCTTATTTCCTAAAATAATACAGCCTCCTTAGGCACTGGTTCCCGAACAGGTTTTCTTAAGTCACTCCAATGCCCTTGCATAGCCAATGCATCAGGAAAACAAAGGATTATTGTAAATGCAGCAAACATTTGACTTTATATTCCAAGATGTTGGATTATGATTCATGTTAATATATATTCCTATTATTTTGTGTAAAATAACAAGCATTGTGGTGGAGTTAAATCAGTGTTTGCTTTTTAGCTGTAAATATGAATCTAAACATTGATGTTATTTATTGATACATTATTTATACCTAAATGTTATTATTAACTAATTTAAATTTCTACACATGTGACACAAAAAGTTGTGTAAACAGATTGAAACCAGCAAAATAAAACCTGGTTAGGGTGAACACACAGTGTAAAATAGAATACGCTGGATTCTTGTCACAATCATTCGTTGTATTTAATTTATTTTACTTGTAAAAATGAATGTAATGACAAGTTATATTGGTTTTTATCACAGAAGTGTCAATTTGCTGTTTTCAAAACACAAGTGAAGGTGCACAACACACATTCATTATTCAGAGCCATCATTTCATAGTTAATGAATATTGAATCATCTTGTAACTCTGTCAACATGTCCACATTTGACTTTGCACAGATTTTAACTATTGATTTGTTTTTGTTTAGGTCCAAAGACTGTGTTCTTCTGGGCTCCAATGTTTAAATGGGTGAGATATACAACACACATTGTCTGAGCATTCTTTTGCATTTACATATGCACATTCAACTGTGACGTAACCGGACAAAACAGGGTTTGTAGTAGAGCGAGTGGCAAAAGAAAATCTTAGTTGGAACTGTAGCCAAGCATAATTTAAATGTGACCGTGTTTCACTCTCTCTGGTGGTTAAAATAACATTTTATATATTTAAGACTAAATGGTAGTTGGAATCTTTTGTTTATTTTTATTACAAATGCTTTAAAGTACGACCAGGAATCAAGGTTTTTTGTAAATTTTTCAAGGTTTGACCTGAATTCAAGGTTTAATACGGTAATACAGAAAATGCAGCTTTATTTAGCTTTACAACACTGAGAATGCTGAACAGCTAACAAACTGCATAGAGAGAGAGAGAGAGAGAGAGTACATTGTGATTGTTTCCCTCCACACAGGGTCTGGTCATTGCTGGTTTAGCAGACTTGACACGCCCAGCAGAGAAACTCAGCGCTTCTCAATCTGGTGTGCTGACAGCCACAGGTAACAGCGCCCCCTACCTTAACTCATACTCTTGAAAACTCTTGAATTTAAAATGCGGGTTCTTCCATTCTTCAGGTCTTATTTGGTCCAGGTATTCCCTGGTTATTATACCTAAGAACTGGAACCTCTTTGCTGTGAATTTCTTCGTTGGAGGTGCTGGAGCATCTCAGCTCTACAGGATATGGAAGTGAGTGTTTTCCCATGCTGGCTTGAGTCGGGGAAATGGGGAAATAGGCAAAAGGTGAATAATGTGGTTTTTAGACTTTCTTCTTGTGCCCAAACAAACTGAGCTGACGTAAGCATGTGGGTTTGCACTCTGATGTCATACAGTTTACCAATGCTCCTTGTGATCACCTTAAGGATTAAAACCTGGCTGCCAATTCCAAGATCACTTATGTCTGTAATGGTTTTCTTACACAGTGGTACCTTGAGAAACAAATGTTTCACGTTACAAAAAAGCCAAGATATGAATGGACTCTTGAAAAATATTTAGCTTCAGGATACGAAAAAAATTCCAAGATACGAAAAACACAATCCGAGAAATCAAGAAATACATACATACGCCGGACGTCATGTGACTGCAGTCATTTTCACACCCAAAATGCTTTAAAACGGTTTTAAATCAAGCAAACTTTATGCAAACATTCAGTATTTGCTTTGCCTTTCTAGTTTTCATTCTATTTAGTTTCTTCAGCAAATTTGAAAGTACTATAAAAAGTTAATGAGCTTATAAATTAAATGTATAAATTGAAACTTGATACTATTAAGTAAATTAACCATTTTTATTTTAAGTTTTAACCATTTTTAGACATTAGAAATCTATAAAAGGCAGTGATTTTTTTTGAAGAAAGTTGTATTTGTGATGTAAACATTAAATGACAGAAGGGCTTCAAATTTCACATGGCAGCAAAATCCATTAGAACAGTGATTCTCAACTGGTGGGCCTCAAAGGCAACGACACCATCTTTTTTATTTATATATTGACATCACAGAGAAATGGGGGTTTATTTATGCTAATCATAGTAACCAATCACTGACGCCTCACTAGCAACTGTTTACCCTAGCAACCAAAATTTTCTGAAGTCTATGTCTTATATAACTTAGTCACAAAGGGAACATTATGTTATGTTACAAACCCCTCCATAGCAACCTGACTTTACGATAGCAACCATTTTTGCATATCACTATCTGAGCTAAAGAAAATCAGAGACTGCGGGGTTGGTTTATATTACTCATATTGACATATTGACTCCTCTATAGCAACCAAAAGTTCCACCGTGGCAACCATTACATTTTGCCATTAGTGTACTATTAAATGGGCCTTTTACAAGCCAACTTTAAAGTTTGTGTACAAACATTACCCATCTTGTATTTTATAATTTAGATATCAATAGACCAATGGCATCACAACGTCAGATTTAAATGAGTACAATGGATTGCTTTGTCAAGAGAAAAGCTAGCGTAAATGACCCATGGTGCAACAAGCAACAGCTTCTAAGTATGTGGTAAAAAAATATGATGCTAAATACATTACATTTTGTTTTAAAAGGCAGCTTCTGAGGCCATACCCAAGGCACAGTGTGGAACCAAATGAGGCACTAAAGCTGTCAAAGCTGCAGCGACATTTTCTCTGTTCCTGTCTATTTTCATTAGAGAAAAAAATAAATATATATTTATTGAGGACAGAAAAGTAGGAAGTGAGTTGGGAGGCTGGGTATGGAAGGGGTCAAGAAGGATTCATATGGGTCAGGTTTGAATCCTGACCCATATGAGAAGGGGACATGGGTTTGAATCCTGACCCCGGTCATACCCACCCTCCCAACTCACTTCCTACTTTTCTGTCCTCAATAAAGCCCAAAAAAATAAAAAAAGTTGACCAAGCCTTTCTGAGTAATGTAGTTTTGGTTTATTATTAAGGTGTGCTCTTTAATCCCTGCAGGTACAAGCAAGAGCAGAAGGCATTGGAGAAAGAAACGCAGGCTTGATGTTGGTGTTTTTTAAAGTCATCCAGAGGACTGAAAGGGAAACTGCCCCCAGAAACTTCCCCTCAGTCTTCCTTTCTTTAAGAGATCATCTGATTGATTTAGAGTTCATTCTCTTGTGCCACTGATATCAAAAGCAACAGTTTTATTACTGTTGTTACTAACGCACAAACTGTTACACATATTAGTGACTGTGTTTGAAATGCATCTTCATAAAGGTGCTTTCTACGCATCATTTTTGAATTGCTGTCTTGATTCTTATTTGTTCTCCCAGCCACATTTTCCAAGATGTACTTTTAAAGTACGAAT
Organism: Danionella cerebrum; assembly: GCA_007224835.1. Taxonomy (NCBI): domain Eukaryota; kingdom Metazoa; phylum Chordata; class Actinopteri; order Cypriniformes; family Danionidae; genus Danionella; species Danionella cerebrum. Next base: position 320,689 of record SRMA01027134.1, on the reverse strand, counting down.
TAATCAGATGTAATTGTTTTATTTAATTTTTAGGGGGTTACACATCCTTTTCAGTTTTTGTGTCAAAGTCTGTCCGTCATGAATGCCCAACAAACTACTGTACATTTACAATGTAAAGATCCTATACAAATAAATAACATTAACATATTTTCTTATAATGTGTTTCTTTGAAATTGTTTGGTAAGATGAAATTTGCTCAGAATATTTGAGAAATCTTATAAAAGTAACATGGTTTGATTATCTTGGTGCAATGGTGTGAAAAATCCTCCCTGGAAGTCTGCAGCCCTGAAGGCATTAGTTCCACTCTTTTCTCAGTACACCATTTTAACAAGTCAAGAGCCAATTCATTATTATGATCCCATGTGTGATTTGTGAAAAAAATGAAAGTGGTTATCATTTATTTTCATCAACTAACAAAGGAGAAATTTAAGTCAGTATTTAGTGTAACTACAAAACAGCACTTCTCAATACCCTTGAACAAACATCTTGGAGAACTAACCTGTGGATGTAGGCTTTATCTCTGTGTAATCTATGTAAAAGATGAGATTAGGACCATGCCACCACTTCCAGTGCTTCTTATTCTCTAGGTCTAGGATATAAAATGGTTATTAGTGACTTTGGGCCCAATCATACGCGTCCCCTAGAGTAATGCATGATGAGTACATCTATGCTTAAGATCACCTTTAGTTCTTAATTTTAAATCTCCAAATATTCAAGAAAACTCTACCTGTGCTTCATTGTTCCCAATGTTCTCCAGTTCTTTTAATGAATACATTGCCATATCAGACTTGAGAACCTGCTGCCATTTTTTGCACCACATTTTCTGAGCAAGCTTATCTTCCCATATTAGAGTTATGGTTTTAAGGCTACTTCTAGTCCAATTTCTCCACAGAGTAGATGGATGCACCTGTCAAAAGGTAACCACTGTGTCTATGATCCTCGACGTTGCCAGTTTCTTTGTGTTTCTAAAAGCTTGGACGGCACATGCTCTTTGAAATCTTTGTGATGAGACATGGTTAACCTTTGTCTGGTTGATTTCTATGTGAAGAAATTGTCTTTTCAATCACATAGTAACAGAGTTTGGCTGTTTCTGTTTCAGCTCATGACTTGGTTTCAACCCATATGTGATCATTAGCAACTGTTAAGTTCAGCTTACACCTATATTTTGACAAATTCCATTAGTGTTCTTATAAGAACTGATGCTGGTTGATTGGATTGAGATTTTTCTTAAGGTTTTACTCACTGTGATTTTGTAAGAAAAAAAAAAGAAAAATATTTATACTTTGCAACGCTTTTCTTGTTTGCAGCATATTCATACCCCGTAAATCTGGGGTCATCAACCTTTTTTAAACCGAGAGCTACTTCCTGGGTACTGATTAATGCAAAAGGGCTACCACTTTGATAACCTCTTCTGAATTTATTAATAATTAATAATAATCTGTTTGCAGAGATATTCATCTCTGCAAAGACACTGCTCATGTTAATTATTTCTCACAATGAATATCAACAATGATTTAACAAGGTAGGAAACAGATAAATATTAATATGCAACACTTTATATTTTGTCTTAGTGCAAGTGTTTTTTTTTAATTGAAAAAAAATCTCTATATATAAATGTTCAAAACACTTCAAAATGATCACTTCTACAACAGTCAAAGGAAATCACAATGCCCAATGTACAAATTATATAAATATCCAAGATAAAAAATAATGATAATGATAAAAATAATGAGCCAAGATTAAAAAATATTGTTAACATTTTAACATAAATAATTTTTACATTTTACAAACACAATTAACTAAACAAGAACTGGACAACAAATCTAGTATCTGTTTCTTTCAGGTATTGGGAAGCCTGGCATTGTGTGCGGTTTTCCAGTATGTTGTTCTCTGAGTGAGTCTTGCCGATGTGCATCTCATCTCTCAAAACTCGCCTCTTTCTCTGCAGTGCGCTGCTTTATGGATAGTTGGTAGCTTGTGTGGCACTTCGTGAAATGCCACAGTCATCGCGAAAATGAGACAAACACATATTCCTTCCACAGAGGTAAAAAAAAAACCCTTTACCTCGCATTCGTCGCGAAAATGAAATGATCTTTTTATGGGTCGGGTTCATTGAGCTGCCAATCAAAACCACACTAGCCAATGAGGGCGAACCACTGTTATCCCCGCCCCCATGGAAGATTGTTTGTGCTAACGTAAAATTAGAAAGCAAAAGCATAGAGGTTGAGAGCGTAATCAAAATTCTGAGAATTAAACCCGAAGCTTAAAACGGAACAAACAAAAAATGGAGTGTGTTTAAAATCAAGGTCGATTTTTATGGTAATTATTTGATTATTATTTGATTATTTTTGTTTTCAGGCTGCTTTTTTCTTTGTAATCAATTTATTTGCGTGCGTATTTTTGGCACAGAATAAATTCCATATAACGGTGATCTATATAAAATGTTCCACATAAGGGCGCTGTGTGGAAAGACGTAACCGCCGTTAAAATGTAGTGAGATGCGTTTACTAGAGAGGCGGAAATGAGCTCTACAGCAGAAACAAGCGGAGCAGAGACCAGTGCATCACCACCACCGCTGCATAGCGTCATGTAATCGGCCCTGCCACTTCAATTTACCATTTTGGTTATTTTGTTGGCTTACAGTTCTATCTAAACGGACGTAATTCAGCATCACATCGGGATTGCAATAAGAGGGGTAAGGTGCAAATGATTCGTGTTTGTCCTCCTGATCTAGAACATGCAAGGAGCTCGAGTCTGATTTAAATTCTTGGACTTTGTCATTTTTTGGGGGGTTAGAATAGACAAATATTTTTTCCCTTATTTGAGAGATGATATTAAAATGGGATTTTCATTTTGTACATTTAAACAGATTTACTTAATTTTTTTTACAGATTTAAGTTAACCGTTATTTGTAACGCTATCTATCGTGCATGTTTATGGCATGTATTCCTTTAAATCTTAACCTCAACCTCTGTTTTGTGAACAGAGATCAACGGAAAACCGACCACTTTCACATGCAGAGAAAAGTGACGGTTAATGTAACGTTAAACGGATCCAATCTACAGTTATGTATGGTATGTTTTTTTTTTATTGTATTAACAGTACCATTTAATTATAATATGTTATACCATTTAATTATAAGCATTTATTATAATTTGTGATAAGAATAGATATGGCATGAGGAAGCTAAGAGTACATCTCACCACTTTTGTCAGAAAACCTTTAGTTTCCTTTCAAAATCAATATCTGTTATGGTGTACTATACTACAAAATACTACCACAAATGTGTGCCGTTGATTTCAAACAATGTTCATTTGCGAGCACACACACACTTAAAAAAAGATTTTCCTAATAAATAAATTTAGGTCTTTGGTAGAAAAAATGAGTACACCCCAGTTATAGTCTTACAAAAGCCATACTTAAGACTACAGTATTCTAATTAACAGGTGTTGAAACACAGGTGAATCTAATGGTGTTCAGCAGACAGGTGCTTTACTTAAGAAAGAAAAGCCCTTCTAATTTTATGCAGTTAGCATTGGCTCCCCATGGAAAAGAAATGTCACAAAATCTGAGTAAAGACATAAGTCCTAATTTCACAAAAATACCATTACATGTACTGTATCATGATAACGTTAAATAATATCCAATTATCTACTATAACGTTTTATATCCTAATATCCTAGAAGTGTCAAAACAATCTGTTACATTGCTAGCCAATTGCATATCCTACAATGTATTCAGTTGACCGATATCTCTGTTATGATGGTATAACTATTATGATTTGAGGAAAGGTAATACATACACTATAATTTTATGTAGATGTGGTACAAAAAATGCTGTAAACAAAGAAAACATTCAGAAACATAAATAATGATTGTTTAATGTTGTACAGCAACTGTAACAGTGGGCAGAAGGATGAAAGAGAGAGCAAACCATGGATAAATACCTTCACAAATATACCCCGTTCTTCACTGTCCTGGCACTGTCAGGACTCCTGTTCCTGCTTTGGAATATAATATCGCTGGAAGTGAGTAAAATCATCTTGTGTTTGTATAATTGTTCCAAGATTATTTAGAAGTGTAATTATTAGTCAAAAAAGAATTGATCCACTATTTGTAATAATACCATTTTTATTGTAAAAGTGTTGTTTTTCCCTTTTTCTGTGTTTTCAGATGCTTATGTAGGCTAAGTTTAACTTCAAAACCATTCAAACGTTGATAACCATCACACAATGCTAATGCTAATTGTAACAGTACCAAAACAAATGTGATAAAAGTTGTAAATCTTCTTAACTGCAGAGCTGGAACTGTCAGACAGCCTCAACTTTCTATCAGCTTCAAAACAGCATCCAGTCAGTCTTGAAGACCTCAGATTTTTTTCCAGCCATTGAGTTCAACTATTCCTTCTGTTCCCACCTCGGCCAGGAGCCCAGTGTTGAGGAAGCCAGGGAGGAGCATTTTCTTCTCAAATCTATTGTCTGGCATGAGCCCTCAACCCTTGGCCTGTCACTTGGTCAAAGTAGTGATCCTGCTCAAAGCTTTTACACTATACAAGACACTGGTGAGCTACAAGTGGGTGGGCAGCTAGTAGTCAATGTACACATGCACAACTTTTTAGGTCAACCCAAGAAACATGGAGGAGACTTTCTTGTAGCTCGACTTCACACACCAGAGTTGGCGGCGGGTGTAGCAGGGCATGTCTACGACTACAACAATGGAGACTATTCGATATTCTTCCCATTGCTTTGGGCAGGGGTTGTCCAAGTAGAACTGATCATGATACATTCCAGCGAAGCAGTGGTGGTTCTCAAGCGACTGCGAGAGGAGCAGTCAGACCGGGTGTTCTTCAAAAGCCTTTTCCGCTCCGGTTACCTCTCAGAGACCACTTTGTGTAACTTGTGTTTGCCACTCAACCAGCAGCCACTTTGTAACTACACAGACCCCCAAACTGGAGAACCCTGGTTCTGTTTCAAGCCCAAGATGCTGGATTGTGATTCCCGGATAAACCACTCTAAAGGCGGATACAAAAAACATCTTCTAACTAGTTATGAGTCACAGTTTTTTCAAAGGTGAGCAAGTAGCGGAGTGAAACTGTGTTTAGCAAAAATTTTGTATTTGATGATTATTCCATGAAACTAATGTTTATATAAATTTTTTTATAGTGGAGTGAATATCAAAATGCCTATACATTCATCAGGGGTGGACAATGTGACTGTTCTGCCTGCTTCTCAAGGTATAGTGGCACAAAGAGTTTCAATGTCGGCACAGAACAGAAATCAGCCTCCAGATACAAATACTACTGTCCAGAGAAACAAAAATCCAGAGCCTTTGCTTTCGGTCTGCTGACTACATCTGACTGGTGATGCGGCATTGCCTCAAGTCAGATGTACCAACTTTAGAGTCTTCTGGTTCGGTCTTGACCTGCAGTGCTAGCACCGGAGGATGGTTACATTTCTGTACTGTTCAAAAAATGTTTTATGCTTGTGTAACACATAGAGTAAGAGATTTGCTGTAGATATTGGTTGCTTGCATTTGTTTGGCTTTGTTTAAAATTGAACATAAAGCATTCAGCGTGGGCAAAGCAATAGAATGCATTGAATTTACGCAGCATCAGCTAATTTGAATGATTTCGTTCTCACTAAAGAGCAAGATTTAAAGATTTGGTCGAGAATGTTCTCATCAATTGCATCAGTTTTGCTGAAAATCCTATAGTAAGAACAAGAAATATATAGAGAAAACATGGATTACCCCTTTTTTATATTTGATAGCACAGTTTTATCTGTACTGAGTTTTTAGCCAACAGCGTTCTACCCAAACACAGAGTAAGAATCTACTGCAATCATCACATAAAGTGATGATGTAGCACTTGTAACTTCATTGATCTACATTGAATCTCCTGCAGTGTTTTCTCTCATGGGGTTGGCCGTTTTGACCAAGCACTGTTCAATTCTTGCTTTGCTGTCCTAGATTGTCAGCATACGTTATTGTAAGAAACAGCAACTTTTCTCCTTGGATCATTCTAATTTGCCATTTTACTGCTGAAGAAACTAATTCAAATGTGCTTAGTACTCAGTGAAATCCTTCCAGCCTGTTCTTGAAAATTTCCTTTGAGCAGATTTTGTAAAATGACAGAATATATTAATTAATTCAACAACATTTTCCATGTTTCCTTCTAGTGCAAACCAAAAGCACACATCTTGAATTCACTCCTTCCGGATTCTACTACCAGGGTTTATGGAGGCCATTGAGAGGTGCGACCATGCGTCAGTTTAATAGCTCTTCACTCATAAGCCAGTGTCTCAGAGGGAAGATGGTGTACATGTACGGAGACTCAACTGTCAGACAGTGGTACGAGTATCTCATCACTCATGTCCCAGGTAAGTTGCATTTATTTTGTAAGTTTTAAGAAAATTATTTCTTTAAAGGATTGGCACTTTAATAAAAAATACCCCCCCAAAACTCCCTTCTTCTATGCCTTCACTTGTTTTCTTCTCTGTTGCAAAATTGCCCAATTTTGTCTTGTTATACCACACTGTTGAAGAGAAGATAGAAAAAACGTTTAAACACTTATCTCAGCAAATGTTTTAATACCGCAAGGAAAAGGAAGCTCTGATTGCACTCCCCTTTTTTCTTTAACCCTTTAGAAGTCTCTCCACACACCCATACGTTTGCCAGTCACAGCATCGGTTTTGATTTAAGTTGGAATGATGAGATCCAGCTATTGTTTAATTTTGATTACATATATAAATTTGAGAAAATGGGCGATCATCTTTTAGTTTCATTTTACAGACCCTCAAATTGGTGCCAATAGTTGCATTGTTTTGACCTAGTCTTTGCTTTTTGGGGGGATTTATGAATTTTTTTTTTTTTTTTTTTTTGTCTGAACACTTAAATTTTTGTTGTAATTGTTGGTTGTCCATTTTGAGAATTTTCACAGTAAAAAAAAAGACAAAGTGAAATACTCAAAATAGTGTAAATATATATTTTATTATTTTTTTTTGTGTGGGGGGGGGGGTGTCCAATTTCAGAATTGTCGTGGAATTATTGTGTAATGTAATAAAATTGTATATTTGTAAAAAGAAAGAAGCTGGAGTACTAAAAAAAGCATAGTCACAAAAATGGTTTTGGTTGTAAAAGTTGTAAAACAACAAAAAACCATGGACTAGAAGTTTTTTGTGCCACCACAATAAAAATAAAAGTATAACTAAAATAATGTGTCTTTTCTGCCTATTTCATCCTTCGATTGTAGAGTTGAAGGAGCTAAACTTTCACAGCCCGAAAAATGTCGGTCCTTACATGGCTGTGGATGTTAACCACAACACAGTGCTGCGGTACCGCTGCCATGGACCACCCATCCGCTTCACCTCTGTTTCCTCTGCGGAGATGCACTACATTTCAAATGAGCTGGATGGTTTACAAGGTGGCCCTGACACGGTCATCGTGATAAGCATCTGGTCGCATTTCAGCACTTTTCCTGTGCAGGTTTACATACGACGTCTGCGCCACATCCGTAGGGCTGTGCTCCGCCTGCTGAACCGCGAGCCAGGAACTCTGGTGCTGATCCGCACAGCCAACCTGCAGAAGCTTGACCCAGAGTCCAGTCTGTTCAATAGCGACTGGTTCTCGCAGCAGCTGGACGCCGTGCTCAGAGCCATGTTTAAAGGTCTGAACGTTGAGCTGGTGGATGCCTGGGAGATGACCCTAGCCCACCATCATCCACATCAGCTACACCCTCCACCAGACATTATATCAAACATGGTGAACTTTATCCTGTCCCACGTTTGCCCAGTGAGAAGAAAGAGAAGGAGATTGTAAACCTCTCAAAGCAAACCGACTCCTTTGAAACCTTGAGGTAATTATGACACCAAGTGTTACTGCCATTGTGTTCCGTTTCTGTATGATGCATGTTCAAGAATAAATAATTGCATTTATTTGAGTGATCGTCTTCCAGAATGCAAATTTAAAGCTAACTGTTAAAATTCTTTACTTGGAAATTTTTAAGGTATGCAGAACCCTTTTTATTTCCATGGCTGTAAATCTTCAATTAAAAATACAAAAAAAAAAAAAACGGAGAGAATTGAGAGAATTCTTACCAAATGTTGCACCGATGGGGGTCAAAGGTAAAAAAAAATATATATTTTATTTATGAACTTGTAAATAAACATCCAATAAATGTAAAGTAAAAAAATGTTCTTATTATGAGTTTAAAAATATATTCTCTGCTATGCTTGTTTATTTCAGTGCCTTGCTCTAGAGGAAATGGGTTATTTGGTCAATGAGTCACATAACATGGAGGTCATGTGATATTTGGAATCTTCACACATCAGGTTCTGATTATTACAAAATAGTATTTATTTCATTCAACATGTGTGAAAAAAGATTCACACTTCATAACCCAGGAATCTTCATTCCCATTGTGCTGCATCTCCGTTTTAGTGAAATGTAAAGGTTTCGCTTGTATTTATTTAGTTCATTTGGAAGAGTTGTTTACAGTCAGTTCATGTGCCTTATTTAACACATTCTGTTTAAATTAAACTGTTAAAGAGTGATAAACGGTGTTAAAAATCCTGTTTATTCTTCGTCCATCCAGAGTTGGTTGTGATGCATCACAATAAATACTTCATTAAGCATCAATTTCATGTGAGTCTCTATTGTCTGTCATTTATTCTCAAATCTATTGTGTCCTTTCCCAAACTATGGGAGATTCTTTAAAAATGGCTGCTCACAGCACCGGGATTTTGTTCAGTGCTTTGTATGTGCACATGTAGATGGGTTAAATGCAGAGCACAAATTCCTAGTGATTTTCTACCAGATCGTAATGTCACTTTCATTCTACCTTCTGAGTAACGAAGAAAGTCATAAGCACATCTATACTGTTTTCAAAAAAAAAAAATGTTTTCCTTTTACATAGCTGGAACATTAGATTATCAAAAAAAAGAAAAGTCGAAAGAAAACATCCCTTAAAATATCGTTATCAACAAAATTTCCGCTTACGCCCATCCCACCAGCAAATGATCATGTTAATTTACTTTTAGTGTGCTCATAGATGTATAGCATCATTTATTATGATAAAGCCAGATTTGTGGAGAGCTGCTGGTCTCTGAAGCTGGACTGAGAGACACAAAGTGTTGTCAGCAGCAGCAGATTGCTGCTCATTTGAAAGAAGCATACTCTGCCTCGATTGATGTGGACAGATAACGATCCTCCTCCTGCCCAAATGTGAATCATACAAATTTAACGGGAACATGAGTTGCATCTTGGCATACTTACTTTAAATTAAATACTTTAACTGAAGAACACCTTGTGCTGTACTAGATTGTTTGGATGGAGGAAGCTTCTGGGCCTGAACAACTATGTGTGAAAGTAAGTTTTGTTTGCCCAGATTGTACCAGACTGTCAACAGTTGATTAATGATTTAACGTTAAGAGAAGCGTTAGGTGTCCGATGCGCTTTTAATTTGAAGCACGTCATGTTAAAAGTCTTTGACAAAGTTTAGCAACAGTTGTGGCTTAACTGTCAAAACAACTTCTGCTTGGCGGAGATAATCACACTCCACCTTCTGCGTATAAAACAGCAGCACCCGCAGCTGAGTGCTGATTAACCCTTACACATTTAATGTGAAACTAATATGATTGAAAATTAATACAAAATTCAAATTTTAGGACGCAGTGCACTAGCATTTAAAGCCAGTCGTCCTACAAATCACCAAATAACCATAAACCCTTATTTTTTATTAAAGATTTTATTTAAAAGTCACCGTTCTTCCAAAATGGCATTGATAATTTGAACATTTTTTAATTGTGCGTTACTCGGGAGCAAAGAATACTTTTACATGAAGAGAAACATCAACACAATGGCACACACGGTAATAAACACAGAGATTAAAATAAACCGATATTCTCAAGCTCAAGTGTTTGACAATGATGTGTGTAATAGTAAATAAACTTTGGCGCAGACTACAGTACAAACTTAAGAAAAATGTACGAGCAAAAATACTCATATGCAGTCAGATAAATAATGAATAAAATTCCCTTTTCATTCAATTGCTCAAACCAGGGTCACTGTATAAAAATAGTCTTTCCTTAAAGTTGTCATTTGCAGGAGTGTTCAAGAGTCGATAACTGGTACAATATAAAACAAAAGGTAGAATATAAAGAAGAGTACCACTCAGAAACGGATCGGATTAAGTAAAAAGTGCTTAAAGAGAGCCGCTCTGAATATTACGAGCTCTAGTCGGCAGCAATCAATGGGAGCAGCTTCCATTTTAAGATTGTATGGCCTGGAGCTGGAGTGTATATCATCAGCTAAGTTAAGAAACAAGGCGTGTGCCTCGTGAGCGGATGATGGTATAATAACCTACACGTTCTGAACCTTCTTGGCATCCGTGGGCCAGCTGTACGAATCCAGAGTGAAGGAGTCATAGTCGGAGTTGTAGACGTGGGATAAAATAAAGGCTTCTTTATCTTTGGGTTCTGGGTACCAAGATGCAATGCCGTGTTTGTAGGCGTAGTCGACAATCTGAAAACAAAAAGAATGAAGAACTGTGTGCAGTACATGAAATGGGCATTTAAACTGAAAAATATAACTCAGTAAAGTGTGTCAATGATGAGTGACAACAATAGCACCCATTTTTCCTTAGGGTTGCATAGAACAGAGCCAATTAGTGTAAAGAGATTTTCCATCATTGTAGGATTTTATTTGTCTTTGTTCATATTTTTGGAGAGTCTTAGATGCTGCATTTGCTTTGGGTTCTGGCTGTACATTACATACTTTATACTATATTACATACACTCACTGGCCACTTTAATAGGTACATCAGTCCAACTTTCTGATCACATGGTAGCAACTCACTGCATTTAGGCATGCAGAATGGAGAGAAAAAAAGGGGATTTAAGTGACTTTAAATGTGTCATGGTTCTTGGTGCCAGACGGGCTGATCAGGGTATTTCAGAAACTGGTTATCTACTGGAATTTCATGTACCACCATCTCCAGGGTTTACAGAGTATGGTCAGAAAATGTTAACATTAACTTTATTTTATAAAGGTATATATAACCAAACATATTATTTTAAGTTCAAATGTACATCCAAACTATTGCATTCCACTGCAATTAAAAGTAAATTAATAAATGCAACATAATCATTTAAAATAAAATTGTTGTGCTCATAATTTTTTTTTTAATAAAAAGTTAAAAATAACTGCAATCACATGCAGACATCGATAAAAAAATAATCCTAACTTTATTAAAAGTCTGTTAAAATACTTATAAGCCAACATAAGCATTAAAATCGTATTGGTTTATTCTTATTTTAAAAACAGAACTGATTCAGTGGATCAGAAAATATCGTGTGAAGTTTGACTCAAGAGCTTTGAAAACCTACTTCCTGTTTTAATAAATCTCTTAATTTAGCGTGATCTCATTTCAGATTTCTGAGGGAAACTACAGTTTGCTAATTAAAACCGATCCCATCATCATGAAATGGAAACGATTGCTGACCTTAACTGCAATTTTGAAGGAAACTTCTCTGATGGTGTTCAGAGGAGGGTACAGTCTCCCTTCTGCAAGATGCTCTTCAGTAACCATTTCAGAAATCGCCTGGAATAGATGAGAGAGAGCCTTAGCTGAAGGAACTTTATTATTCTCTTGAGACTCTTCGTGAGCAATGACCTCAGCTGTAGTCAAGAAAATGTCATCTGAGATGTGTCTCACACCACAGGCGATGACTCCAAGTGCTACTCCAGGAAACACATAGGCATTGTTTCCCTGGCCAGGATAGAAGCTGCGCCCATCTGCCAACGTGACCTTTTTAAAGGGGCTTCCACTGGCAAATATGCCCCTTCCCTGCAGTTGATAGAAAGACATGCCCTTATTAATAAAGTCCATCTTTGTGCAAGTTACCAGCCTGTACCCATCTGATGAGAGTCTACCTCAGTGAGAGTGTAGCACTGCTCCGCTGTGCACTCAGCTTTGCTTGTGGGATTACTCAGGGCAAAAATAATTGGTCGTTCATTGTAAGATGCCATGTCCTTTATGATCTTCTCTGTGAAAGCACCACCAATCGCAGCCACTCCTGCAATTCATAAACATTCACAAGTTGATTTCCTCTTTCAAATATGAACATCTGCTCATAGTTGTTGATAGTTAGTGTTAGAAGTCATTTTTAGTAGGGCTGCAGCCATTATTTTGATAATCGATTGATCTAAAACTGTAATAAATTAATCAGATAAGCTTTTTAAATTATTTTTCCCGTGCAATTATTTTATTTTACAGCGCAAACTAAATTGCTTATAAAATCGTCGGTGGCTGATGGCTAAAGCTAAATGTAAAATAAACATTGCACATTAAATAAATGTATAAATATTCAATAATATAACATTTTATACTTAGTGTTATTAAAAATAGCTTGAAAATTAATCCTTGGGTCATTCCTTGGGTTCATTTTCACGGTCACTGGGTGTCACTAGTGAGAAAACACTGAATATGGAGCTAATCTTGTTTCAAACACAACGATCCCTATTTTATGGCAAAAATACATATTGTTGCATCAATTTTACCAACAAATATGCCAATGTATATGACCACGCTCTTTTAGAATGCATAAAATTGCAGCAGGCATGCAAGGCAAGCTTTCTTAGCATTGGTTGGTGTTTGTCCTGCCTTCCTCATGATGATTGGATACTAATGTGACATTGATGAGCGGGTGAGATGCAGAAGTTATGCATCCAACTGAGTTTGTTTTGAATGGACAGGACAATATTGCGACAGGAACAGAAGGGAGAGAGAGGCAAAAGGCTCGGAAATAATGACAGGTTTGGGATCCAAAGCCACATCCTCCTGTCCACTACGCAATGGGACCAGGGATGATTTGCTTTTAAACTAATCAGATGTGTTGAATTTTTTAACTCTGACTTCATGAAAGTTCTTGAAAATATAAATCAATGTAAATATACCATGATAAGAAACAAAAAACCCCTCAAGATTCACATTATACCAATGATAGCTGTGGGTTTGATGGTTTCTACAACTTCCTCTAGTGTCTTTAGGTGCGGATGATCTTGGGCAAATTCTTCCTTCTCGTGGTTCAGATGACTTCTCCCCTAAAGAGGCAGAGGACACAAAATTAATGACCTTTTATCTCTGGAAGCATTGAAATTTTTAACCATCCCAAAACTGGTTTTACCTTGACAATTAGGCCTTTAGAATCAACCATCCAGACCCGCTTGACCGCCTCGGCGTGAGATACCCCTTCCTTGGCCATCGCCATGATCAATAGCTGAGCAATACCCATTGCAGCCTAGTAATGCCACAAAGACCAAAAAGCATCTGATAAGCCCAGAAAAAACTAACGGAAATTAAAATAGATTTTTGATATTCCTCCGTTTTCTCCCCAGCTGCATCTGGTTTACCTCTCCTGCTCCCTGAAACACAAACTTGTGGTCAGAAAGTTTATTCTTGGTGATCTTGAGAGCAGCAAGGATCCCAGCAACAGCAACCGAAGCGGTGCCTAAATAAAAGAAAAAAAAAACAAGACTGTTAATAAAATGACTTACGAATATTAACATTAATATAGTTTGATTGTGATTACCCTGGATATCATCATTAAAGGTGCAATAGCGGTTGCGGTATTTACTGAGGATACGGAAAGCATTGCTGTTGGCAAAGTCCTCAAACTGAATCAGACAATTCATCCCATACCTAAAGCAAAGATCAACAGAAAAAATGACAATGTTGTAACATAATCGCTGTTAACTAACTCACTAAAACTCATTTATAAACAATGAGTTAATTCATGCATTTATATCCAGGTATGATTTGTTTACGAGACTTTTTGACCGAAATAAGACAAATAATTACTGATTAAACATACTTATCAGTGACAGCTTGCATGAACTCATCTATGAGGTCATCATATTCTTTGCCCCGCACTCTTTTGTGTCTCAAGCCGATATACAAGGGGTCATCCAAAAGGGCCTGTGCAAAAAAAAAAAAAATAAGCAAAGCTAGATTAATTGGTGATTCAAGCATCATGCTTGACTAATAAGTGAAAGCAACGTGTGTTACTAAGCTAATAAGGGATGAATATGATGTTGCAGGTTGATGGAATTACCGTGATGTACATTTTTTTTAAAGATAATATTCTGTACTATTTATAAACGCCCACTCTACACATCACAAATACACGCGTCGCTGATTGGCCACAACAGCACGGGCGGATAGTAAATAAAATGCAACTATATACACATAAACGTGTTTGCGATTGCATGTATAGCTGGCATTTTACAGTTCAAGTTCATTTGTAGTCAATTTTAACATGTTTTCAAGTTAAAAAGTACAAAGGGAAGTACAGTGCTGTGCACATGCAGTCTTTGATACACCCAATAGTGTGGCCTTAGCAATATATGACAAAATCATTTTTGGGTAAAATGTTAATTGCTCTTTATAATAATCAGTCGTTAAGGTAAAGAAGCATCTTTAGAATTTTAGAAAACTATATTTCAACCAAGATCAGACGTCAAATTATTATTATTATTTTTTTAATTGCCTCCTCTGCCTTTAAAAACAAGCAAAAAAATGGCCAGTTCTGCACAGGCCCTTGTAAGTGGTAAAGTCACCTCTACGGGTCATTGGAATGCCGCTATTTCACGTTTCTGCTCAACGTAGCTAACGCATTGCATTGGCTTTTGCCCAAGGGGACTTTCCAACCGAAAGCAACATGTACATCGGTTATTTCAAGGGCAAAGGAAATTGACTTCAGATGAATTGAATGCCATACAATCCAATAAAAAAAATAATATCAAGGGTCAGTTGAATGAAGCATTAAAAAGGGTAGAAAGGGTTTATTTCTTTACCTGATTATCAGTGCCCACATCTAGAAGCACAGGTAGGCACTGCTGAGGTGGCACTCCTCCACATGCTGTATAAAGAGCCAGCTTGCCCACTGGAATGCCCATTCCATAGCTGCCAAGATCTCCTAATCCCAAGATTCGTTCTCCATCGGTCACCACTATGGCCTGCCAATACATAAAAAAAAAATTAATTTTGAATAGCCTGCACTGGATGAAACCAGATCGTCGCTCATACACACCTTAATGTCTTCTTCAGGCCATGAGTTCAGCATAGTGGCAATGTGCCCCTTGTCATGAATGGTGATAAACAGTCCTCTAAACACAAAGAGATTAAACAAATATTTTCATTTCTCTCACGTGTTTCAGTGTCTATAAACAACTAACAATTCAGAATTGCTCTGGCTAAACAGGTTCTTCCAGGTCCATAAACCTCACCTTGGTCTCCTGAATGCAAGGCCATACTGTTGGCATGCCAGGCCCACAGTAGGGGTGTAGACTATCGGCATGAATTCCTCAACATCGGAGGTCAGCACGCGATAGAAAAGCTTCTCGTTCCTGTCCTGCAGGGTCATCAGCAATATGTATCTAGAGAGGTGAATTTCAGTTTTATCAATCAAATTACTATTTATTCAAAGAAATAAAATGTACAATCAGTCTAAATGAATGAGCAAATGAGACAAAAGCTTGTTGTTAACCCGATGTTTGGTTTCATATTCCATAAAACGTTTTAGTCAGGTGTGAAAATGCTCTAAAAAGATGCTTTCAAAATATAAAAGAACGATCTAATTCAATTCATGGTTTTACGACACTTCCGTCAAACTAGCATCATCTCTTATGGCTGTACTTGTACATAGGGATTTTGTAGGACTAGTCAGGTGTATGATACATCATTGTCCCACATATGTTGTAAACCAGTCATGAACTGAAACACAAACAGCTGTGTGAGAAGTTTAAGACTGAGATCTAGCCAAGGAGAGGTTGAGAAAGGCAGTTTTTTGAGATGGCATGAGTGAGCTGTGGAAGATTTTGTGGAAGGCTGTTTGTTCGCCGAAGGGCTGAAAAGCGGAACTATAATTGTCTGAAGGCAACAGTGAAGCATGGTGGAGGTTCCTTGAATGTTTACAGCTGCATTTTTGCAAATGAAGTTGGAGATTTGGTCAGGATTAACAGGGTTCTCAATGCTGAGAAATGCAGGCCATCACGCAATATAAATTGGCCACAAATTTATCATTAAGAACAATATTCAGTTTAATGAAGAAGAAATACTGGAATACGTATGGCATAGACCCCACAGAGCCCTGATCTTAACGTTATCGAGTGTGTCTGGGATTTCATGTAGAGACAGAAGGACGTGAAAAAGCTACATCCACAGAAGATCTGTGGTTAGTTCTCCAAAGCGCTCCTTCAAAAAATAAATTGTACAAGTGTAGCTTGAAGAAGGATGGTCACACCAAATATCCATTAGATTCACTGCATTGGGTTCATTGACGAAAATAAATGATTAATAGTTCCACTTTTGAAAGCATGCTTTGTTTACACGTGTTTCACACCAGTTTTTGCACAATGCTGTTCACTTGTAAATACGTTTAAACATAAATGTTGAACTTAAGTTGAATTACTTGTCCAGAGGGTTGCTCCGTGTCTCATAGCTCTTCATGACACGAAGCACTTGGACATCCTGAGAGAGGAAACAGGGAGGCAGCAAGCCATGTATTCCCAGTTGTAACCGCTCGTCCAACGTAAAAGCCATGCCCTGTTAACATAACATTTATTAATGATTATTAACCACATAGATGTTTAAAAAGTGCTCAGCTTCTACAGTCTCCTTTGAATATTTATTACCGCACTGCAGCCAGGCCTGCACTGGGTAACTTCCAGCTTTGGGTAGATGCATCACATGTTGGATCTATTTATTTCTGGCCAATGGGAGGCATGCATGGCCACACTCCCCTATGAGTTTCTGTTAACAGTTTCCATCTGTAATGGGTTTTGTTTTGCAGTCTCGATCTTACGCTTTCCATAATTTAATCTTTACAAAAGCTCTGTGTAAACAGGAAACCAAATGTGACCTAGCCAAGATCTCCAGTCATTTCCTGCAACTCTAAGACAAGCAAGCATTTTTAGACCATCTCTTCATTATAATGAATGCCAGGGGCCAAAGTTTGCATAAAGATCCCACAATGCCACTTTCATTTGTTGTTATCTGTGAGGACTTTGGTATTATTACTAAATGTTATAAACCAAATTGGTCACGTAGACTGGGTTTGGACCCAAAAGATGCTTACTTTGTTCAAATGGGGGTTCCTGGTGATATCATAGCCCCGTTTTCTGGTGAAGACTGTGCCCTTGGAGCTTACTCCTGTGTGACAGACCCTCACTGCCCCAACAATAGCAGGAGGGAGTGATAAGGGGCTGGAGAAAACCCTGCAAAGTGTCAGCACACTCTTTCCGGGCAGAGAGTTCATGATTCCTGAAAAACAAAAGAAGATTTGAGCAACTTAAAATTAAAACACAAAGTTATTTAGGGGTATAGACTCAAGGAAAATATACTTTTTCAATGCTCTTGAAAACCAGAATAGCTGTTAAATGGTCAACCTGAATATACAACATGTTTATGGATCATTCAGCATTAAAACCAGTGTAGAGTTTTGGTACTCTAATAAATAGATGTAAATATTGTAACAGAACTCTTATTGGTGGAAAGTGGAAAAAATGTTACTATAGTAACCTGATAGAAGTACTAAGAGCTTTTGCAGGTTCAGCAAGTTCGTCTTCTTCAAGTGTAAACAAGGCCTTTCTGTGCAACATAAAGGGAAGTAAGAATACATTAGTAACAGAATTATTAAATAATTAGCTACTTTAATTTCAACAACAGGAATACTAGCCAGACTCGGGTCATTGTTCTAAGCCAGACACGTTTGCTAAGAAAATAGCCGCGTACCTGAAACCCGCCCGATCACCAGAGGCAGCTCCTGTTTCACACGGTTTAATTGAAACACCGAGCTGCTGGCTGTGGCTCTCTGTGTACTCTGAGGATCTTATCTGTTATGATGTTGTAATCGTCTGATAAAAGCGATCCAGATTTGTTTGACATTGACGCTTTCGCTTCCAAACGCTCCAGCTTTGGCCCCGCCCCTGCTTGGGAACAAGTGACCAATAAGGTGTCAGGATTCTAATGACGCGTTTTCACGCAAACTGGAGATTTGCAGGCTTGCTTCTAGCTCCTCCCACCAAATGGTCCAACGAAACATCTAATTTTATTTTATTAAAAGGTAAAAATTGGCTTTAAACGTTGCAACCCTGAAAAAATATTACAAAGTCAAATCTGTCTTAAAACATTTTTAAAAATACATTGATACGTCTTGTTCTTTTGGTTACTCACACCCAGAGACTTTATACCATACTATTTTGGGCTTGTGAACACACTAGAAATCCATGGGGAGATATTCGTTCCATATTGAGATGTATAAGTCTTTTAGACTATGCTCAGAAAATGGGTTGGTTGGTGTTATAAAATATGGGCGAGACTTGTTAAATGAATGCTTCTAATGTCATGTAAATCTTCTACTGGCCAGATTTTACATCCACAAATGCAACCTTAAAAAAAGAAACATATACCTCAACTATCTCTAGCTCAGAAAACAAGAAAGCTGTGAAATCTTATCTATGTGCTACAAGGTTAACATCTTTATGCAATGAAGATTTTAAGCTTGTTTGGATAGATTTTTCACAGAGATGTGCAAAATGGAGGGAGAGGGAATGGTTCAGCAAATTGCCTCAATCTGGAAGTGAACCAAAGACACCAGTGTGTATGTTGCTGGACTGTAAATGTATGTTTTTAAATAACGTTTTGTAGCACTAAAAGTTTTAAAAATTCTAGAAACTTTATGTTGAACAGAATAACAGAAAAAATTGCACAGAGAAACGAGCAGAAAGAATTTTATTACCATTTCTATTTTTTTACAAAGCAGGTAATAAAAAAAAAACAAAGAAACATTCTTGAAAAGAGTACAGTTCTAATAGATTTTGAAATGGAATGGTAGCACTTCTTCATTGCAAGACAACTAAGTGGAACATTACTATTTATTAATACATACAGTAAAACATATCTTTACATTGATCATATTTAGATAAAAGCACCATGAAAAGAGAAAATATCAGCTACTCCAGACAACCACTCTAAAAGCAAACCGAAACCCATCTTCTTTTATGTACATACAACACCCAAGTGCCTTCAATTCACAAATATTATTTATCTTGTCTACAAATTTTCTTCTGCCAAAACCCTTGCAGTAGTGGACAGTGAAAACCTAATCAAGATTACAGGCAGCATAAATAAACAGTCTGCTGTTAAATTGTCACACATAGCAATATAAAATATATAAAAATTGTATGTTTAAAAAAATGTGTAGTGCATTTGCAGCCCTCAAGTCAAGAGTTCTACCTGAGGGCTTGGATTGATAGGTAAATTCTTGAGTTACAGAACATCAATAGTCCCAAAAACACCAGCCAGCAGATATTGACTTGTACACAGCCGACAATGAAAAAAACAGTTTGTAAATGAAGGACGAGGAACTCCGAGACTTAGATCACAACACTGGTGCCACTGCGAGAGCTCTTTTCCTGAAGAGAAAGAAAGAGATCATCGGCAATAAGAATTTAAAAGCAGTTCAAACTTTTTTTGTTGTCACCACTTGTTTGGTCAGATGTGTAATGTCCTGTTGGCACACATGGTTTTACATTCAGGCGTGTTCAGGAAACTGGTTTAAAGCGAATGTAGAGAAATAAAGAAGTTGTGCCAACACTATACATTAAAATATAATATGGTGCTGCTTTGAACATTTTGGGTATTTCCAAGAGTTAAGTGGGTTAAGAAAATAAAAAATATATATATACACCCTTTCCACTCTTAATAAACCACTCAGCTTTGTTGTGGATGTGGATTTTAAGTTTCATTTAAAAATATTTATGTCACAAAAAGTGACCAAGTTTGGACATATCCAAATCCAGTAGGTTCCATACTGTTAGGTTTGCAATGTGAACTGGACCTGGACCAAATTAAGCAATCTACCAGTGTGAACACACTCTAAAAACAGAGCAACCAAGTATTTCAAAGACCTCATCTCATAATTTTCTAGGCATTTCATTTTTACTTCCGTTAACTCACCACTACCATCCATATCATAAGCACAATTTGTTTTAGAAGTCTCATATTATTTGCAGCATAAAATATTAACACCAAGTTTAATTCAACATGTGCATTCTTACCGAGAGCTGTTCACCTCTTCTGCTGTGCCCAGACAATATATCAATGGAAGAGTAAGCTGGTGGTTTCTCTGATAATTTCCCATGAGATCGATTTCCCTTTCGATGACGGTCCTCCTCGTTTGAGCTCCAGGAGCCTCCATGTGGAGGAGGTGAATAACTCCTGTCTCTACGTCCAGTGGTACGCTCCAACTCCTCCAGCAGTTCTGCTTTACTACGGACACAAGGACGTGACCGGTCAGTTCCTGAACCTTCCCTGCGTCCTGATGAATTGCGACCACCACGTCTGTCTTCCCGTTCGGACTCATCACTGTAGCTGCGTGGGATCCCTCTCCGAGAAGATGCTGGGTCTCTCCAGGAATTTTCCCGATGATGCCCTGCACGATTTGAGCTGCCGCTAGACTGACTCGATTGCCGAGGTCGCTCACCATCCTTGGTGCGTCGAGAGTTCTGTTTTGCTCGGCCCATGATAGGAGGCAACTGGATGACCCTGCGTTCCACACCCTGGACTCCCATCTCATCTAGGGCTGAGAGCATGCTGGGTGGCCGTGCAGAAAAAGACACCATTTGGGGTATTGGTTGAGGTGGGGGCGTTACATATTGGGGTTGTGGGGCGGTGTATTGATGTTGAAGGTTTTGGACTGGGACTGCTGTGTAGTGAGGTTGAGGAGGGAGCATCGGTACCATGTCCATTCCTCTTACTTGGTTCTCTAGAAAATCCAACATCTGGTTATTGCGATGCACACTTCCATTTATGCTGCCATTCACATGATATCCATGAGGAGGTACGAATGGTGGAATGGGCTGAGGAGGAGGAAAAGCCATCTGTGCCATGGGAAGGTTGTGTTTGGATGAAGGCTCCGAAAAAGAACCTACAGTGAACAGATAATAAACTAAATCCATACTTAATGTGTAAAATAGCAATGAATTCAAAATTTGAATTGTTGTACGAACCAGAGTAAAGTAAAGGGTTGGCTTGAGAAGAGGCACTGGAAGCAATAGGGGCATAGACTGGCTGGCCATTGAACCATGGTACCATGGCTTTTTGTGCTTCTCGAATCATCTTGTGCTGCATCACCGCTGAGAAACAGAACAATGGAACATTTTGATATATACATTGTGAGTGGAATACATACAGCAGGCCATTTCTAATGATAAATGCTCTGAATCTAACAAAACGTCAATAATTTTTTATGTCACCAATACACTTGCTTGGTATTGCCAGGGGCGTGGTCAATAGTATCTCAATTAGTAATGCATTGAGGTTACTTCATATTACCATTTTATTATTTATTTTCTGACTCGCGGAAATGATTTTCTGTAAAACTTTTAAACAACTCAACACCCCTTATTATTTTTTTTAACCTACAGGTTATAATTAATCATTAAAATAATTTTATGACCACAGCTATTTTGCTGCTAGATGGTACAACTGAACCGTGTTAAACATGCGTTTACTATATTTAATTTGTTTCACCCGGTAAAGTCTGCCATCTTTTCGCATACAATTAAATAGTTATTTTGCAGTTTGATCTGTTTTCACCTGATAAAATAAAAAGTTTCAACACAAACTATTTTCCTATTAATGATCCAAAGCACTTCACAAAACTTGGCTGTAAAAAAAACATAATTTAATTATAAATTAGATGAGTAAGGGTTGTACACAAATTTTGATATTAGCATGTAAATATATTTTAAAATGTTCCCCATGTCACTATGAGTAACAAATAAACACCCATGTCTCTATGAATTCCCTAAGCTGGGATCCTACTTGAAATAAGTTCCGATGGTAAACAGTAGGGGTGTAACGGTACGCTAAAATCGTATTCGGTTCGGTACAGTGTCTTGGAGAGTTCGGTTCGGTACAAAACAATAAGAACTTAAATAATCTTTATTTTGAAAAGCTGCCAATAAACAATAGAATTCTTACATAAAATAAATAAAAGTGACACTTTTGGGTGATATATTAAATAAATTGCACTCTTTATAAATAATAAATTAAATAATAATAAATAAATAATAATAAATATAAATTAATAATAATAATAATAATAAACTAATAATAAAATTATTTTAATTAATAAAAATACCAAATACCGAAACGGTACGCAAGTGTACCGAACCGAACAGGTCGTACCGAAACGGTTCAATACATTCCCGTGAACCGTTACACCCCTAGTAAACAGTCTGGTTTAAATGAAGGGTTCATGTTCCGCATGTCATTTTGAGCAAAATAAACTAATCCCCGTGTCACCATGACTTCATAGGCTGAGACAGAAATATGCAAAACTGGTTGCTATGGTGAACAGTGTGGCTGCTATGGGGGAGTCAGTGATAATGTTACCAATGCGAGTAACATAAACCAACCCCATGCTTCCATCATTTACCAGAATTGTGAAAATTCTGAAAATTTGGTTGCTAGGGTAAACTATTTGGTTGCTAGAGAGTTGACACTAATGTGTGAAATTTTATTACTGTGATTAACTTCAACAAACCCCAATTTCTCTACAATGCTTCATCTTCATCAGATATTTTCATTGCTTTTCCCATTCATTCCCAATGACTCCAAAAACGGTTGGTTTACAAGGCAACATAAAAAAAGTTACAACAGAACACAAGCAAGGTACAAATACATTGAACTATAATAGTTCTCAGTCAGAGTTCTACTCCATGAGCTAAGCTAAAATGTTAAAGCTAACTTTCCGGTTATAGGGTCTTACCTTTTTCAGGGCAGCAGCAGGTTCGAGGACAGCAGGGACATCGCACATAACAGCAGCAATTTTGAGGACAGCACTGGCAGCAGCAGATAGAAACAAGGGTGATCAGAAGCAATGCTCCAAGGATGATGAGCAGTGTAGTCAGCCAGTCTGAGAAGAAGTGGAGCAAACGCAACACCTAAATTTGTTAGTTTTTTAAAGAGGTCATGAACTGAAGACCAAAAAGTTGCTGGATCTGCAACAATAAAACTAAAGTGAAAGATTGAGGGCTCAAAATGATTTTGTTTTTATAAAAACTGCTCATTAGATTGCTTGATAATTACTTGGCAACCACTTTCAAGAGATTAAAGTTCGAATTTTAATCAAATTACTCAAACATACACATTTCCGCACACAACTCGAGAGCATCGAGTTGAAGGTAATGCATATTCAAAGCCCTGGCCTATTAGAGAGACATGCCAAAAGTATGCAGAGTGAGATTAAAAACCCATCTTAATTTTGCTAAGACTTACGATAGACCACAAGTCTGATTTCCTTGTCAGAGTCCCCCACCACATCACCGGCTGCATCGATGGAGCAGAAATACATGCCATTGTCCCACCACATGACCTCATTGATAACCAGATCGGCATCTGTTAAACATTCAGAATATTTTTGTATGTATTTAGGGTACTCGCTCTTAAAAATTATGACTATGATCAAATAAACATTTTACGTTGTAATTTGTTAATGTTATTTTTCAATCATCAGCCTTTTCCATGTGGTTTGGTTCGTTTTGGTTCACAGAAACCAAACATTTAAACTCCAGCAAAGAGAAGTTTTGGCTTGACCAGACCAAATAAAACCATTTTGCTGCTATTTCTTTTAATCCAATAAAAGTCCATTTTATTAAACAAAGCAAGAGAAGATGGACAGGCAAATTCAAGTAATTGAGCTCTACCGAAAAGCGGTTCCAATGTATTCATCCAATTTCAAATATTTAAAATAATGATGATTATGATGATATCCATGCTGGTATTATTTCATCTAGTTTAAAAGCTAATCATTTCCATTATGAATCTTATGAATAATTATTTTGAACCATTTACATTTAATTTTCCTAATCAATAAGGTTAGACGTACTGTTTATTATAGAGATCTTGCGCTGCCTGTATTCTGTCCCCAGAGTTGGTTCATTGATCCCTCTTTTTTGAATCACTATGCGGACGGTGCGTTTACTATCTGGGCAGTCATTGGCTGGGTCCTGCTTCAATCCCAGAGCAGCTTGATAAGCTAAATGATAAAAACAACAAATAATGTTGCATTATTTCAACTTCGTTTACCCACAAAGAGAAAGCTCTCGGCATAGGGTACTCCACTCACCAGTAGAGTAATAATCCAGCACTGGATCCAAACAGAAGGATTTGTATCGCCACGTGACCAGAACATCCGCTGGGTTCGCAGAGGTGCTATAATCGCATCGCAGAGTGACAGAAGCAAACAGCATTGTGTTTCTCTCTGTTTGAGGAACTGTAACTTGGATTGATAAAAGCTCTGAGAAGAGAAAAAGACAGATCGATTACCTGAATTTTCACAAACACGGTTCCCACAGCCTTTGACCTAGGTCTTTAAATATTTGCTCATGTGGAAACTCATTTTAAGAGAACCTACTACTTTTATTCTCAGTTAAGTAATCACAAGATAAAGACACACTACACCATCAAGTTTATGATGATATGTTTGATATATGGATGATATCCTTTGAGGAGATGTTTAACCCAAACATCAGAGGATTGCATTAATTTTTTACTTTAAACTTCAACGCAGTTGGGCAGACAGAATGCCAAGTGCCCATAAAAAGCCCTTGTAGAAATCTAAATAAATTGTACAAGACTTAATTAGAATGTACTGATTTATTGCTAAATGTTTTCATCCTAAATCTAAATAAATTTTACATTTTTTTAGAACACGTTAAATATAATTAATGTGGTTGCAGTTTTTTGTAATAATGCATGTTCCATGTGCAAAGTATGGATTTTTTGTCACAGTCTGTTTATTAATGCCTTTAATTTCTGCTTTTTCGCCCGTTTCAGTCTTTAATTGTGATTTATTCCCCAAAAAATGTTGCAATTAATTAGTTAATTGTTTGAATCGATTGACAGTGCTAACTGGATTACTTTCATGTTTAGCACAAATGGTTTTAAATTGTTACAATGTTTTATTAATAATAAATATTATTATTATTATTATTATTATTATCATCACAGCTTTTGTAGGTTCAAATCCCAGGAAAAGCAAGAACTGACAGAAAAAATATGTTCATTCAAATGTAAGTCGCTTTGGATAAAAGCGTCTGCCAAATGCATAAATGTAAATATAATGTAAAATGTAAATAAACGTTACTTAAAAAACAAAAACGTTACTATACACATTTTACTATAAGCAACAGCATTTTACATTAATGAAGGATTTGAAGACACATTTATATTCTAAAGATTTTAATTCAAACATCTTTTTCATAATAAACTTTTAAATATTTTCATTTGTTTAAATAACTCTTAAATATTTTTAAAATATTATATTCTTTATCAAGGCATCTCCTGCGAGTCCGAGTAAAACAAGTTGAAACGGGGTCACGTGATCTGGTTTACTGGCCTGTAATGTTTGCACCTGCAGACCATGTAATATAAAATACTACAAAAAACCCAGCAAATATCTTTAAATAGAGACAAATACATTCTGCTAGTTCAGATATTCAAAATGAAGCTTACCTTTAGGTAACAGACAGAACAGTAGCGCGAGCACCTTGAGCCTCGGTGCTCCTTTCATAGTCTCGGATACGTAGAACTTCTTCCTTTACTGAGTTACAAACAAAACTACTAGACACTGTATATGTATCACAAAACAGGTTTTATATCGTTACGTCTGGATTCCAGTTATCGATTACGGTTATTCTAAACGACGTGATTCCAGGAAGTTATGTGGCCTATCTACAGTATTTCTCTCGCGTCCGTAGAGTAAACACACCTTTGCTCTGCTCTCTGAGTTTTCTACCCCTCCCCCAATGCCCGAGGTGACGGTTAGACTCCGCCCATCAACAGGTGCACAAAACGCGAAAAACATATAATATTAGGGTTATTCAGATAACTTTAGACAGCGTGCTATTTAGATAATTGTTATTTTATCATAATAAATACGCACTGTCACTTAAACAATTAAAGTCATCTTCCGTTTTTATTTGACCCGAGGATGTAATGCATCCATGAGAGGGCGCTAAGAACCCGATGAAAATAGGCAGGGTCGATTCAGAGTTAGAAATTGAAATTTGGTTTGGTGACAGAGGCAACCAGCTGCACATTTTTAATAGACATGAAAAAAATGTTAAATAAAGAAAATTATTATTTTTTTTTTTTACAAAATTACACACTAAATATATAGTGTACTAGGGTCACTTCCCAAATGACCATGATCAAAAAATGACACACCCCATCTCCGAATATTTTTAATTCCCCCCTTTAACATAAATAACAGCCCAAAATCTTTGGGAAAGCTGTCAATGTGGTTCTTTATCTTCACTGTTAGTAAAGCAATCAATTCCTCTTTCCAAACGCCTCAAACTCTAAATTCTTGTGCTGTCTTGCATGAACTGCAAATCTTAGTTCTCCCCATGGTAGTTCATGATATTGAAGTCAAGAGACTGCGATGGCCACTCCTGAACATTCACTTTGTTTGGTTGTAACCATTGATGAGTGCACTTGGTCTTTGTTTTGAATGTCCAGTACCCCCTGATGAGTGCCTATTTTCCTCCAGTATCCTTTGGTAACATGCTGTACTCATCTTCCCTATCAATTTTGACAAAGTTCCCTGTGACTTTGGAGCTCACACATCCCCAAAACCTCAGTGACTCGCCTCCATGTTTTACAGTGCGGATGGTATTCCATTTATGTTAACTCCTCTCCAAATGTAGCGCTCATAGGTGTTTGCCAAAAAGTAGAATTTTTGTTATCATCGCTCACAACAACGTAGTTCCAGAAGTCACTACGCTTTTTCTCTTTCTGGATGTGTACAGTTCTTGTACAATGGACAATGGTGCACCAATGATCCTTTCAGTAGTACGTTTGTAATCTTTTAATGTCTGATTTTGTATTAGAACTAAACCATAGAGTTATGGAGGTTCACAGGACTAACTCGATGGTGGGTGAATAAAACTGTTTGAGCAGGAAAGGAACAAAAGAAGAGCATCCTCTGCTGATCCGTTTTAACAATGGAGTGCATGTGGTTGTCCCAGTTCAGGCACTGAGAGATGGTGGTGCCCAGTTACTGAATGACTCCACTGCGTAGAACAGGTAGGTTCTACGTCACATCCACAATCATCTCCACAGTTTTGAGCATGTCAGGCTCCTGATTGTTATGACTGCACCAGAGTTGTCCGGCGGACTCCTGCACAGGGCTCTGCTTTCCTATAAGCCCTGTGGCCAACCTGAGGAGCATCTTGTGCCTACAGAAGCATCCTGCACAGGGCAGGTCTTAAAATAAATTAAGTTACATTTCCTGATTTTAAAAGTTATATACATTTAGTACTCTTGTGAGTCTGGACCAGTCTTGCATCAATTTTCATCAATAAAATCATCAAACAGGGAACAATGTTAGAAATGTGCCTGAAGTGTGACATATAACGTTTAGCCACTAAGCACCTGAGGGCTCATCTCATATGGTTTCCTGGTATTGTATTCTTTTCCTGCAGAGGTATTCCTTTCCCGCACAGTGTGCTGTGGTAGTTTCCTGTTTGGGACGTGATCCTGGATTGCTGAACAATATCATTCCGTTTTCTTTTCTTTTTTATGGAAAGAAAATGTCCATATTCTAACAAGTAAATGGGTCACTTATCAGGAGAACTTTACTTGCTACACCTAAACATATCTGAGTTCTTCATTCATGTTATCACGTCTCATATTAAACATCATCCATGAGGCTCATTTCCCTTTAGGTGCTAAAGGTTCTACTTGTAGCGCTTTCCCACTAGATTTTGGTAACAGCATGACTCTGCTTGGTATCGCTCTACTCACAACAGTTTATGTTTCGACCGGCATCCAAGATCAATTCTGAGTGACTCAAGGCATCATAGCAGCTCTTGGACAACCTTTGAATTTCTTAAGCAGGACATCGTCTACTACCATCAGAAAAAGAAAGGTCTGCACCTCCTTGGTCGAGTCATTTCTATCTCAAAAAGCAGTATAAACTAGTGGTAGAAAAATCTGCTGGCTTTTATGAAGCTGTGTGGTTCTAAACAAGCAGCAAACCCTTTGCATTTTCTGTTGATGCGTTACAGGAAGTACCCCTAACTGCAAACAGGCTAAGCCCCACCCATTTAACATTAAATTGTGACGTCACTACTATGCTAAACCAAGTGCGTCTCACATTGGTGGTGGAGTGAAGTCAAACGCAGCGATCGCCCCCACATGGCTGGCTGCAGAATGATTCCGCCCACTATAAGTCTATAGAAAAAAAAGCCAAACTTTAAAAATTATTTCTTCAGAAATTACATTATTTACACAAACGGTTTGAATAGTTATCTATACAGTGAACAGCTTTCAAACTTTTTTGTCCTAAGTTTATTTTTGTTTTGGTTCACGAAGGCTCAATTTTCCCCTAAAAAAAAAGACAGCAACACACAACCGAGCTGTTGACAAGCCAACATAATTAAAAAGAAAACAAACAATATGCGATATGTGTTCATAAGAAAATTATTATTTCAATACGCAATAATGGCACATTATCAAAATCATGTTCATTCACGCGTCCCTTGAGGGACAACATGCACAGTACAATTCATACAAATGTCTTATTACAGTACAAAAGATTTAAAAAGTAAGGAATGTTTCGAGCACATCAGCATCAAGCAAACATACGAGGTCATACGAGGTCAAGGTTGTTTAAACATGATAAAGAGGTGAAAAACAGACCCCAAGCTCTTCCTGTCAGTGTGTTCCTGCATAAAGTGTGTGTTGCTGATTGACAGATGCTTAGTGTCTGAGGCGTTTCTCTTCAGCTTGTGGGTGATGTTAATAGTATGATGTCAGCTCAGCCTGAGGGCGTCACACAATTAGAGAATCTCTGCTTAGATGAGTGGTCTGTTAAAAAAACAGTAAGAGGCACACATTAGACACCCCTTGGAATGATGCATGTGTTAGTGAAGGATGTTAGTGAGCTAGTGAAGTGCGGTGCGGTGAGTCTGTTATGACGCCATCAAGGAATTCAGGAAAATACATGGCTGAAGAAATCACGTTTGATTTACATTTATTTCTATCTCAGTACGTAGATACAAAATAGAAAAAATACCAGTGTTGATTAAAAAATGGAGTTTTCAAAAAAAAAGTCTGTCTAAAATTATGAGCTGCAACAAGAAACAAAAATAAAAAAAGTAACCATTCGAAAAAAATAAATGTAAAGTTATTTAAACATTTGTTTCTTGATAAGCCTTAAGATCATTTAATTTAAAAACAGTAGCAATACATATATATTAATCTTGCTTAAGTATTTATTTGAAATATAATTTATTTTAAGGTATAACAGTCTGAATGTAAGGGGTCATGAACTGCTCTTCCATATATTGATGCAATCTCATGTTGACTGTCATGAAGTTGTTCACTGCAGAATGATTTCCTGCAAATGGAAAGTACACTAGAGACTTGTCAATCACAACGTAACCAACACAAGGCAAAAGCACACAGACACATTTCAAAATATTGTATATTTTTACATTTTAGATTAAAAGCATTATAAATTTATTTTGTTTACTCTTCTTTGACTCTGAAAACAATGTTTAAGAAGATTTAACAGAAAACACTGTTTTATTTAGCTTAAACATTGGAGATATAGAAAGGGCAAAGGAGAGAAAGAAGAGCTTCAAAAGCTGGTTGCTCTTTGAAAGCCCAAAGCAGGAAAGAGGGCTTCACTTAAAAAACTTGTGATGTAACTTCCTGTTTGTGATGTAGCTTCCTATTCTATACCAGAAATAACCAGACATTACGATTCCAAAACATTTTTTTTTCTATAAGAATGTGAAATTATATGGATATAGAGATCACTCGTCTACAATCAACATCTCTCTCTAGACAGTGGATTGAATATCATCATGGAATACCAAATGCCTTGTAAGTTCATACTGAAAACAGCGATCAGTGAATCAATGTTTGTGATATGAGCTGAGATTTAGGTGCGGAGGCTAGAGAGAGAAACAGTGTTGTATGTGAAAATAAAATTGCCTTCACTCAGCAACAGATGCAGCTCAGAAAGAAAAACAACCAACAAAAGTAGTTTAAAATGCCATAAATTGCATAATAGTGGGGGGAAAAAAACAAGCTTCGAACCACATTTTGAGTAAAATCTGTGTCTAATTGTCTTTTTTTTTTTTTTTTAATTTTCAGTAACCTTCCTCTGGCTTTGACTGATAATGTTATCAACAATGAAGATGGAGCTATAGTGTATATCACTACCAGGGGAGGTCCTATGTCCACATGTGACATGAATCTGTTACTCAGGAAACTGTTGCTGGCTCTAATAAAACCATTTTTTAAAACAAAACAAAAATATGTTTCAAAATAATAAAAAAAAAACATTTATTGTGTATGTCTTGAGTTTGTTACTTATATGTCAAACGATCCAGCACTTACTGTTTCTCAGTTCATGACCGCTTTAAGAGAAAATTGCAGACTACATCGAAGCACTGGATTTTTTCCTACACTCTAATAGTGACTTTAAACTGTAAATGCTCTCGCAAATATTTATTTTCTCATTCATAGAAAATGACAAGATTTGTGTCTTAGAACAGTTTAAGAAAAAAAAAACTTTTGGTTATACATCTGGCTATACATTTTTAGCTAATTTGAACGAAAGGTTGAATAGAATCAGACTAAAACATGTTGTTTGGTCCAATATTTGAAGAAACTGGATCTAACACTATGAATATTTCTATGTATAAATAATTTATTGAAAACATTTGTTTTACTGAGACCTTGTTTATAAAGTCTAAACTATAATCTAAACTATAATATAAAACTTTCTGGTTTTTGGCCACTGCACAGAAAGCAGGTGATTATAAGTAACTCACCAGTTTCCTATTGTCCCTGTCCTCCCTGCGCTCCTGTAGCGTTTGGGACAGTCCATGAGCAGGACGTGTATATGAAAAAGGCCTCATGGCAGGATCTGCAGTCCTGAAGCGCTCCCTCCCTGTTGGTTCTTCAGTTCTGAAACGCTCCGCCTCTCTTTCAGAGTACGGAGGCAAAGCATCATCATCCTCAGGACGGTTGCTAGGTGACCTGCTCTGGTAACAGTCACTGCCCTTCTTTGAACTACTTTTCGAGGGTGTATCACTGTCATCGTCTGGCCTTCCGCTTCGCTCTCCATGACCCCTAGCCTTGCGCTCCAGCAGAGTGTTCAGGTAGGTATCATCATATGACCTCTGACGAGAAACATAGCGCTCGCTGTCAGCAGTGTCACGCCTTTTTGGAGGTGAAGGTGGTGAACGTCGACGACGCCAGTCGCTTTCATCATCTTCACGAGAAAAACGTGGCCCATTACGGTTTGAGGTGGGATGCTCCCTTGTCCTTGAAGACATTTCAAAGTCTCGTTGAGTTCCACGAAATTCCCCTCTTCGACGACCGTATGGGCCATAGGACATGGCAAACTCTTCTAGCTCATCTAATGAACCTGAGCGGCCCCTGCTGCCAAATGCTTTGCGGGGCAGGTGTTCAGATCGACAATTCCACCTGCAAAAACAGTTTTGGAGTTAATTGTGTGATTGATTATCATTGCCACCTGTTTGGTATAATTGGTTAATCCCACAACTGACTGTAATATTACAAAATCCCTGACTTTGTGCAGCTATAAGAATTGATGCTGATTTGAAGGCAAACCTCCCAAATATTGATTTGATTGAGATTTCACTTTTGATCACTTTGCATTTTTGGAATTTACAAAAGTTAACAATTAGACCTGCCTAAAATCACACTTCAAATGCTCACCAGGAGTGAAAAGTGATACTTTAAATTCCCGACTACTGCTAATTTCATTCTTTGATTATTTCAAACCTTTGGAAAATGGTTGGGTAGGCCACAATCCATCACTACTTGAAAAAGATTCCTAATTAACTTGACGTCCACATGTATTGGACAAAGGAACGATAAAGGAGTCCCCTAAAAAGAAATTCCAGAAAAGGGCCACATTTGGCTGACACCTGAGTGAGATGTGACTCAGCTAAACACTTCACCACTTTACCAAATTTAGATATTCTTAAGTATTCTAAGGTCTCTACACACCAATCCGAAGTTCCGATCCAAAGACGGCAATGGAAGCTCACACAACTGACCGAACAAGTGGTACCAAGGGAAAGCAAGTTTCACATTGCTATTTCGGATCTGTTTTCCGCAAGAGCATTGGTTTATAAAAGCTGTCTGTTTTGATGACGTGATTAGAACGTAAAAGAGCCGCTCGGTGATGCTTATCCCACATTTTCAGAGCGACTTAGACAAGAAATCCACCTTTTTTTCAAACAGCTCCCTGGGATTAGTCGCCAACAGTTTTTTGATTTATTCTCGGTCATTGTCTTCTTCTTTTCTGCTTCCCCATGTGGCGCCGAGTGTGTCTGTTGTAGCACAAATGCCATCTTCAGGCAAGGAGCGTCATTGCATCAATATTTCCTCGATTTAGATGAAGAGGACACTGCTAAGAAGCCATGCAAAGACTCATGAAAATCTTAATTCGGATCGGTGTGCAGAGGCCTTTAGGGGATTCCCCAATTAAAACACTACCTAGGTCTGAGCCTGCTTTGCTTCTAATATACAGTGTTTCCCCTACCATTTTATAAACAGGGGGTCTTGCCCCTTTAAGACTGGCAAGCGCCCAGCCCCAAAGAAAAGTTCAATAGAAAGATTTCTACAGGTATATATACTCCTATATGTCAAAATAGTTGCAAACCATGACTCATATGCACCGCTCACCCGCCCATTTAGATTCACCAGTATAAAGTTCTGTACCTGTTAGCATGCTCATCCAATGAGTGATCGCTCTGATAATGTGATGGTCGAAGCCCATGACCCATTGATGCTGTCCTGACATGTGGCTCATCCATGTGATCACTAATGGGTGGCAACGCCTTCCTCTGGACTTGTCGATAGGTCTGTCTGAAGTCCACATCTCCGTCGTGTAGAGAGCTCAGTTCCGACAGGCAGTCAGCTGTGACACAAAAAATCGATTTTTACAAGAGCTATAACTTGAGTATGGTTATTACAGCACTGATGAAACCAAAATTACACGTTGTGCATCAATTACCTTAAATAATATAGAGTAATATGTTAACTTTAATACATGCTTACATGGAAGACTGGCCCCCTTTGTAGGGTAGAAATGCGCCAGGTCCTGCTCTATGTAGTTCACAAACTTCATAGCATCCTGACACTCACTGTTCTGGAGCCGGTAGCCACTGGACACTGTGGACACACACATGACTTGTGTGTTGCTACTGGTGTGTCCATGATCTCAGTTACAACACAAGCAGCTTAGTGAAAGTGAAACCATGAACACAATCTGTGTACCAGTCCATGGTCCCTTATCCCTTTTGTTTGGGATTGTGACCGCATTGTTTTTGTGTTGTGTTTATTGCTTTAATATAGCTCTGATGTGAAAGTCTGCCCACACTCCATTGGTTCCCATGTGATTACGTCATCAAAAGGTTGGCAAATCTGCCCAGTTAAAAGGTTTAGTTTCATTTAAAAACTTAGCAAAAAAAGGTTTGCATTGTCCACTCTCACCCAGAGTACCATTCCCCAATTTTTGTGGACGTGGTCTGACAGAATCATCAGAATTTTGCTACACACATGTTCTGGCTTTATAATGAAAATGAAATCCAGTGAGAGTGAAGGAAGGAGTTTAAAGGATCATTTTGGTGCCATTTTTGGTTGTACTGGTTATGATGATCCGGCGATTTGAGGAACGCTTTTCCATTTTAATTTTGCAACTAAAAAAGGGCTTCATTTATAAAAAAAAAAAATTGTGAACATTTTTGTCATGTAGGTGAAGTCCATTGTGCATATTAAGTAGCATTTTGCATATCACATTTACATTTTAATCTTGTAAATATTGTTCTGAGATAGAACAGGAAGGTACATCACAAACAGGAAGTTACATCAAAGCTAGACTCTATAAGTCAGGGTGTGTGCCTCTCTTCTTTGTAAAACTTTGAAACAGCTGCTTCACATCTTTCAGACACTCTATCCCCTACCCCTCCCCATTTCCTTCTCCTTTGTTCTGTGATATCTGTTTAGAAAGTGTTTTTAATCAAATAAATGTTCTCTTCGTCTATCCAGCGTCTTCATCATCACAATATTTTGGTAACACTACACATAAGCTCCAATATGTCTGCAAAAAGCCCAAAAATTGCCAGTTTGATAAAGAAAGTGATGATATTGCTGCCCAGTTGCGTGCACTGATCTCTAGCAGCTTCAGCCGGTTATTTCGTAGCTCCAGCGGTCTGTTGGCGATTCCAAAAAGCTCCCCACCTTTTGCCACACCGTGAGGGCTCATGTCACTTCCTGTCTCTAGAACCCTTTCAAGGTACGCATTCCAAATATGCCTTGTGACACCCGGCTAATTAACAAAAACTAGTGAATTAAACATTAAAAAAAGGTCACTCTGTTTTCATAACAATGCAATAAATGCTTTCAGTTGATTTTGGAACATACCTGTAGCATTATTGTTTTCAACAGAAGGAGGTAGTGTGGATAGTTTGGGCTCAATGATGGATGGTGCAGCCGGAGGGATCACAGGAACTACAGGAACCCCAGGAACATAGTAGGGCTGATACATGGCAATCTGAGGAGCTTGACCACTCTTTGCTAACTTCCCTGCTTCGTATACTTTGTATACAAAAGAAAACATTTGCAATCAGTTTGTGGATATGTGTGATTTGCTACACGCAGCTGTGTTGGGGTACTCACAGTGTTTCGGACAGCAGCATGTATCCGGACAGCAGCAGCAGCGAACATAACAGCAACAGGAGTGAGGGCAACATTGGCACCAGCAGATCCCGACCAACAGGAGGAAGAGTACGGTACCAAGGACCACCACACCCACAAAAGCCCACTCTAAAAGGAAGCCAGACTCATCAGGACACTGATGTAAACAGTTTGTGAAGGAAATGCCACTCTTAATATTATGAGCAATCACTAGGGAGTGTGTGAATGATGCACAGCCTGTTATCGAGAACCTCTTTTAGCCTAATGATGAATTTCCTCTGGGTGTGGCTGTAAAATTCCAAAAGTATACAAACCTCTCAGACACAAACCCAGATACTCTTGATCCTCCTAATAATCTGTGCCAGTTTGAAGTGATGCAAACGACTTTTTGCAAGTAAGAAGTTCGGTTTACTTTTGAGTTTGCATTCAAACAGCACTCTTGTATTGTGATCAGTAGCGAAGCACAGAGTCCCCTTTCATTCTTCTACTCTCATGATACAGTGCGAGAAAGACATGGTGGAAGCAAGATGGCCGCTGAAGCATGTTTGGGTCAAAATGTCACTACTCACTATCACACTGTGTACAAAAAAGAAATTTACTGTTAAAAATTTTGGATTTTTTACTATTATGTCCTATT
This sequence comes from Danionella cerebrum, assembly GCA_007224835.1. Taxonomy (NCBI): domain Eukaryota; kingdom Metazoa; phylum Chordata; class Actinopteri; order Cypriniformes; family Danionidae; genus Danionella; species Danionella cerebrum. The sequence continues at coordinate 285,234 of SRMA01027134.1, read as the reverse complement.
TATGACTGAGTAAAATATTTACATGACGGTTCATTTTTTATTTTACATGAATAAAATCCACTGCTTTTATACAGGGCTTTTCTGTATTGATACGGAATTAAACATATTTTTATTATATAGCGATATATGAATTTAAAAAATCAATAAGTCATTTACAGTTTTTGTACAGCATTGTTTCCTGTGAATCAAATTCAGTGTATTTTAACAGAAATTGACCAAAAAATAAATGATAAGCATTTGCCGTTAATTGTTAATTTTACTTTATGATGACATACCTGTAAAATAAAAAACATTTTCGGCAAAACCACAGTTCAAATTTGTGAGATAAGATTATGAAAATCTCCATTTAGTTGTTTGTCTTTTTTTGCATTTAAATCGTTTATTGATTGTATATTCCTGTAAAAATAAATCACAAAAAAGGATAAAATTTTTTTTCTCATAGCATGATGTACATGACCATAAATCTAAAGTAAACACTGCTTTAAATGTGGGAATTTGGTTCATGCTTTTAACAGAGAGCTATTCTTTCCTTATCAACATGGAATTTTATCACTGCAGTTTTTTTATCATAAAAATGTTAATAATTTGTATTGTACCATTATGTCTCAAATTGCTTATTGTTATGCTGAAATTGATTAAATCGCAAATTTGTACATTAACAAAATGTTTGTACTTTGAATATCCAGTTTTTGGTCTTTTTGTGTCTATTTAAAATCTTTGAAATAAGTCACTCACTGTTTGTTGATGCACGTTGTAAAACATGAAAATAAATTTGTGTATTTGGAGTATTTGTGTATTGATTTTCAGAGAGAAAAGAATAGATGGAGTTCGCTGAGGGCAGTAGATCAAGCAGATCAATGAAAATGACCTCTGTGAAAGCATCCAGAGGAAAGAAAGAAGAGAAAAAAGGTATGGCAGGCGTACCTGGCATAATCTCCAGATCAAACTCAGGCAGGATGTCATCCAGCACACCTGTCCTACCTGGAGAAGGGAGAAGATCAGACATGAAGAGCAGTAGCAGCAGGAGGCAAGTGAAAGTTCAGTTCAAGGCTGTGGAGAACTCTGTTAGTGGCCGTGGGTTAATTAAAAGTGAAAGTGAAAGCTGATTGGAGAACTTTGATTTGAAGTTTGGAACATGCATAGTAATTATTGGTATAGATTTCTTAGATGGTTTAAAGTGGTAATAAACTGAGAAATCAAAATGTGCTCAATATTTTGACCAATGCTCTGATGTAGCGTAATAAGATTTATGTAAAAAAAAGTTGTTGAAACATTCCAGCCAAGTATCATTTAGGTTGTTTATTGTATTTTATTTAATTACAGTGTTTTGTCTACTGAGTCAAAAGTAAGGCTTTCTGTAGAATTTCACTATAATATGAAGAGGATAAACAATACAATTTCAAATAAACCTGAAGAAAGAACAATTTAAAGCCATACTGAGAATTTCAGAAATAATTACGGTATATAAATTACATAATGTGGTTAAATAAATAAATTACATTTCATTTATTTAGTATGGTCATTTTAGTAAACAATTTAAATGAAAAAAATTGTTTAAAATCAAGATTATCAGGTGAACAATTCATGTCAAAATGAAAAACGGATAAAAATGTATTTAAAAATGTCTGATACACTAATCTGCACAGACAGTGACAGTGGGAAAGTAGTGTTGCTTAGGGGGGGCATCGGAAGGGGAGACAGTGGAAGAATATGGGATTAATTAATCACATGGTCTCATTAACCATCCCCAAAGGGGAGCAAGGCTGCATCATCACCATGGAGACAGTGTTGGCATTGTTTGAAATTAAAAAGTTTCCCAGAGCACTGTCCAATTACCTTTCAACAAAGATGGAGAGAGCAATGAATGGCTGGACAAAAAAAAACTGAACCAAACTTTCTCACCATTGAACTACCTTCTAGGTTTAGTCAATACTGATATATAAGGGACATGGATCAGTTTGTTAATATACTTTTAAAGATGTATCTGCTAAGACAATCATAAGTAAATGGTCACTAGATTGAATCAATAATAGCTGTGCGACTTAACTTTATTTACATATCGGATAAGTTTTCACACATGAGTAGATCATAGGTTAAATCTGGCTCTGTATGAGCAGATGTAACCTTGCATGACCGGATGCGCTGATTCAGCAGACAGGAAGAGTAGAAATAATATCCACCTCCACCTTCTCTTCTCCTTGATTACACTCTATATCTGACTGTAAGGTTGTTTGATTTTTAAACATGTGAAGTAAGAGACAAGCGCAAATGTAAAAACCCAGCTGTATATCCTGACGTTTTGACGTTTTAAATCATCACAAACTCAATCCAAAATGTGTTTGCTCTTTTTTCAAAGGGCAGAAAGCAACGAAAGAGCTCAAATATATTTTATTGTTATAAAAATCTGCTTTTCATGGTAGTCAGAAAAGCATTTGAACGTAACAGGTTGTTTGCATTGTCTCCTTCTACTTACTGAGGCAGAATTACAAAAATATTAAAATAAAAATATCAATTAGAAAAATATATTTTAACATTTATATCCAAATTTTGTGATTTTGCTATTCAAACTGTGACATTAAATTCACATAAGATTTTACTCATTAAATGAAACCCATAAATTCATTAAATATCTTCATCAGAACCACATTTTAGTACCTTTGGTACCGTTGGCATTCATTGGGAAAAATAAATCAGCATCTTATCAGGAGACAAAAAAACTAAATGGCCTATAATTTCCATGTAGATTAATGTGTTTTCAGAAAAGCCAGTGGACCAGCCCCAGCATGTAACAATGCAGCCAAAATCAGTACTCATTGGAAACTTTGGGATTTTTGTTTCTCAATTAAATGTTCTTTCACCTGATACTTGGAGCACTGAGCAACTTCTGTGGTTTGACACAAGGAATGCAGCTTGAGTAGCCTATACCTTGAATTTATCTTTGGAGAGTGACTCATGGACAATCCACTCCGTGTGAGGGTTTATATTTATTTTGGCCTTTATTGATAAAATAGCAAAATCAGACATGAAGTAAATGGAGAGCTTCCAGAGCTTGAGAGCTTCCCCCAAATCTTCACTGTATATTTCCCACCAATCCTCTCAAGCCTGTGGTTCTCCAACTTGTTGGGGCACCTTTTCCTTCCATTTCCTTCCAAACTGACTCTCCTTGTGGATAGTATGAATTCTTCCAAATATTATCCACATATAATAACAAGAGCCGGCAACAACAATAACAAAGGAAGTGATCTTCACACCAGGTTTCTGGTTTGATCATGTGACATTCAATATACACCTTATTGCAACTGTAAGAGAACATGGCTACTCTGCAAGTGTGTTGAACCATTAACTATCTGGTTACAAAGGCAAGATGTAACCAAGATACACCACAATCACAAATCACCATTACCCAAAGTACAAGACTGGCTTCCTGCACTTCTAGGCTTCACTCGTCCAAACACACTCATTAATTCTCCTGAGTAAGCTCAAACCCTCTCATGTTTTTCCTCTTCACTGCACAGGACTCTTCTGGAGGCCCTGGCATTCTCTGGCCCCCCCAAACCTCCTTCATTCCCATGGAAACGGCTTAAAAAGTGGCTTATATTGCTCACGTCGATAAAGGCCAGTTATTTGTCTAGCGTGAGGCATCTGACGTTCTTTGTTCACTTGACACTGAAATAACTTCTCCCGCCAGGGCCAGTTCCGCAGCACCAAACATATTGTTTCTCTCTGCAGTGATCCTGTCCAGGATGTGTAAAATATGTGAGGTTGTCCTGATCTGCCGAGCACACATGAACAATAGGGGCTCTTATAAGGATCTCAGCTCTGTTAAGAGGCATGCGCCGTTTGCTTGTCACCATGGTAGCATTTGTAAGTACATTCAAGAATTTAGGCCCGGATTGCCATTAACAAACATTTAGACACAATAACTGAGCAGGCAAACACAAAACAAACACTTGGGGAGTCCAAGAGGATGTCAAGAAAATTCTATAAATAATAACACGTCAAGTCCCAAAAGCCCAGTTCAAAAACCATGTTAAATACACATTGACGTACTCACCTTGAACAAGTAGCTCCACTTGGCCTTCGTTTTTCCCCTCCAGGTCATCAGAAATTATCACCTTGCAGAAATACACGCCGCTATCGCCCCACTGTAGCTGTCCAATGTGTAAATCAGCTTCTGAAAGAGAACCAAATTTGATTGTGTTTATTATTAAAGTGTAGGCATAGGCCATTTCTGGAGCCAACGTTTATATTTGAATTCACAAAGGAGCTAAAACTAAAAGCACTTTGCCCCAGATAGATCTACATTACTCATTGGCCAGATGCATCATCAAACATGTTTCCAAAATGCATTTTCATTGGTCGAATTTACAGGGCAAGAAAATCCAACTGGAATCACTTAAACAATGTATACATATATCAAATCAAGAAGAAAAAAAGCACTGTTAAAAAACACCCTTGAAATAGGTCTCGGGATGTTTTTTTGGGGTGCACACTCAAATTCAACTGCTGTGTTTTCACCTGCACAAATGAACCCTACCTAAAGGGAAAACTCTTGATGAATGAGGCAGATCTGAAAACACTCTTCCTACTGTCATGAGCTTAACGTCTCTACATTCCACAGCAAAACAAGAATAAATTAATACTTCCTCCTACCACCATGTTTTAACCTGAAATAACCAAAAGTGTATGAAATAAGGCTATAAAGCATAATAATCCAGTCAGAGCAGTTTCGCAGCAATGTATCACTTTGTAAATGCTTCCATTTGTTGCAGAATCTAACCTTTTGGCAAAATAATCTCTTAATGTCTCTTATCTGCAAGAACACAACATCTATCATACTCGTTATCTCTGTCTGTAATATTTTGCCTGGACAATCACAGTCTTTGTTGGAGACTGGGGGAGGCAGAGCTTTAATGACTGAAGTCAGAGGGTGTTTGCTTTTGATAAGGGAAGCCGTGGGGGTGTTTTGTGAGACCTTTACGAGGTCCAACCCCCTGACCATTGTGCGACCTAGAAAAAAAACAGACCTATTTGAGGAACAGGAAAACACAGCACAATCGGCTGGGTTTCCTAAGAGGAGGGGCATGGATTAGACAGAAGATTGCAGACTTGACTTAAAGGCTCACATATAATAATAATGTAACAAGATGATCTTTTTTTTACAAAGAGGGCCCCTGGAATGAATCATAACGTTAACAAAGTGTGATTTATTCTTAGTGTTGTACTTTTTTTGCTACAAACTTTATACACTTGAACCTTACTGTGTTTTCTTAAGCAAAGCATCATTTTTCATCTTTATATTAAAGATAACTCATGATCAAACTCAGAAAACATTCACAGAGCCATTGAAAAAAAAAAGTTGATTTACCGGTAAATGCTTCTGAACTTACAAGTTTGCTGGAAAACCATTATAATCCCCCCGCGCACACGCACACTAGACATCATGAGTTCCATAAGAAAAAACAGATGTAGTTTAAGAGAGGTGCATTACTGTTAATGATGGAGATGTCTCTTCCTTTGTAGTGCTCGGCTAAGGTCATGGAAGCCCCCTGTCCCGAGGCCACAATACGAACTGTTCGGCTCTTGTCCGAGCAGTCAAGATGAGATGATCCACCCAGATCAGACACATGGACTCCCAGGGTTTCAGGAAAGGTAAAAGAATCCCGAGTGCGGTCTGTACAGTAGGATTTATACCACCACTGTACCACTGCGGTTTGAGTGGAGTGGGTGGTGTAATGGCACGGAAGAACGATGGAAGAGAACAGCATGGCAAACTTCTTCTCATCTTTAACGATCACCTGTACACCATTACACCATTGCACTGTTCCAAAAAGAGAGAACACACAAATGAAAACATTAACTAGTCTTGTTAGAAAGCCAGAAAACACAAAATAAGAGTCTTGAATGGTTAAAGGTGCTCAGTGAAACACATTGAAATATTTTCAGACTAGAAGTAATTTCCTAAATAAATATTTAGATGATTGATGGTAGGGGAAGGGGTGCAATTTTGGAGGCATTGTCAGCCAAGGACTGGTGTAATAACATTCCCTTGATCTTTATGGAAGTTTTAATTCATTTAAAATTCAAATAAATATTATTATTTAAATTATTAAAACTCTAATAATTGTTATGGGGGAGTCTCAGGTGCTACCTGTCTCTGGAGCCCATTCACGGTTCGCCACATTCCATGCTCCCCAAATACACCCTGCCCCACCAGGCTAATTAATAATATGGTGAATTAAATATTAAATAATAAATTATTGCCCCATTTAGGGTTTTCTTTTACTCACTAATTTAATAAAAACACACCAATAGACCCCAGTGACCCTTAATGATTTCTCAGCTTGTATATGTAGAAGATGAATGAATGAAACCCCATCAAAGACCTGTCTAAATGTTTGTTGAGTATCTGATAAACTTTCATTTGTATGTGATGGCGTAAGTCAACGAATCACGTTGAGCTTCAATCTTAACAATTCAAAACATCTTTCTAAGTTATCGTTAAGTTGTGTATTGGAATGACGTATATTAGCATGACTCTCTAAAATGACAATTCGACCAAATAGCCAAGTAGTCCTCCCTGTGGACGGAAGGATGTCATTGACTTCCAACTGGAATGGGTAGTATCCCATATGTTCATGTTGACTAAATAGATCCGCAAATGAAATCGAACAGTTTACGGTTAAGGCCTCCACGCACCATTCTGAATTTTTCGTTCGAAGCTTTGCACGAAGACGCACCTCGATCAAAAACTACACAGTAAAATCCTAAGAGTTAAATTAACTCTACTCGGAGTGTATTTGGTCCCACTCTATAAAGAGTTAAACCGACTCTGAGAAAGAGTAATTTAATAATCTATTTTCTTCATGTTTTTCCAAATCTGCATGGAAAATGCAAACTAAATATTAACTATTCAGAGAAGGACCAAGTCCACTCCAGAAAGAGTAAAAATAGACTGTTTAGTTCAAATAGACTTATTTAAATAACTCTCCTTCAGAGTTGGTTTAACTCTATATAGAGTGGGACCAAATACACTCTGAGTAGAGTTAATTTAACTCTTAGGATTTTACTGTGATAAGAGCACCAACGGGACAACACACACTGAAACGAATGAGTGGTGCCAACGAAAAAGAGTTTCACACTGCCATATCGGATGGGTTTTTTCACAAGGAGAATGACCAATGAAACCTGGCTCCACTCGGTGGCGCTCATCTCTGCCTGTGATTAGCCACCAACATTATAAACCGCTCGACATCCAGGATTTTTTCCGATTTGTCTTTTGATTTTTTCTTTGTCATTGTCTTCTTCTTTCCTGTTTCCCCGTGTGGCGCAAATTGCATCTGTTGTACCACAAATGCCATTTTCAGGCAGGGAGCATTACATTAATATCTTCTCATATTAGTAGAAGGTTTCAGTAAGTAGAGGGTTTGGGTTAGAGCACAATAACTTTACTAATATGGATGTTTGTATTGGTAAATAGAAGTGGCACATGCACGTCAAAATTAACATTTCGATGTATTCATTGTAAATATCATTGACAGCCTAATGTTAATTTTTGTGCCACAATATCGAAGAATGGCATGAATTGTGCTCTAATACTTGTTCTTTTTTGAAAGCCCCACCCACCAAAGTGGGATCGCACACTGCTGCACCATGAGGTGGGTCAAGTAGGGGTGAAACTTCCATGTTTCTGAGCAGATTTCTTGACTAAAACTGACAGTTTAACAGCATTTTAGTTTTCCAGAAGTAGACTGTACAAACAGCAGCCATAACAATAGACATCGGATGTTCAAAAGTGAGTGAAGAGTACCAGCTAAAGTCCCTACAAACCCTGGAATTTGTAATATTTTAAAAGAAAATGTCAAGTCAAAATCTTCATCCTCAGCAAATACACTCAGAAACTCATGACCAAAGCAGATTGTTAGCATTATACCTAATACCAAAGTACTTTAATGGTAGGTTGCTAGGTCATAGGCGGGCATGTGTTCATTACCCAAAGCTCTTTCTCAGACTAGTCTGTACCAACCACAATGACTCAAAAATCACAGAGCTACTTTCAAGAATGCTTAGTCACACCATTCCAAAAGAAATTGGCTTTATCAGCTTGAGATTACCAGGCTCGATGACCTGAAAACGAAACGTCCAGAAACATCTGTATTCAGTCAGTCAGTATTTTAATGTGTGTGAGCAAGAAAGAGTGTGTTTGACCAGCCGTGTGTGGGAGATTATAGAAGAGAAAACAGGACAAAAACAGTGCACGAGAGGAGGATCTACTGGTGTGAAAACACAGAGCTTGGGAGAAAGACAGAGAAGTCTAAGTAAAGACAGTTGAATTCCATGCTACGCGGGGGGTGTAGAGGTGGGATGGGGGTGTCATTTTTTCGAGAAACATCCAACGTCTCTGTCTGGGTGGAGATGTGCAAGCTACATATTCTGAGAAAACTCTTACAACATATCAAATTCACTCCAAACAGGGAGGTTATGTGTCCCACAAGGCTAATTTTTGTCAAGGGTGGAGCACACATTCACACTGCACAAAAATATACGATCATCATGATGTCTGGATGAGATCTGCAGTCATTTACTGCTGCTGAAAAGGAAACAGGGAAACTTCCTAAGCATTTCCCCACTGTACTACTGATCATCTTTGCAGAGTGGAATGTACAGATTTTGGAATATGTTCATTAATAGGCTGTTCAGGGCAGCATGGGGTCCTCCTTTTGTCCCCTTGACTCATTGTTTGGCATCCTGATAAACCCCCACCCACAAAGACTTATACAGGAGGGGGGTGACGAAATCCCACCAATAACCTACACTCATTGACTGAGTCAGCCACGAACCACCAATTAGGTCAAAGAGATTCAAACCGAGTTGTTAGTGGCATGTTATTTAACTTGATTATATATCCTAGGGACCTGCTGATGCTAAGCTTTGCAAGTGCTATTCAATCTCGGCTACTTTAGCTTCTATTATAGTAATTCTTTAAAAACAAAGACATTGAAAAGTTTGGGATTGGATCCATAACAAGTAAATGAAGTTCTTCAAATCATTTCTAGCATAAATAAAAAAAACACTGTTCATACGCATTGGTACATTCCAATATCACATACCATATCACATGACAAAGCTAGCACTTCTTTCATTATTTCTGCAAATGTCTCCCATGCTTTTTTGTGTATTTGTGGACCTTCCACTTCCACGTCTTCACATTTCATTTTGCCGCCTCGACCTCTACCTGCAGTCTGAGCTGTCAAAAAAACTCATGCGTGTGTCCTCTCTAATCTGGTGACTCCAGTCACATTAAATAATGCAATATAGAAGGGCAAAGTTCACCCCAGCTGAACTTTCTGTTGTACTGGAATCTGAAACATTGCCATGTAGGGGAGTATCCGGTTTCGGATTGTTAAAAGTAATGGTAACCCATATCGTATTGTAGGCATATTATCATGATGTGTGTGCAGTGTGTATGATTACATCCCTATTTAATAAAGTGTTTATATTATACAATGTGTACATTTTACAGCAAAATATAGCTCTAATTCACAATGGTTGGAATTTACCACTTATTCTCTCATAAATTCATATTCATTAGTCTGCTTTCTGCATCCACCCTTCATGAAGTGATACAATGCAGCTGCACTCCCTCACTCACATTCCTGCAGTTCAGGCAACTTGCCTCAATTCTCTTCCCAGAACAACTTCAGGACGTTTTAAGGTTATTCACATGCAGTATTTTTAAAGATGACTGCTAGTATTAGCATGCTTAGTCTGATCAATTCAAATTTCATAGTCCAGAAGTGTATTCTGGGCGTGTGTATTTTGCATGCAGCCTAAATATTATTTAATAAATAAGCCTAACAGTTTATTTATATTTCATTTAATATAGTTTAATAATAGTTTTGTGAACAACTTTAATATGAATAAAAATAAATACAAAATAATATTAAAAGTAAATATTAAACTGTAAACACACTGTCGATCGTAATTATATGAATGGATTATGATTAAAAACCGTTACGTGCTCCTGTGATCGGTCTAAAAATAAAGCAGTGCTAAGCTCCCAACCTGTTGCTTCAGTCGTCTGTCCCAGTTTTCTGTTATTTCTATACCGCGATCAAATTAAAGGGAAAACTTACGTGACAGCAGAATGTATAAAATCCAGGAAGCGTTTAACAAAAACATGATCCAGTATAGCGGAGCGTCGGTTTATCTCGCGGTGGTGTAGCCCATCTTCTCCTGGACTGTTATTCGTTTCATCTCTGTCTGCGTGCGCTGCCGCGCTGCGCTGGTCCGAAAGAGCGGACTGTACCACTTTACAGACGGGGGGAGAGACTATGTCTGGACCACTTACCATTTAACTACAAAATAGTTACACGGCTGTTTTTAAAACACAATTCGTGTTGAAAATTGCTAAATGGCACATGTGCCAAATAAATAGTATAAGAAATATTTTTTTAAACAGATACCAATAATCTCCCAAATCGTCTGCAGTTGGATGCGCTTCAGAAAAAGTCAGTGACGGCCATTCAACAGAGATCGCTATGGCACAGATCTAGCGCTGACTGCCCCTTGACCTAAACGTGAAAACGACTACATATAGATAATAAATAAAAAGGGTTTTAAAAAAATTCTTTAAGCAATTCAAAGTTATCAGTTACTGATTAAGACCTTTATTTTTATTTGCGTTGACCAGACTTTCTTTCTGATTGGTCAGAGGTACATAAATGGTGTTTACACAAACTGAGGGCACAGTTAAATAAGACTGGCATTCAACTAGCTCATGTGAAAAACCAACATTCTGATACAGCCTAGGGTGTAAATGTACTGCGCCCAAGTGACAACTTGCTTTCTTTCTTAATACCAGGCAACTGCAGTTCATCAACTGACCACTAGAGGTTGTTTCTTGAACATTCATTCATTCATCTTCATATCCATTTGTTTTCTGTCAGGGTCATGGGGCTCTGCTGGTGCCTATCTCCAGCTCACTTCGGGCAAGAGTCGAGGATAACCGTGGACAGGTTGCCAGTCAATAAAATGAAGTGAACATTTTTATGATAACTTTACAGCTAAAAACAAACTCTCTATGTTTTCAAAACAATGTTGTGTTTTCACTGTATATTGCTTTGTTTCACCTTATTAAAAACTCTGATGGGGTGTTTATTTTGCACTCATTCAACTAAGCCTTAGTGTATAACTAGTAAAAACCTGTAGCTACTATTTTATCTTCCCAGCGTTCTGCCTCTGTGCATTATGTTGTTCAACTAAAGTTATGATATGCTGGTGGTAAGTAGAATAAAACACTGTATAAGTATTTCTAAATCACTTCTTTATTTAGATTGATTCAAAACAAGTCAAGCAAAGAACTTAAACTAGCCTAGATCTTGCGTGGAGGAACGTAACTAAAATGGCATGCAAAATACAGCTTTACGAATAAATGTGTCAAAAGTACTATGTTGTTCAATGAGGCAAAATGATTGGCTGATCAGAAAAATCACAAGTATATGTCCTAGAAGCAAAAACAAAACACCTTTCCACTGTATTATAAATATACACTCAGAAGAAATCAAAAGAGGTAACACATAGGTTTGACAATGACACTAAAACCGAATACAGTGTACCACTGCAGCCCAAATCTTTGGAAGAGGACTGGCTCAAAATTTCACTGACATCTGTGAAAAATCTGTCATTCCCCAAAGGAAGCAATCCTGTATTTCCAAAAAAAGTAGATTTCACACCATACTAATAAATGATTGTAAACTAAAACCAGCTGTTTCAGTGTCATTGTTAAAGTCATTGAACAAAAGGAAATTAAAAAAAAAACTATTGAAACACACAAAAAACCATGCGTAAAACTATTCAATTTCTTTTTATTGTAGTAATAAAGAGTTTTTGGTATGAATTAAAATATGGTTCTATGTTAATTAAAATCTCTTATTGAATTTTACTTGTCTTCCCCAATGACTGAGTTCCATTTCTGCAACTTACCCCTTCCTCTCTGTTTAGCATGTTCATGTGAGGCGAAAGGGGTGTGCCAATTCTTTTTGTTATGAAGAGGAAGGGTATGACAAGAAGGTGTGTAGCTCTCCAAACCTAGGTATGTCTGGACCCACACATTGGGTCTCAATTCCTAGGGTATATTTTTAGTACTTCCCTTTGACACTCAGATTCAAGGGGAAGGGGAAGACATGGGGAAGGGGATGGGAGTAAGTGATAGAAATGGAACTCAGCCTTAGTCCAAACTGATCTTTGTGGTCAGCATCACAATGACCTCTTCAATAACACTAACTTTTGCGATCATCATACCGATCTCTGCGATCATCATAACGATCCCTGAGATCATCGCGGCTTCCTTTACGGTCATCATAACGATCTCTGAGTTCATCCCGACTTCCTCTGCGATCATCATACCGATCTCTAAGCTCATCCCGACTTCCTCTGCGATCATCATACCGATCTCTAAGCTCATCCCGACTTCCTCTGCGATCATCATACCGATCTCTAAGTTCATCGCGACTTCCTCTGCGGTCCTCATAACGATCTGTGAGGTCATCCCGGCTTCCCCTACGATCATACCTATCTCTGCGGTCATCATATGTATCAGCAAGGTCATCCCGACTTCCTCTTCGGTCATCATACCTGTTTGTGACATCATCACGACTTCCTCTGTAATCATATCGATCTCTACGATCAGAATACCTGTCATTGAGGTTATCTCGGCTGCCTCTACGGTCATCATATCGATCTCTTTTTTCGTCAAAGCGATCACTGCGGTCATCATAGTCATCTCTAAGACCATCACGACTGCTCCTGTGGTCATCATTGTGACCTTTGAAGTCGTCTTGGCCACTTTTATTGTCATCATTTCGAAAGTCATTACGGCCACTTTGGTTCTTTGTTTTCTCTTCAGTAATGGCCATGTTTATTTTCCCTTCCTCCAAATTTCCCTCTGCAGTTTTGTCATGGTATTCCACTGCTGGAATTCTGTGAAAATAGTAGACAACTGAGAAAAAAATGAAATCCCAAAACACTCAATATTCATTTTGGAGTAAACTGTAACCTACTCCACTGGATACTGCTTGGATTTCTTGTTCCTTTTGCGGCGACGGCAGCAGCAGACTATGACTATTATAAGCACTATACCTCCAGCAACACAACCAGCTACAATGCCTATTGTGGCAAGGTTCATGGAGGCTGCAAAAACATACATCATTTCTAATAAAACAAAGGACAACTTTTCAATCAGCAAATTGGTTAATTGAATATGTTGCTAAACATGGGTTTCCAACTTTTACAGCGAAGACAATAGTTAAATACACAATATGCCTGATATATGTGTTTATAAAATAATAAAAATGGAACAAAAACACTATTACAAAAGTTTATTCAAACTTGCTTTTCATTTTAGAATGTTTGTAATCAATTATGCAAATAAATCTACAGTATTTATATTTTTTTATTAGTGAACTGCTTTGGTACTGGGCCTTCTGAATGTAACCCATAGGTGTAACCATATTAATGTATATAAATATGACTATATAGCTGTATAACTCTAAAGCTATAGTGTTTAGAAAATAATATATAATCAAAAACACATTGCAATATAATTTGATTTTGTAATAGACAAAAACAGACATAGAAAGAAGATTTGAGATTGAATAAGCAAAACTATATCTTACTATTTCCAATAAGTGTGAATATTATGTACTGAAAGGTAAACTATAACTCTACTTAAAATAAAAATATACTCACGTGGCATTACAGACAATGTCATGTTACACTTGGCTGAGCCAACTTTATTGCTTGACAGGCATATATAGTAACCTGAGGTCTCTATAGATACATTGACCAGTGACAGAACCCCATCCTCTGTTAAAAACAAAAGACACAAATTAAAAGTTTTGTTCAAATGTGTTCATCTTTAAAAACAATCCAAAACTTACTTTCAGTGGTTTTTATAGGAAATTGTTTAGGAAGATTTTTCACATCGTATCGCTCCCATTTATAAGTGGGCGTTGGTGAGGCTTCCTCAGATTCACATGTCAGACTAATATTGTGCCCGTATTCTGCTTTTCCTATCACCTTACAAACAGGTTGTGATGGTGCAACTATAACAGAAAATTTTAGTATTATATATCTGAATTTTGTTCTTTTCATATTTGTTTATTTATATGTTTGAATCAACGACACAGATCTTACTTTGAACCAACAGTAAAGTGGTGTCTGCTGATTTGCCTTCAATGTCCCCAGGAATCTGAACGTAGCATCTAATCCTTCTGCTTTCTTTGAGAGTGAGTTGTCTTAGCGTCAGTTGTGAACTCTTTGCATTGAGGTCAGTTACGATGGAGGCTCTACTGATATACTGTGGATCAATGTCTACTCTCTGGTTGTTGGAGTAATAGTTGCCAAAAAGGACCTGAGGGAATAAAACAAAGACATGATGCTGGATTCTTAAACAGTAGTTTATTTCACTCATTAGATTGTGTATCAACACTGTTTTCAGACATACCTTTTCCCCAGATGTCTCATCAGCATCTCCAATCCAGGTTACAACGATAAGTTCATTCACTGCATATTTAGGCTTAAAGTTACATGTAAGGGTGACATCATCACCCCTAGCAGCCTCTACGGAAGCTTGACTCATTGTCACTTCCAATCCAAAAGAAGTGGGGATCACTGAGCCAAAGAGAGGAAATAGATTACAACTTTCAATCATTCAAATTAAAATGCAAAATAGTATCTTACAACCTTGCAAGATTTCACCAATAAAAAAACACACAAGAAACAACAGTTACAATTATACACAAGATATAGTATCTAAGGAATACATGTTTAATGCTTTTGCTTTAGACAAGAAATTCAAAACACTTCTTTACTCAAATTGACCATTGACTTAATGGCAGTTGAAAATAAACGATAAAGGCAAACAAAAAGTTCTTCATAAACATCATCAATGGGGTTTGTTTATGTTAAACAGAGTAACAATTTTATCACTGACAGCTCCCTAGCAATCAAACTGTATACCCTAGCAACCAACATTTCTGAAATATAACTCAGCTTTGGTAAACGATAGAGACAACGAGGTTGGGTTATTTTACTCATATTGACATAATTAACATTATATTATGAGCCCTCCATATTCACAAGACTGTTACCATGGCAACCAATTTAGGATATCCACATTTCAGCTTAGGAAACATTTTACAGATCTAGGGGTCAACATTTTTTTAAAACGGTTTTAAACTGCAATCTTAGGTATTTATTAATATCATACTGTCTTGCTGGAGTATTCTATTCCTATGTTTATTAAAATATCATTTATAGTTTTATGACTTGAAAAAACATTCAAAATATACTTTTTATAAAATCACACAAAAACTGAGAGAAGAACAAAATCTTTTGAGACTCCAATGAACCACGTTTTAAAATACCTTCTGACCTTGCCAAGTATGAGAAACCGACGAACTCACCTGTTAATAAAGATAAGCTACAAACCACTAGCTTCCAGGTTGCCATTTCGTTGCTATCTGTTTTTTCAGTGCAGTATTCGATGATCTGTTCGTATGTTTAATTCAAGTTTTATCTCACAATCTTATTTTGTATCTTCTGTCTGCTCATTGAAACGGTTTAGCGTCGACACATCCATGTACCACACCTTTAATGAACTTTGGACTTGTGCATTTCCTTTTCCTCAATGTTTTACTTGCTGGAGCGAAATGACAGAACTGATGTTATAGCCATCTTAAATGACAAGTAATGAATGAGATGAAGTGGGGTGTGTTTTTGAACTCACAAAAACATTAATTTGTTTGTTATGAGCTTACAAATGAACTTTTCTGTGTTTTCAGTGATTTATATATGGAATAACCTCTTCACGTGATCATTGAAAGCATATGTTTTAATCTAAAACTTTTTTACTGATGCAAACAAACAAAAAAAGATGTAGAGAGGCTAGAGAATGGGGATGATTTACAAGTTTGGTGCATTGCCGCATCTGACCAGCAGATGACATTGTGGGAAATGTAATTGACAAGAAATGCAGTTTGAGAGGTATTTTTTCAATCTTTTTAAATCAATAAAACTCTGTATTCTCTTTCTCTCCGTAATTTCATATATTTAATTTAAAAAAACTTTTATTTATTATGTCAATAATGCTTTACATTGTCAAAACTTTATTTTCAATGCAACTACGTTTTTATAATGCCAAAACTTTCTTTTCAATGCTAATCATTTTTACAATGCCAAAACTTTAGTTTCAATGCCAATAATTTTTCACAATACAAAAATGTTCTTTACGATGCCAATACGTTTCAACTTTATGTTCTATACCAATCATTCTTTACAATGCAAATTCTTTTTTTTTTTTTTACAATACTACCACTTTATTTTTTGGTCCCAATCATTCATTAATTCAGCGCACATCAGGCTAGAGGCGGGGGTACACACTGGAAAGATTGCCTGTCCATTACAGGGCAACACAGAAAATCACTTACACTTTCACACCTAATAGAAATTTTGATTATTTAATTAACCTAACCACATGCTTTTGGGATTGTGGGGAAGGTGAGCCACTGTATTGTGTTTTCGGGATTTGCCTTTAAATTGTGGGGAAGACCGGAATACCCGGTGGAAACCAATACAAGCACGGGAGAACATGCAAACTCCTTCCAGGAAGGTAACCGGTGAGCCGACAACCTAACTGGAAGTCCACAGTCTGCTGCGCCATCCTGCCACCCTCGGTGCCAATCATTATTTACAATACAAAAATCCTTTCAATGATAATCATATACAATGCCAAAACTTTCTTTTTAAATACCAAAAATGTTTACAGTGCCAAAATTCTTTTTTCTTTTCGGTCCTAATTGGCAAAAAGTCATTGTTTTGCTTCATAAACCATCAAATCAACTCAAATACAAAGTTAACATAACTCTAGTCATTTCGTCAAGTTATCGTGATTTTAGTTATATTTGAGCTCTCTCTGATTAACTTACAGAGTTCAAACTACGCTGTCAATTGAACAATTTTACAAAAAAAAAAAACAACTCAGGTGTGGTGTTAAAACATACTCATGAACACCAATGGAGTGAAATTACCACGTGACACAACTTATACACAAATATTTGTGAATATTTATCATTAGAAAATAAAATAAACAATTGCACCGATTCCAATATTGTTCTTTATTTTATGGCAAAGGAGTTTGAGCAAATAGTGCGGGATAATTCAAATTAGTTTTTTTCTACATGGCGTTAGAAATGTGCTCAATTTCTCTTTTGTGTGAGCTACTCTAGGATCAGTCTGAGTTCACTCTCGCTGATGGAGAAGTAAGCCTCCCTCTCAGACGCGGACTCAGATGCTCAGCTGAGAGTGAATGAGAGTGCGAGGGTGAGCCGCTGTATTGTGTTTTCGGGATTTGCCTTTAAATATTCAAAATGGCGGACGGAGGAGCAGCGAGTCAAGATGAGAGTTCAGGACCAGGTAATCATTACTGCATTTTACATATTCATATTCATATTCAAACACTCTTTCTCTCAACCCAGACAATCGCGGAAGGGAAAGCGTAAACATAAATACTCTATTGTGATGCTGCTGTGTTATTCACTCTTTAAATGAACGCATCGTTGAATAATTCGCTGGCTCGACGGTGAAACTGGCGATGCAGTGCGACGGCAAATTAAAGCAAAAAGCCTCCCTTTGTGTGATTAGGGGAGCCGCGTTACATATTCATACCCCTCCGTGCAAACGCCGCTTTGCATATTTTATTAGTAATAGTCGGTGACAGCGCTGGTGTTTTTCCAACAGCCATATTCAGAGGTTGTAGGAATTTAACAGTTAATCACAACTAAAGGGTGCTGTGTCTATGCTAGGCGGCTAATGCTAGTCCAGCGGCTTTGTGTTGCTGTATTGTGCCGTGAGCCAATCCCACAAATAAAACGTTGAATATTCATTTGCTCGCAATCAGCCGGCGTCTGCGCAACGTGTTTACGGTCTAAATAAAAAAGCAGATGGAAACAGAAGCGTGCTTGATGTACAGAATGGACATGGCGTGATTTCGTTTAATGCACATTCTCTCTCCTTTTGTGCCCGTTGCAGGCGTGTAGCTCTGTTATGTTATTCATGTGGGCCTTCTAGAGCCCAGAATGCGCTGTTCAGCATATTCTATCAGGGTGAATCCATTTCTTTGTCGAAGGATGGCGGAATTTGCCTAAACGCACTGGTACAATGGGCCCAGTACAGTTGCGAAAGATTGATACGTCTCTGTGACCCCACGCTGTCTGCTTTATTTGCTAGTTTAAACAGGTAATCTTTATATAGAGGCCAGCTTCTACATCATTGTTCATCCAGCGGTGTGCTTCACTAATCAATCACTTTCAATGTTTCACGGTGGATGAATGAACTGAACTGGATTTTTATGTTGTTTTTGTCTTCTGAGAAGATGATGCTCAGAATGAATCATTGCTTTAAGTCTGTCTAGGGGTATTTAACCAAATTTGGAAGGTAAACATGGAATGGAGGGTACTTTGGCAAATATCAGACTGTTTAGATAAACTTTTTACAACTTCTACCTGAGCACAGATGTTTCTGATTTGTGAAGATTTAGAATATTTCATTTTAAGTGGTTTGCCCATTTTTTTTTTGGCTTTGGAGTTCCTATTTGATGGATCACTACCATTGATTATTTATACACAGTATTATTTATGTAGGTATAAATATTGGCAATATTTGCAAGTTATTTTTTTGCTATTGTGGAGGCTTTGATTTACCTTTTTTGAATTTCTTTATTGATTTAAGAGTGTAACTTTGGTGGATTGATTAGGGTTTTTTAAGTATTATGTGTATTAATATTACACAATGTTGTCATTATGTGCTAGTTACACATTACTTTTCAAATAGACACACGCCAGAGAAAATGTTAACAATTTCCTTTTATTTTAA
The DNA here is from genome assembly GCA_007224835.1 of Danionella cerebrum. Classification (NCBI taxonomy): domain Eukaryota; kingdom Metazoa; phylum Chordata; class Actinopteri; order Cypriniformes; family Danionidae; genus Danionella; species Danionella cerebrum. Next base: position 266,301 of record SRMA01027134.1, on the reverse strand, counting down.
TGAACACTTAAGGGTTAGTATTTAAATGTGTTAACTGTAATAAACGGTCACCATTACATTTTTGGTTTCATAGAATAATTGAATTGATGCTTGATATAGTTATATAAAAATTTTCAAAAATATTTTGGCAGGACTGAACGTTTATTACAAACAAAACGTACAGATTAAAATAAATAGGGGTTTTAATGTTGTATCTGTTCTGAGGAGATGGTGTTCTACATTGATTATTGCTTCAAGTCTCTTTGTTTCGAGGTATGTAACCAAATTTAGAAGCTAAACATGGAATGGTTTGACAAATGACAAAATATCTGCTTGTTTAGATCTACTCTACACAACCTCTGCCAGGGCAAAAATGTTACTATATTGAAATCTGATTTTTGATTTTGTTTAGTTTATAGGTTTTAGAGGTGCTTTTGATGGATCACTGTCTTTGATAATTTTTATATAAGATAGATGTATACATTTATAAACTTAATAGAAAGTTCTGTTTTATTAAAAGAGAAATAAAATTATGGCTGAAAGTTCTCGTATTAAGACGTTTTGTATTTTATGGCTAATAGTTTTTCGCAAGTGTATGTTGCTGTGTATAGTGTGCCAAAATACGAATATGTATAAAGTCAACAGTTGAATTTGCCCAGAGTTGAAGTTTGAGGTATTTTCTGATTAATTGTCCGGATTGTATTACGGTAGATTTTTGTTGGATGCAAATCTGCATCTCCTGTTTCAATGGTCTTGTCAGTGTCCAGGTGGAGCTAAAGATCTTTATAGAGACCGGACTAAAATACACAATGGCTCAATAACTGTTTTGTCTCAAATTGCTGTTTATATATAAAGGAAAACTTGTTATTTTTTTTGTTTGTTTGTTCGTATTCTTTCACTTTAGACTTTTTAGCTGTCTGTCAGTTTTCTGCAATTTTGTTTTATTAACCACAGCATCTTAAGAAATCTGTGTTTGATTATTAATAAAGTTCTTTAATCGAACTAAACGGAGACAAATTGGCAACATACAGCTGTATGTTTTGTTCATTCATTTTTCCAACCCGCTTACTCACTTTTTGGGTCACGGGGGTCTGCCGGTGCCTATCTGAGGAGGGGGTACACCCTGGTCAGGTTGCCAGTCCATCGCACTGTTTGTTTTGTACTAAGAACAATTAAGATACATTGTTGGTGCACTTTCTGCTAACAAGCGAGTTATTATAATTGTTATTATAAAGTGTTAGTTTATGTGCTGGTGTCAATTTTTCATGCTGAGATTTAGCGATCTATTTATTTCACATGTAATAACATGTGTATTGTCATGGTATACAATTTTATAAAGGAAAGAATGGTAAAAAAAAACTTCTGATTTTTGTTTTAGATACAACTTTTTAGAATTTCAAAGAGCAACATGTTAATCGCTAATTAGCTATTTAAATCTACATAAACATGAACTGAGCTTACGTTGCAATCAAAATGGAATTTAAAATTATGCGTAATAGAATTTTAACATCCCATCCTTCAACTTGTTTAATTTGATGTTCAACATGGATATAAAAAGTTTGATTATTTATTTGAATGATACCTATCGGGATTCATGAAGCTTTCCATGCAGGCTTTCCTTGTGGGATTGTTTATGTTGATGTAAAACACTTAGTCCTTGCTCTAAAAGTCTATATTTAGATCTATGATTGTTCACTTAGTGAAATATTCTTTGTATCAATTCTGCAGCATCTTAATCATTACCGTAATTCCATGTTATGCCTTTTTTCTATAAATACAACAACACTATACAACCATTGCTTGTTTTGCCATTTAAATTTAACGCAAAGTATTGATTACACTAATCAACAAACTTAACCTGACTGGCTAAAAGACGTACAGTGGTATATGAATATGCATTCTCTTTTTCTAATAATCTACAGGTTTTTTTTTTGTTGTTTTTTTTCAATTGAAATGAGCTAATAGTCATTAGGCATTGCATGTGGCATGAAGGCATCATATAAGCCAGACCCTGCATTTAAACTGAAACAGTTTTCATTCTGAGTTTCTGCCGTCGAGAGCCAGAGACGTGTTTTAACTTGTTTGTTTCCTACATCCACAGCCCTTGTCTCCAGTGTAAATTACCCACACGAATCCTTACAGTTATTTTGGTTGTAACTGACACTTTTCTAACATAGTAGGGAAGCTGCAAGGCTTTGTGCTGTTCCTCATGCTCTGATGATATGAACATGTAGAAACAGATCCTGCGGGATAACAAATAGTATAAATCATTATAGACTTATCTTGTCAGATTGCCTGTTATGAATTGACTTTAATTAAGTTATTAGCATTTGTCCAGGTAAAAAAAAAACCTGAGATTTAATTGAAAATATCTTTGTATTTAAGTCTTTGTTCTTGTGGTATTTTTTCCCTATTCTATAAGGCTCATTGAGTATTTTAAATTAAACTTTTCTCAATAATTATGTGATTTTTTGACAAAAAAAATTTTATGATATACATTCTTACATGATAATTAGCATCCATTTTGCAGTGTTCTAATCATACCGGGTGTTTGATGGTTATAGCTGGAAAATTCAAAAAGTTAATTAAAAAAACATCATGAACATAGTTAGCACACACCTGTTTGGTCTTTTCTGCAGCCATTATTTCCATAAAGCACTCAAAATGCCTGTTTGAAGGTACATTTGCATTAAACAGAGGAATAATTTCTGCTCATTTGAATATTGCTCTTATCTCCATACAAGTTTTGTACATTACTTAATTAATGCATGGGTTTTTATGCACTAATGCCTCAGGGGAAAGACTTTTTCTGTGTGAAAAGGAATAAATCAAATCGTATTACAGTTGTGGTCGCATAAAGATTACAATGTATTTTACGTGTCAGAAAAGGTCTTTTTTTTTTTTGGTTTATGATTCCTTTATTCAAACCCTGTTTGTTTTAATATGTAAATGTTTTGTAATTAGACAAGCTTTGATATGCCAGTTAATGAGGTACACTGTTGATCTGAATATGCAAAACAAGACTTCAATGTCTATTCAGACAATACAGCTACAGAAGTCATGGAATTTGATCCTTGAAGCATTTGGCCCACAGGGGGCTCTGTAAATAGAAGCTGAATGGTGTTCAATGTACTTCCCAAAAAGTCCATCTCTTAACACTTATTTGTTGGAGACACTTCTAAACTCATCATGTTGTCTTTATTTCCACATATACTCTTCAATGTCTTTGATCGTATTGACGCAGCGCTCACCTTGTTTCACTTAATTTAAACAGCACTCAATTGGTAATTGGACTTGTGCATTGAAAATCTGCATTTCCCCCCATTTTCCTCTCCAAAGCGATCCAATTAATATGCTAATGAGATGATAAATATTTATGAACATTTAAATTAGGGAGAAGGCTCTCAAAGCGCCAAGAAAAAATGAATTGCTTGCAGGACTTCAAAGTGTTGCTCGGCTAATGAAGTGCGGGAGATTTGCATACGGCTTTAATCAGCTGCATACTGATTATGCTTTATTACGGTGCTGCCAACCGCTTCTGTGCCATTCCGGAATGAAAACGAACTTATTCACACTCTAGTTGTTATGACAATCCTGGCAAAGCAAGAGAGGGAGAGAGCAAGGCAAGAAACGAGCCGTGGATAGAAAGACTGCCACATTTTCAGCAAAGCTTAGCTGTGCTCCACACGTGTGCAGTTTACCACTCCAGACCGATTAGGCTTCGTTGGTTTGGGGAGTCATCTGTGAAAGGACTGCTAAGTCTGTTGTGATGCTCGTAGAGACGCTTGAGAAGGCAGGTGCAGCAGCTGCCGGTGAGTGATGTTTGCAGTCAGAGTAATAGTTTCAACGTCTTTCAGAGTGCAGTGGTGGAAAAATTTTGTTTGGTCATCTTTAACTCTTTGTTTCTGTGAGATATTGACTGTTTTTTTACTTATTCTCTTTTGTATTTATATGAGTAGGTTCCTGCTTAAGATCCTTTTTGTTTTTGAACACAAGCTGAAAGTTGGATCATGCTCTATCTGTTCCAGATTCTAGAATGAGCAACCAATCAGAAACAAGTAAATGTGCAATGGAGAGTGGGGACGAAAATACTGGTGAGTTACCCAAGGAGCCGTTAGCTTTGTAACGTGTTGCTTTCAGGTTAAGTTGGCCAGTTTTTTTCCATCACAGCTTTCTTTTATTGCGAGTGAAAGACTATCATTTCACTGTTAAAGTTTTAAGGGTCACTAGAGCGGCTTTGAGTGCGGTGGAACAAGTCTCTTAATATGTATCACTGTGGTTTTTGTAAAGAAAGCCAAAGGAGCTGAAAAGAGTTTTTGTCTAGTTGTGGTCTATTGTACCAATGAATGCTTTTCTTCTTCCAGGTGCCCAAACAAACGGACTGGACTTTCAGAGGCAGACTGTGCAAACAACTAGCGCAATCACCAACGCACATGCACAGGCCTTGCTCCAACAGGTATAATCTTTTTCTCAGAGCTCACACATACACACTACTGTGCTCTGTGTCATAGATGAAAGGGCTATTGGAATTTAAAGATGTCCCCAGGGTCATAGTTCTCACAAAAGTGCCACTGTCTTGACCTGCGCATGTAATTATCCTATTTGGAGTGACTGCAGAGGCTTTACTCCTGATGTCGTGAATTGTTACGGCTGCTGTAATATAATGTGTGAGATTTGGTGCAGGGTTGAAGATTAGAGATTAAAAGCTCTGCATTCTATCTCTTGGTTACAGGGGAAATTATTGGGCCCCATATGCTAATTAGCTGTGCTGCAGTTGCTCGGAAACAGATGGTTGAGAATATGCAAATCTATGCAGGATTTACATGTACTGCATAACCGTTTGGTTAATTAGCATACCCCGCTCTGCTTTCTCAGTCTCAGTAGGCTGCAGTATATTTCGTTCATCAAACATGAGCGGGGAACAAAGAATTTAATTTATGGGTTTGGCATCATCTAGTTTTGCTTGTGTACAGATGTTGAATTGAGTTTGAGGGTCTTGGATGATCAAGCATTAGCATTTCAAGTAGTACAAACCACTATACTGGAAAGTGTAGCCTTAGAATGTACCTCTTGCTTTGTAGGGAATGTTGTCAGATGTGATTGAAAGTGTTTGTTTTGCAGTTGACTCTGACTCCGGCGCATCAGCAGCTGTTGCTCCAGCAGGCACAAGCTCAGCTTTTAGCAGCGGTGCAGCATTCAGCCGGTCAGCAGAGCAGCACTACAGGAGCAAGCATCTCAGCCTCCGCTGCCACCCCCATCACTCAGATCCCCCTGTCCCAGCCCCTCCAGATTGCACCTGTAAGATTTGCACTTTAGGCTGGAGTCCTGTTCTTGATGAACTATTTAGAAGCATTTTTATTGTTTTGTTTTTTTTGTTCTATATCTGGTGGTCCTATATCAGTGGTTCTCAAAGTGGGGGGTGCAGATCATCAGCAGATGAGAAGAAAATAACAAGAAAATCAACATGTGTGGCCCGCCGTGTAATCTAATGTGGCCCCCGAGAGCTTAAAAGTTTTAAGTGTCTAAAAAAACTAAAAAACGAAAAAACTACATTTCCCACAATGCGTTTGGCTACAGTAGCTGCAACAATGTTTCCGCATCCGTCCATACTCACTGCAGAGCTGCCGTTTCTCACACATTGAACGTAAGACTCTCGCATTTGAGTGATCTCTCACACCACACCTCCCAATTTCTCACCCTAAAATAAATTTGAAGATGTGAAATGGGCGGAGTTTATCTGTGATCTGTTTCTGGAGCCTGATGATAAAAGATGATGATCGATATGCATCGTCTTCAGTCTGTGCGGGTTTTTTTTTCGCTAAACAAATTACTAAAATGCTATTTTTCTTTATTCACTTGGACAGTTTGATCCTTCATTAATGGAGTTCTGTGGGTTTTCATAAGCTGACAAAATCGTTTGTTGAATCGTCATCGTTTGTTGTATTTTTTTTTTTAGTTCATCTTCAGTTAGATATTTTTAACAAAGGAAATGGAGAATAAGTGGCATTAAATGGACAAAACTGGGGCATTTTTTTAAAGATTAGTGAGTAAATGAGTAGAAAGTGCTAGCCTAGCCCTTAGCCTCAACAGCACTAAGGTGTTTGTGGTGTCACTTACGGTGCACATTTGGTGCAGAGCTATCAAGTTAGGAATAGAATTACTTGGTGTAGCGCCATTTTGATTTGCTGAAATGTAAATATTGGCAGATATATATCACAGACCCTGACTTTATATGAAAGCTTTATTTGAGGTCCTGTCCACTTGTACCCAGTCGGTTTTGCTTGGTTAAGCTGTTTGGCCAAATGTAAACACAACACCGATTTCATGTAAATGTGCGTTTTGAAAATTGCTAGCTAAGGATGGGTCGATTTTAAAGCACTTCCTACTCTGGTTGAGTGTGGACATGAAAATGCACACTCCTCCAGTTTGGAGGTGGAGTTTGTCACTCCTTGGTTTACCTAAACCACTGTAATGGCAGACAAAGTAAGGGCTGTGCTGCTATTCACACTGCTATTGTTGATCACTGAACAGATGTGGGAGTGTTTTTGCAAACTCTGTGCTGAATACTCGTTTAAAAAAATATGCTCAAATCTATTGCCACCTGTTCGATTTGAGTCTGTATAGGGTTTTCATGAGGTGTTTTTTTTTATTTTTATTTTTTATTTTATTTTTTTTGAAAATGGGTGCTTTTAAACTTTTTTTTTTTTAATTCGTTGTAAGAGAATGGTGTTTATTGAAGCTATTGCTCTTCTGGTTACATGGGTAGGTTTATCGGGAGCTTCTGCCAGTCAGGAGCTGAGATATCATTCTAATAAATGGATTTGTATTTTATCTGATATATAGATTATTTAGAGAAACTTAATTTTTAAAGTAAAATTCTACATACTATAGATATTTTGTGCTGAAAAGCAAAGAGGTGTATTACAAGAAAGTCAGTTTCATGTTTGAGACATTTTTCCATTTGAGCCAAAAATATTAACAACCTTAAGCTTCGGATAAGCTAGATCACTTTAGTTGCATACTTTGCTCAAGTTTTTCCTTTTGGTTTTGTCTTTTCGTTATTGATTGCAGCAGTTACAGCAGCTGCAACAGCAGCCAAATCTCAACCTGCAGCAGTTTGTGTTGGTCCAGCCAGGCCACCCCATCGCTACACAGCTGCAGCCTGCGCAGTTCATCATCTCACAGACACCACAGGGTCAGCAGAGTGAGTCTCAACCTTCTCTGTTTTCTCCATCCTTCTCAACCTCCAACCGATTGGCTTTAAACTCTGTATTTTCACAAAACAGGTCTCCTGCAAGCCCAGAACCTTCTAACTCAACTACCTCAAAGCCAAGCCAACCTCCTCCAGACCCAGCCAAGCATCACTCTTGCCACACAGGTTACTGATACAAGATAGAATTTATATTTAGACTTCGGGTTTTGAGTTTTTCTCTGTAAACATGGAATGCTGCCTTCTCTACTTTTCACAGCCTGCTACACCCACCCGCACGATAGCAGCAACCCCTATCCAGTCCCTCGCTCACATCCAGACCACACCAAAGCACATGGACACAAGTGGCCTGGAGGAACCAAGCGACTTGGAGGAACTTGAGCAGTTTGCTAAGACCTTCAAGCAGAGGCGCATCAAACTGGGCTTCACACAGGTAAATCCTACTCTTTAGCTCTTTAGTGTTCAGTCCTGCAGTGAGAGGGAGATTGTTTGGGATGCTTATTGTTATGGCCGTTCTCAGGTCATGAAACCCCTTGAAAACCCTTTTGAGAGGCTGACCCCAAGAGGTTTGTCATTAAAACTTTTTTTTTAATTCATATACCGGTTTTCCAAATCATTTTTGTACTTATCGTTTTAAACAGTCACAAATTTTGGAGTTGGTCACAGCTTTAACATCTGGACTTTGTTTGTTGCTGTCAATGTTCAATATCATGATTAGGATCAATATTATCGTGGTTTAATAAGTGTTGTATAAAGACTTTGATATGTACAACATAGGCTTGACTCCCAAATGTCGAAATTCATAAATGTTGTGATAAGGAAGTGTTGTTTGTAAGGGTGTAACAAAACTTCTCAAAAAGTCTTACTATTAATTAAATATGCTGTTCTAGGTCTTAAAGTGTGCACTGCACACACATTTGGTTGTTTATCAAACATGGCTCCAATAGCAGCCACAAATAAAGTGAGTGTTGTTAAAATTATGAAAAAAAAAATCTAACTTTTCTCAATGGATTTGCTCATGAGACACCTCTTTATAAAACACAGCATTTATAAAAGGCGCAAAATTAATCCATCATTTCGTATACGATTTCATGTCATAAGTGTATATCTTGGTTTGAATGAGTTATTGTAAACAACAATAAAAGCTTCAGCAACTCACAAGATACATTATAAAATTATAGGTTTAAAACAAAAAGCCAAAACAAAGTAAATCAGAAAAAATTGTGGAATGTTTTTTTTTTTATATCTCATTTCCATTTATTAACTCCTGTAAATGCATTTAAACCACAATTTAAAAAATCAAGAGCATTAATCTATTTAATTTGATTATTTTAAATTTTTATGGTTGACTTATTTTGTATGCAAACTCTGAAGGCCTAGTTCAAATATTTGTATTGTAATAATATTATTATATTGAATTGGTTATTGTTGGTCTAAATATTCGTTAAAATGTTTTAAATTGGTCTAAATGTTTAGTTTAGACATTTTACTAATGTTTTCTACCATGTTGTCTGTTTGTACCAGGGGGACGTTGGCCTCGCCATGGGGAAACTTTATGGAAATGACTTCAGCCAAACCACCATTTCTCGCTTTGAGGCCTTGAACCTAAGCTTTAAAAACATGTGCAAACTGAAGCCTTTGCTTGAAAAATGGCTCAATGATGCAGGTATGTATCTTTTTTGCTCTGCTCTCAGCATCCTTCTCTTTTGCTGTTCAAAAACAACATTTCGTTCCATGGAGATTGATGGAAAGGATATTAAGGATCTTTACGCATTCCTCTTTCATTTTGGTGTTTGTCTCCAGATACAGCAACTGAGCAGTGCTTTATTAATCAAAGCACATCTTTTATTTAAAACATGTTCTTGATTAGAATATCTGAGGCTTTGTTTGCTGCAGGTACTTATACCAGTGGCTCTGTGTGCTTTTGTGCGCTGTTTGTGCAGAGAACCAGACGTCTGAACAGGCCCTGTCCAGTCCCAGCTCCCTGGGATCACCTGGGCTGGGCATTGAGGGCCTCAACCGCCGCCGTAAAAAGAGGACCAGCATCGAGACCAACATCAGAGTGGCCTTAGAAAAGAGCTTTCTGGAAGTGAGCGGCATCTCAAGATATTTGTAAAAAAATGCCTCAAAGCTTGGCTTAGTTTTTTTTAAATGTAATGATAAGAAGTCTTTTTTTTTTTTCAAGTTATACAACAGTTCAAAAATGTTTGACAAGGATTTGATTTATTCACATGTATATCATCAATGGTGTAATTTTGTCCTCAAATTTGGGGATTTATCAAAACTAATTGAAACTGGCACAGTATATTTGACATCAATGAAACAACCTGAAGCTGGTTTGCGTCATATTTTGTTTAATTCAAAGCAGCCGGTGTGAATGGCAAATGCACCGGTGCGTGTAGAGACTTTTAAGATGCAAATATATTTTAGAGATTATTACATTTTGCTCCTTTTAAAGGAGCAACATAGCATCCTTTTGTAATAATGTTTTCCATGTTCTGCCTCTTAGTAGTGTACATCGTTTTAGGATTTTAAAAGTTTTTGATTTGTTTTGCCGTAAGGGCGTTTCTTGTGCATTTTGCCCTTTTTAAGCAGAACCAAAAACCTACCTCTGAGGAGATCACCATGATCGCGGACCAGCTCAACATGGAGAAGGAGGTGATCCGAGTGTGGTTCTGTAACCGCAGACAGAAAGAGAAGAGGATCAACCCACCCAGCAATGGCAGCACCATCAGCACCCCGATCAAAGCTATCTTTCCTCCCACCACAACACTGGTAGGTGCCACGAACAGCTACCATCCTGCATAACTGAATGCCGGAGTGCTGAGCCTCTTCTTTCTGTTAGGTGTCGAGTACAGCCAGTCTTGTGACCAGTAACACGCCGACCACGATGACTGTAAACCCTGTTTTGCCTCTCACCAGCACTAGCATCTCTAGCGTCGGATTTACTGGTAGGCAAATATTAAATATCATAGGGTTTCCTAATTGAATTTCCAGTACAAAATAACTTGTATTTCATTAAACTAATATTAAAACCAGTTCTTTCTCAAGGCACAGCTATTGGCTCACCTGCCCCCAACACTGCATCAGTCATCTCCACTGCCCCAGTGATCACCACTGCCTCCTCCTCTCCATCACTCAGTCCGTCTCCCACTGCAGTACAGACATCTTCTTCTGAGAATAATGCCATTCAGGAGACGATCACGGCAGTAAGTCAGACACCTTCCTCCTTGGCAGCCACTCTGGGCACGGGTCAGGTGATGGTGGCAGCCCCTAGTCTCTCAGCCCTGCAAGGAGCTACCCAGATACCCACCAGCGCCAGTATTGCTGCAATGGCGGCCGCCGCAGGCCTTAGTCCAGGGCTCATGGCACCCTCACAGTTTGCTCCTGGGTATGTAGTGATTTAAATTGAAATGCAGAAATATAACCAAAACAAACAAGTATGACATGTACACCTGATCTTCCATGTTGTCTGTGTGTAAAGCACTTAAAAATAAAATTTACTTCTGCCCTCTGCACAGTGGGGCTCTTCTGAGTTTGGCACCGGGTGGTCTTGGGAGTTTGAGTCCAGCATTGATGAGCAACAGCACCTTGGCCACAATCCAAGGTGTGTGGAGCGGCAAGTACACTTGAATTTACCTTTTGGCTCTGCATGTGCATGTTAACCTCAATGGATATTGTTTTAATTGACATGCTAATCGCTTTGTATTTTCACTGCTTTGGGCTTGACCTGGTCATAAAAATAAAGTCTTACTAGAATATTCTTTAGAGCTTTTTTTCGTAAATTACATAGAGTTTCCTGCAAGTTAATCAAATATCAGATCTGACATTGTGAATGAAACGCTTTTCTTGATTTCTTTTACTCGCCTTTTCACACATTCACACTTAAAATGTTCATTTTCTTATTTAGCGTTGGCCTCTAGCGGCACACTGCCCATCACATCTCTGGATGGAAGCGGAAACCTGCTGTTTGCCAACACCAGCGCAGGTAGCACCCCAAACCTGGTGACAGCACCTCTCTTTTTGAACCCTCAAAACCTGTCGCTGCTCGCCAGTAACCCAGTCAGCCTGGTGTCTGCTGGAGGAGCAGCGGGTGCAGCCGGAGCCCTCAACCTGCATATCACCGCTGATGCCCACCAGAGCGCTGTTACCACAGCAACTATGCCCGCCTCCACGATCACAACGGCCTCTAAGGCCCAGTGAAAGCTTTACTCACTCCTCTTCTCTTCTTGACTCCTCTTTCCAAGTTTTCTTTAATATCCTGCTACCACCAAAAAACAAACCCACTAAAATGATTTTTAAATGGTTTATTTTATACATTCTAACTTTTCACATATCTTTGGATCTCTACAGGTTAATTTTTTTTATATTGAGATATCATTTGCGAATATTTGGCATCTATATAGATCTGGCAAATATAGAGATGCCAAGTTCGTAAAAGACACAAACACATCTTCCGAGCTTCTTCTGATGTGCTTTTTACCAAAAAAGTTTATGTTTAATGATTCAGTTTGATTCAATTTAGTTCTCTATGATCACTGTGGTCTCTTTCCAGTGGAGACCCTTCTTTGTTTTTAGACGCACACGACTTGTTGATTTCAAACAGTGGGTTAGCTTTATATCCTGTATCTTACTAACTTGTGGTTACAAGGCTTTAAATGGAGTAATAAGCAGCGGTTTAATTGCTTTAAGGCGCGTTCGACTGGCCTTTCTTTCTGGCGAAACACGTTTTGTATAGTTTTGTAGTTTACTCAGTGGCACGAGACTAGCCTGCGTTCGGATCTTGAGCTAGTCGTGCACTCACCAAATATAAAAGCTTTAACAAATTTCTGTGTTTGTTTGGTGGAGCAGAACCGTCTACTTAGAAGAGCTCCTCAAGGTCTTCCTACCAGGGGTTGTACGTTTGGTATCGCCTCCTGATGGTGAAGGGTTCGGTCAGATGTGATGGATGATGATCATGTTTGTTTTCGATTTTTTGAAAGGTTTATGTTTTTCTAACTGTGCACAGTATCTGTACCAAAAACTGGATTCGTGAACTGCAGACTGCTTGGTTTACAGCAGATCTTCTGTCATGCTTTAAGAGGTCTTGTTTTGGGAGGCGCTTTTATTGCCTCTATTTCAAGATATACCAAAAATCTTTGTTATAGCTGTTGCTGTATATTGCTACTGTAGTGTAGTTTAAGCCTAAATATTTATGAGCAAAGGCTCTCGGTAGACCACAGGAAATATAATGCAATATTTTTATCTTTTCCAAAGACAAAACATAGATTTCTCTTTTATTTTTGAGACGGCTGTCCCATTTCATATTTAAAGTGCAACTAATAGATCCAAAGCAAAACAAGCAGGAGCTGGCTACAGTGAAGTACTAGGGGTGTAACGATACACTCTGTTAACAATATGATACATACCTCGTTATTATGTCCACGGTACGATATCACAATATTTTGCAACACTATTTTTAACTACTTTAACTGTTTATCTAATGAAAATTTTTGATTTAAAAAGTTTTGGGCTCTAGTTTGATTTTTGTATCAGAGAATTTGATGCCATCCATCCACTAGGGGGTAGTGTTAATGTTTGCATTAAGTCGTTTTTTTTTTTGTGATGGAGATAGCCAATTTTATAATTATTCTCATTTAAAATGGAAGGTAAAGGAGGTTTGTCTTGTAGATATTACAGAAGACAAGGTAAAGAAGTTTCAGAAGTGACTAGAATCACAATCACTCCAAGAAGCAAATACACTTCAGCTCCTAGAAGATATCTCCCAGTAGCTCCACGGTGCGTATTGTGACACGATACATTGTTACACCCCTATAATGTACCAGTTTGAGATTAAGGATTGGCCTGTCGGAAGGGCTTCATGTGGGAAATGGGACGTCTTCCCATTATATTTGTGTAATAAAACGTTATGCTAGTGTGTGTTTTTTCCTTTTATCATAAGATTCATTCCTCCGTAATCCAAAGTAACGACCTGGATAGAGCTCATTGTTCCCCAAATTTAATGTTTTGGGCAGCCGTGGGTTTGATGTATCCAAGAACATGGGGGTGTACGTAGGGTGGTCTATTGTCCCCTCCCCATCAATGTAATGCAGCCATGATGTAAAGCTTGAACCAAAGTCGATTTCTCACTAGCTGCTGTGCCTGTGTGGGGCAGTGCAATGCTGACCACACTTACACTAGTCTCTACTGACAAACCATAATTACATCGAACCGTACTTTCATAACTTGTATTGTTTAGGTTGTGTTCCGCTCAGTAATGAAATATCGTAGCGCACATTTGGTTTAATTCGAAATGGTAAAGCATTTACCGATCCAAAGAGAATCTTGAGGGCCTTATCTTTAAGTGCTGTTGAGATTGAGTCTTCATTTCAGATTTGTTTGGAATACAACCTAGGAGGGCTCAACTTCGATGTAGTGTTTTATTCACCGATTAGCAATAGCAAATGTGTCCACATTTCCAAATGGAAAATTTCACTAAGGAATGAGGAGTGGACTTCTTCTTCATAGCTTTGCTCACTTGTTACTTTGGCTCATTTTGATTTATTGTTGTTATGATTTAAATACCTCAGCAGCACTTACATGGAAGGTTCACTTTAAGCAAAAGTTACCAGTAGTCCACACCAGAATGTACAGAACTACAACGTGAAAGTCATATCTGTAATAATATCACACAAGTCTACTACTGCTATCTCTAGAACTACTACTTAAAGGTTATCTCCAGGTTAATATTTTGTTATCCTACTTGCCAAAGTAAAAAAAAAAAAAAAAAAGCCTTTGTCTCTGCGGCTGGGTGTTGTTGCTGCTCATTCCGCTGGTTCTGTCCAGGAATTTCAACGTAGCCTCTCTGGACATTTAGATTTATGTGTTTTTGTTTTTTTTCTTTCTTTTTTTTTTTGCATTAGCATCACAACCCGGTAGTAGCTGGGACTGTGGGAAGTTACTGATATATTTATCTGAGGAATGACTCAAGATAAGAGAACGTTGTTTTCTACATACTGTTCTATTCACTTGTGTAAGATGCTCATATTTTATATTTGAACTAATGTCTAGTTTGAATGTAGTCTTCTGTCTTGTTTATTCACTAAAAGAAAAAAGTAAAAAAATATATTTCATTTATATAACTATTCTAAAACAAAAAAAAAAGTCCAGACCAAAAAAATGCGACATGGGAGTGGCTATTTTGTGCCCCGCCCACATATTTGAATGGAGGCCGAAGGTGCTCTAAAGGAAAGATCCAACCTTTGTTGTTGAATTGATGACACCATTTAATCTTAAGCATTATGTTCTTGTCATGTTTTTGTTTTCTAAATTTATTTACTTAATGCCTTTTCTTTATCATGAGGGAGCAGCATCACTGGCTTTCTTCGACAAAAACCTGCATTTATCATTTATGCCTTAATATTATTTCATGGTTTGATGCATTGTAGCAAACTATAACGTGTTGATGTGAGAGACTTTTTTTAAATATTTGGTTGTGGTTGTAACCGAGCTGCACCAACATCGAAACACATGGTGCATAGCAACCTCGAGAATAATGCTGTGATGCTTTGTTAGTGAGGCTACCTGTCATGTAGCTACAACTCAAACTGGTTGAGTGTTTTGAAGATGCTTTACTAAAAATAACTCCAGCTGTGTAGAGAGTGCAGGTGGTTACATCACTTAATTTCTCAACGTTGTTGGTTGGAACTATGGGAAATGCAGTTTTCCAACATGGATTTTGTAAAGTATCATGCATTGTTTGATGCAGTTGACCACTTGGCTGTACATGGCATCGCTTTGAACCTTTGTCAAAGGATGTTCCAATAAGCAACAGCGGTGTATGTTTCAAAGCTGTTGCGGATCCTGTTTTGGCACTTGATTCTTGGTAAATGGATGCTCTGACCTGTGATTGAATATTTTGATTTTTTTTTTGGATTGTACAGGGATTTGCTGCTGCAGACCCTTAATATAGGAATAGTCGTGCTGCAGAGGTCATGCCGAGCGAGAGTAAAGGAGCTGTTGTATACCTCATTTAGATCTCGAAACTGCTTTAACCTACTACAAAAGACAAAAAATATCTTTAAAAAAAAAGATCCATCCCAAAACAGAAGCCTGCAGACGCCATTTGTAAATACCCAGAAGTACGCATACATGTTTAGATCCATTTTGCTTATTTATACTGCGCTTTTTTTGTTGTCATACTTTATTTTAACGTTTACTTTATACCAAAGTTTTTTTATGATTTGACAATCGTCTTCTTTAAAATCTTTCCACTCTCAGATTGTTCCCAAACGTCTCAATAGTTACCAAAGACTTCTAAAATGATTGTATGGATGACTCTTCCTCTTGTAAAATGCCTCATCCATCCGTTTGGCATCTGAGATCATCATTCGCATGATGGGTATATACTGTGGGCTTGGTTAAAGGAGGCTCTGCAGGCTTCTGGAAGGACTTGCGGAAAGCCCTCGGGGGTTGGGGGATGTTTCTTAACACGCACTGAAGGAAGTCCTGGGCTCACTGTTACCTGCTCAGGATGAAACTGTCCTCTGGAGCACCACAACTCCAGTAAGGCAACGCTCTTTCTATATGATTGTCTACAGAAAACATGTAACCTCTCGACGTAGGTGCTGTCCTGTTCTTTAGCTGCTCTGTCTGTCTTTGTCATCATCTGTGCTGTCATCGCTTCCATGAATTCAATTGGTTTGATCGGCAACTATGCATCACTGTCCTCCATCCCTGAAAGCTTCTGACACAGCTCCTTTCAGATGGATTTTAATACTTTTTTTTTGCATCACGGAGGATTGAAAGCAACTATAAGCTCTATCCCAAAGCAGAAATATCCAAAAATGAAATGTTTTACAAACGAAGATACCAAAGATTGCTCTGTTCTTCTTCTTCCTTCCCAACCCTTCAGCCTGTGCGTTAAGAAACCGAACCCAGCTCTCACTGTAGTCCTAACCTCACTAATTCCAAAGCTTAGATGTATATTTTGGTATTTTTTCTGAAATGCTTACGAGGAAAAAAAAACATACGTTTTAAATTCTCTTGTTTGTCTAATGTGTTTCTGTTTTCTGCCACAGCATGAAATTAAACTGCAAAACTGTCTTACTGTAGCTTCATAAATAGTATTTTTGTATGTTTTTTTGGATGTGTCTGTGTATGTGGTATCAGTTTCACTGCCCAACTTACCATTGTTTTTAAAACAAAGACAGAAAAAACCCTGTAAATAAAACTTTAGTCAACGATTTCAAAAGAAATCAGTGTCTATACTCTCATTTCCTTTGGCTAAAGCTGAAGGAATGTTCTCCATTTTCACCTGCTCACATACTGTAGATTGTACCTCTCTCTTCAGAAGGTTGTGTATAACTCACTGGTGTAATAGTGATGTGTGCTTGGCATCAGAGCTGAGCACACAATCGCACCTCAGACTGAATGCCAACAGTGATGTTGCTGTTGCTTAGAACTGAATGATTGTGTAGAATACGAGTATGTGAATCAGGATACATGGTAGATTTGATGCATTTGTCTGCTGTATTTTTTTTTTATAAATATATATATAAAGATAATCTTTTACTGTAACTGTACAGTTATTTTTTGTTGTAAACATCATTAAACCATTTTCCAAGTGTTTTAATATTTCAAGATGTCTTTGGTTTTTATTTCATATGAGGATAAATGGATATGGTAGATGTTTTACAATCACAAATAAACCATCTCTATATCCACATTCCATACAACCCCTTTAGCAAAGTTTACTACATCCATTAAGACCTGAAGCAAAGTGTAACATTTCAGTATAAAATGACCAGAGAGAGTTCAATGCTAGTACTGTACCATGTTTCTCTTCAAACATGATTAGTTTTGAGTTACATTTCTGTCAGAAAGGCTAGTTTTAAACCATATCAGCCAAAATAAATGTGTATTTTCTGCTGCTTATTCAACACATCCTAATTCTAAAGAAAGTTTATATTTAAGAATGAAAATATGTGATTAATGTGCAAACTTTTTGATCATTTTATACTGAAACACAACTGGTTCAACTTTTTTTTTTTTTTTTTTTTTTTACAAAATTTTTCATTACATTATACAATAATTCCACAAAAAACTGAAATCAACACAATTCAGATTATTAAATGATTGGAAAAAAAATGACAAGAAACCATTTTATAAAGATTCAGAAATGCTACCATCCCGGGAAGTCTATCCAGAAGAGGTCTTCATGGAACAGTTGCAGTGAAAAAGCCAAACCTCTCACGCGGCCAAGCGACTTGACACTAAAGAATTTCACTTTTGATCAAATTAATAATTATCACTTCCATTTTTGAAAACGGGGCTCCGTATTAATTCAAAGGATTGCAGGCTTTAAAACAAAATTCCAAATAGTTAAGGTATAAATGAAGTTAAAAGTTCTTATCAGACTCAGGTAGTAGGAAATGTTTCCATCTCAACATCTTCGGCTGCGTCTCTTTTTCTCCCTGTCCGTCCCTAATAAGAAATAAAGCAGTTAATTGAACAAAAGATAGTTTAATACAAACGTTTGCAAAGGGATTATTCACTTGAAATGAAAATATTGTTAGAAATTTTATTACTGGGTTTTGTTTAGAATTCTTATAGTAATACCAAATGTTGCTAACGAACTAATAACATTTTATGCCATTAATTTTAGTTTACAGCCATTACTGCACATCCCGTGATATAGAGGACACGAGGGCATTATGAGATCAAGAGTTGCAGTTGATCAAATTCAACTCTGATGGCTAAAGATTTATAACAAATTCTCACTTTCTGTGAGTAATCCCTTCTGTAGTTTAGTATTGGATTGACTGATAATCAAATAATGGACCAAATGTGTTCAATAATTGAGATATTAACATTACCTCATTCGTTTTGCTCATGGCTTTGCGTGGCTGCAAGATTCAAAAATATAAAAATGAAAAAAATAGCTAACAAAACACTCTGATTTTACTTTCATGCACTTACTTTAGTTCCAATTTTCTGGTATTCATCAGTTGAATGTGATCTCAGCTCCTAAAAGAAGTTGGATAATGAACAAAAACTTTGGATAATAACAAGATAAAAAAAATCAACCATCGTAATGAGCACAAGAGGGCAGCAAGGATCAGAGTTGTTAGAATGAAGTTTTTAAAAATATAGCACTTTGGGGAATTGGGAGACATGTTGGATTGTCTTCGTATATTAAACTATATAATCTTTGTATAGTTTGCATTGGAAACCCACACTTTCAGCTGAACATTACAGACAAACCTAACAAACCCAGTTACATGTATTAAAATAAAACAGCCAAACGCAACAGTTTTTAAACATCCTTTTAAGACGATTACGTTAAGACAATGAAGACAGAACAAAACGAGTTGGTGCCAGCCCACATCAAAAACGTTCCATAAACCTACCTTCCTATCTTTAAATAGCTGCAAAAAATATGTCTCTATCTCTTCTTTGTAGAAAACATATCTATCTGTGCATTTATCTCTTTGTTCAACGAAAGCCTACATGAAAGTTTGCAACAGAGCATTAAAACCATCCCTGCACCTTCAGGCTATCATTTTAATCGTAG
The DNA here is from genome assembly GCA_007224835.1 of Danionella cerebrum. Taxonomy (NCBI): domain Eukaryota; kingdom Metazoa; phylum Chordata; class Actinopteri; order Cypriniformes; family Danionidae; genus Danionella; species Danionella cerebrum. Next base: position 247,558 of record SRMA01027134.1, on the reverse strand, counting down.
CTAAACCTTTGACACATGGTAGTTACCATTTTTTAAGAGTACACCAATAGCCATGGCTTTAAAGGAAGCTTTGCAAATACATGTTGTAATGGAACACATATTTATAATTGTATATGGTTGATTTCTGAGAACAGGAAGTTACATCACAACCCGGAAGTAAAGCTTTTTAGCTCCACCAATCTTCTTTGTTTTCAATGCAGCAAGCATTAACTGATAGCATCTCTAATTTTGAAGCTAAATAAAGCAAAAGTTTCTGTTAAATCTTCGCTGACCTTGCTTTCCAAATCGTCTTTCTTGGTTTTTTAATTAATTTTCAATAACAATTTGCAGTATTCCCACCAATAGCCCACATCTTCTTAGTCAATTTTGAAAGGCTGTACTCACCTGGTAATGTGTCTCTGGCTCTCGTCTTCTAATCTAAAATGTGTAGATTTTAAATGTTAGGTTTAGGCATCTAGAACAACCTAATATTTTTTCCTAACTCATACAGGGAGGGAAAGATGTATTTGGAAAAGTTTGCCCACAGAAAACTATATTATCAGTCCAAAAATTGTATGGTAGGTCAATATTCAATAATGATGCACTGAATACTAGCAAAAAGTCAAGAAAATGTTTAATATAATAATACAGAAATAAGTTTAATAACATTCTATTTGCACATAAATGAAATGTTTGAGTCTTTTCATAATTCCAATACAACTTTATGAACACAATCATGTTTTGTTAAAAAAAAATCATATGTGGTCAAGTTATTCATACTTTTTTGCAGTTGTTTCTTTCAGTTTAAAACACCTTACATTTATGGAATTAATTAAATCAGCATTCCGGTTTTTTCTAGAAAAAAGTGCCAGAAACTACAGAGAACTTTTAAAAATATCATCTTTTATAAATTTCATCTTCCTCTTTAAAGATTCAGACTTTGGGAGCACAAACTTTATCGCTGCCCCCCCTAGTGGTTGTACGATATTGCACACTGCAATGTGCAACAAACTCGATCTAAACTAGTTTAAGATTTAAATGTATTCAGTAGTTTTCTTTTCAACTGCGTGTTTTCATTTCAGCTTCTTTTTTTTTTAAATGCATTGATATCGTGCATCATTACACTCCTACTGTTTACACTATTATGGAAAGAAAATTATTATTTTAAAACCTCACCGGTCTGTCCAGTTGCTGATAATCCGAATCAACCTGAGGCAGGTTCAAGTCCTTTAGGAAACAGAAAATTTTGCTTTTACTGGTATTATCATATATCATATTAAAAATCAGGTGAAAAGAAAAAGTATTTACATGGTTTCATTACTATTATTGAATGCATCAACTATGAAAAATGCACTGCAAAATCACAAAAGATGAGCAGAATAATGTAGCCTTTTCTATTATTTTTTACATATAGTTTAGTTAAACGCTACTATATTTTGTATACATTGCAGTAGTTTATCAGCACTGATGACCATGCAAACAGTCTTACATTAAATCAAAGCTAATCAAAAATTAGTGTCAAATATCCTGCTATAGAGTATTGGTATGTTACATAGAATCTTAATTAAATACTTTATGTGCTTAAAAATGTGGAAAAATATATGAGGCATGCATGCAAGGAACTGAAAGAAGCACAAAGCTGAATAATTCAATCGTGCATCAGGGGAGACGATACTCATCATTAATTCAATCGACTTACTGTATAGACGGGCTCACGGGGGTTACGAGCTGAAGAAGCTGGATCTGGAGGAGCAGACACTTCCTTCTTAAACTATGGGATTCAAAATCAGTTACAACCATGAGCTTCACATGATACAAGGGTGGAGGGGATAGCAGATTACCTTCTGTCTGAAGAAGAGTGCTGTAAAAATGACAGAGTAGAGCAGCAAAAAAACATCTAGGATATAGCAGGCAGTCGGGTCGTTGGCAGAAAGGGCATCTGCAACAAAAAAAAGCAGCTTTGTTCATACATTAGGCAATGATTTTATTTGTATAGCACATTAGCAATTCAAAGTCCTTTACAGAAGAATAAAAAAAGATCAGAGATAGAGTAAACAATAAAACCGAGATAAAAAAAAGCAGTGCTCAGTCACTAAATGTACATTATAACCGATGAGTTTTAGTCTGGATTTAAATGTGACCAACTTTTACTATTTTTGTCACCACACAACAATGTTGCTGTTAAGCAGTGTATCTAAAACTATAAAATGACTGATAGAAGGTAAAGAAAGCTAAGAAGACAACTCAAAGTGTTTTTGTACTTTTGTATCTTAAAAGTAATGAAGCAAAAAGCTAAAATAATTACAAAGTTTTTACTACAACCAAAATATGTTCTTACAAAGCCAGAAAAAATATTTACACTGTAATTGTATCAGACATTATTTTACATTATTTGATTAAAATAATTTTGATTTGTAGCTAGTTACAATAATAGTACTTAGTACTTACTTCATTTTAAAAAATTTTATTTGAATGTAAACAGCTGTTCACATTCGCAAATACAATATTTTATTCCGCAACAAAAGACTTAACATTTTAAACAATAAATACATGTAAATATAAATAAGAAAATTTATGGCGTAAAGTCCTCCAAAACGCACTTTCTCTAAATTACAATTACAGTGCCTGAAATTCAGTCATTATTCATTATTATCAATGTCGATGCATAAACATGTCATTATTATTGTAACACAATTCCAATTCCAAGGAACTATAGACAACCAAGAAATTCAGGATAATGAACATCTTCTAAGCTCATCATTTGTTAAACGCTTTGTTTTTGGATCAGCAAGTTTCTCAGTTCGATCCGGAATTTTTGAAGTCTTCGGCAATGGTAGATAACTACTGATATGAAAAAAAATGCGCTTGCTTGCATTGTTTATTTTCATCATTTCTACTAGTAGAAATAATAAGCAGCTTTTGATGAAATGTATCAGAGTAAAAGTACAAAGTCATCCATACAATATTAACCACTACTGTACACTACTGTTTCAACACACAATTTTTGTCCTTTAACGGCAGTTGGTATAAACAAAAGTCAAAATTTAACCATTAACAGGGGTTTCAGTTTTTCTCAAATTCTGTCAATCATTTTAAGAATCCAGTTCAGTAAAGTTGTATTGTGGACATTAAGGGATAACCATGGGATCAGAGGTTGAGATAGAGTCTGATATAACTTTGATTTTGTTTCATTTGTTTTTCCACAATAAAGCATAACGTTCAGTTGATAAATGTATGTGGCTTGAAATAATAGATTTTTAACACTTTCATCTATAATCAAATTTTGTTATTTTGGAAAAAATATGAAAAAACATATTTAAACACCAGTTTTAATTTATCTATTTTAGCCAGTGATGTATTAATGTTATTTAATTTACATCATAATTAAAATCCAACTTCATATGTCAAGAAAACTATCAGATATTCAAGATTTATTTGCAGTATTTTTTGTTATAAAATTTTAATAAAAATGTTCATTTAAAATGTGTGTGGAGTACAGTGCACATATGCGCAAACATTGAGCCTTTGATGGAAAAGAACTGGGAAGGCACTGATAATATCGGTATTGATTTAAGAGCAGCTCTGTGAACAAAATCCCATTTTAAAAATGTATCTTAAAGGAAAATCTCTTTAATGTCTAATTTTCACTTTGAGAAATGATCATAAATAGAATTACTTTTCCAGGAAACAATCTGTAAAGTTAAGTTAATAACTTTAAAATATATCTGATCACATCAACACAAGTGTTTGCTTGGAATGTTAATGACCCGGTTCCTTAAATAATCTCCACAGTTACATGTGGTGTGAGGAACAGAGATAAAATAGGAGTTTACTTGTTTTATTTGTTTAGTGAATAGAAGAAAAAGTCACTATAGGTGTGCTTGTGTGCGAGAGAGTGAGACAGATCTGGTGGTTTCTTAGCCTCGCTCTACACAAATGCATAAAGTAACACAGGAAAGTGTGATCTTTGCAAGATACTCATGGGGCTGATGGTGCGAGAAATTACAAACTGACCACTCACACACTCTCCAAGTATCATTCTTACTTAACACACACACTTACTGTACATTCTTCTGCATCTTCAATGCATAAAAAGAACTTAAATGCAGTCCATATTAAATAATATTTTTTGAAAATATGTGGACCTTTTTTGGTTATATATGTATTTTAACATTTCATAACTACAATTTTTACTTTGTACTGTTCATGGTTGTCCAATTTTATGTATATAGCTATTAGCATATTTTTTTTCTGGCTCTTAAATCCTTAATTCGTTTTTTGGAAATGGGCGGGACTTCTCAGTCAGCCATTACTGACACCTCTCTCTAAATGGGCAGTGGTTTGAATATGCTGCTCTTCCTTATCCAGTGCTCTTTTAATATGCAACGAGAACGAGAGAAAGTAAAAATGCATATATTTGTTTAATCAGAAAGGAAAAATAATCAAGGATTTACATATTTTACGATGGATCTTCAGTGAGGTTTCTCCACATTGCAAATGCAATAGTTTCTCTTCAACGGTCAGCCTTTCAGTCAGATAAAAACATGCTTTACCTGTTTCTCTCTAAGCTCTGAGCAAAACAAGTGTCCCCTTTTAAAACAGATTTATGGTGAAATTAAAATGAAACGCTTCTCTTTTTCACAATAGGCTTTGATTGAAGATAGTACAGTTGTTTTGTAGCGACCTGGAACAGAGCATCTTCTTTTAGTTCGTATGCTCCTCATTAAAAACTGATCTCAAATTCTGCATCTTTGCTTTTATTTGACTGAAAATCAGGTAACTAACGTTTTTGATGTAGCTTTATTGTTCCAGCATTTTTTGTATTTCAAAAGATCTCAGTTCATGACTACATTGTCACTTTTTCATTTGACCTCTGATAAAAAAAGAATATTAAGGCCATTAGATAAAGGCATCATATATAAATTATTTTTCTCATCTATTGCAACATTTTTATTTTGTTATATACACAAAGTGTATTATATTTATACATTTATCAAACTTAACATAACAGTAAACAAACCAAAACTCCTTGTAACATGTATAGAATTTTTCCTAATAGTAATTACACTAACATAGTAATCAAAGAAGAAAAAAAACTAGAAACTTCGCTGTGTAGTTTCATGAATCAGACATTTTACAACACATTTTTACAACGATATTTTATCAAAAAAGTTTTCTTCCTTGTCTTTTAGGCTAAATTCTGATTAAAAGAATTGGTCAACGTATTAATTTTAGTATTTCATTTAGTCTTTATTTCCTTCATCTGAATCTCCCCCTATTTTCAAAATTAAATACATTTAATTTTTTTTTAAACCTTAACAAAACGCTGGAGCTGCTTTTGAATTGTATAATAAAATATTTAATTTTGCTGATTAATTGCTTGTTTATTAATAAATAATACAATTGAAAATGAAGAATCATTATGTTTCCTTCATCTTATTGTTTTCGCACTTGTCTTAAAACATTAATATGCTTTTTTTGTATTTTTCTGGTGATACAGAACATGGAATCAAACATGACCTCATTTGAGATTTATCACCCAAGAAACAGTTCAACTCTTATCATTTCCTGATAAATGTCGCAAAATCAAATTTGAGAACCACAAAGATGTGTTTGTTAAACAATCGCCATTGAATAATTTGCAAGTTATTTTATGTTGAAGGGAAATCAATTTTACCTGCAGAGGATACACATGTGGCCAAGAGCAAGAGGTTGCGGGTCCTACACATTTCTATCACATTCCCTGAAAAGCAAATCGTCCTGTTGCTCAGACTGTAAATGTTGTGCAGCTTTGAGCCTTTTCTGTTTTGATTGCTACTCGTCTTTGTCAACTTTTAGCTAACAGGAAACAGCCCTTGCCCTGGGTTTTCTGTTCTAGTGAATGACAACCACCAAAGAGGTTCTTGTCCTCTCATCTCAGAAAAGCATTTCCTGTATATTTTTAGACCATCGCAGTAGCTTTCACCAACATTACAGGTAACTCCGCAGCAACTGTCTGTTGAACGTTTCCGTTTACAAGCAACAGACTTATTATAGAAATAAACTCATTATACATAAGAACATATGAACACTTTCTATACTTAAAAAGTAACAAATTCTCAATAATTACAAATATTGTACCATAAAAACATAAATTTTTTTTACTCTATTAAAAAAAATATTAACCACATTTTTTGTTGTGAATTTTCTGCCCTTCCTGTTTAAAACTCACCGGCCACTTTATAAGGTACACCTTGCTAGTACTGGGTTGGTGGCCTTACAAAACCACCTTAATCCACTCAATTAGTCACTAGAAACATTCCACAGAGAGTTTGGCACATATTTACAAATGAGATCTGGTGACTCTGGGGACCATTTGAGTACAGTGAACTCATTGTCATGTTCAAGAAACCAGTCTGATGTGCACTTTATGACATGTAGGTTATCAAGAAGGGATGGACATGGTCTGCAACAACACTCAGGTAGGCTGTAGCATAAGGGTACACCCTGGACAGGTCGCCAATCCATCGTAGGGCAACATTCACTCCTAAGGGGAGTGAAGATTATTCAATTAACCTGACAGGATTGTGGGGGAAACCGGAGTACCAAAGAACATGAAAACTCCTTGAAGGAGTCACTGGCGAGCTTCGAACCAGCAACCTTCTAACTGGAAGGCCACCGTGCAGCCCCATCTAATTTGTTTTTGTCAAATCTAAAGTATAACCATTAATTTATCATTTTTAAGCCCAAACATTGAGGTTGAACGAAGAGATCCTTTATGAAGTGACTGTAAATTAGTTTCCATAGTAAATTACAAATAGTTTTTACCAATAAGCTTACAATTTTGCACACTACCTGTATCAGTAACTTACACTAAACTGTATAATTTATCCAAAGATCGAATTAGATGAATTGAATTAGATTTGTCTAATAAAATATAATGCAAAGATAATCCATTCAACAATTCAAAGTTAAGATTACATTTTTCAGGTAAAGGCTTGGTCCTGGATATAAAACCCCAATCCTTTACACTAAGTCATCACATTTAAAGTAAACAAAGAATTAAACATCATTCCTACAGATGATCATGAATGTCTACTTTTTCACCCGGATCTGTATAGATTAAGTACTCTTTTAAAAACGTCTGTGAGCTGACAGAAATTAAACATAGAGGTCAAAGGTCTGAATCACACTTCTGTGAGCATTCTGGAATCCTCAGAAAATGTTTAACCTCCTTGTAAATTGTCTCTGCAATGTACTTAAGAATGACATATATTGTACAGTCTATGGTTGAGCCACGTGTATTGTCATTACTCTATCGTTTGTTTTAACTTTATAAACAAAGCAGTGGCGTCGTGGCCTGTACTCTCTGTCTAACCTTACGTTGAATCAACATTATTTTGAAAGTTATCAACATTCATAGGTTCGTTTGATTTCTGGGTAGCTGAATTAATTTATATTATATTCACACGGTTAAATCTTACCAAATGAAAATTACAGCTTGGGAAGTTTTTGTAAAAGTTTACATTTGTTTACATTAAGCTTACATTTGTAAGCGTAACCTTTTTTTATACTAAATTAAGCTACAAATTATATGTTGCTAACACGAGGAGGGTGATGCGTGAGTCTTGAGTTAAAAAATAAATTGTTTCTCAGAAAAATAGTTATCCTGTTTCGATTTTTAACGACAAATAACGGAAATTTGCGAACTCGAAAACAATATAAATATGCGCATGCGCGTTGTTGTTTTCAGCAGCCGCTCTCGGCCACATGACTGTGGTGTTTTCTGCTGCGGCTACGAGAAACTAAACAATTCTGACCTTTCTGGTGTAGATTTGGGACTACGGAAACCCAAACCGCTTTTATGTGCTTCTTTGCCGTTACGGCGGTTATCCGAAGAGCGGTTTGAATAGCAGATTTTACTACCATCGTGTGTTTTTGAATTAAGTGTGTTTTGATTTAGTTTGGCAAGAAACATGATCCCTGTCATCCTCAAACAAAACATGCCCGTCACTGCAATTTTTAGCCTGCTATTAGGTAAGTTTGGTTCTGTCGTTGTGTTTTGTTAAGTAAAAAGTAATTTTTTGTTATATAACGTTAATTCAATATATTTAATAACATCGTTTATTTGTTATGAAGCATGTCTTCTTTGGCAAAATATCTGCTTTATGTTTTCCCTTTTCATGGCGATGCCCTGTAAACGCCTATTTTGGCCGTTTTGGGCCTAATGTGTTTGGAAAGCTGGGATTTCTTAACCGCGCTAAAGATATTTTGGCGTTTTATTGTTTAATGTTGCATTATTTTCCGAAACGCTTGGCTTATTTTGGTAGACGCGTAAAAAAATAGTATTCGCGCTAATACTATTTAATACAATCACAAAAAATATAATTACTTGCAATTTCTATTAGTTCCCTTTTCATATCGCTGCTAGTTTATGTTGTAGTTGCATGCAAATTTATAAAAGATGTATAGTATGAATATGTTTATATATACAGCTCTAAAGTTTAGCATCAGCCATGTTTCTCGTCACGTGACCAACCATTAAGCGTTACATCACTTTTTTTTGGCATACTCTAGTTTAGTGTCATGGAAATGTCCATAGAATATTGCAACCTCTTCACAATCTCTCTCAGGTTTAATATACAAGCAATCATTTTTAATGCATGAATACTACAATAAAAAATATCCAAAATACATGTGATCTTAAAATGAAAATCTGTAGACGTTAAGCATATTTTGTAAATAGAGGTTGTAATTGCCTAAACCAATTATGTTGTCATTACAGCTCTAAACATTGATCAGACTATGACTGCTGCTGATCCAACTTCAGCAGCTCCTAAAAGTGGCTCTCCACCATCCTCTCCTGTAACCCCCGGCCCTCCTGAGCGAGGCAGTTATAATGTTACCAATGCCAATGACTCGGTCTGCCTCCTGGCACAAATGGGGCTGCAACTCAACATAAGCTACTTCTCAAACTCATCCGGCAAGGTACTTCCACATTATACTTGTGTGAAAAAGCTTGATTCATTCTGTTTTATACAGTTGATGAACTTAATAGAGAAGTTGTCTCCCTTTGCAGGGTATGAATTTAACATAACACAGAGATTTAGGAAACCTGTGTTTATATCAGTGACTAATACTAATACTAATTATCTGCTGCTGTTAAATCCCTGGGTGTGTTGTGTACATAAAGGGATTTGCTCCTGGGATAAAGGGATTTGTATGACTGTAATTCAGTGCTTTAAATGTGTGGTTTCTATTTGTAAAATGTCAAAGGCAAGTTTTGCATTTAGGAATGGCCTTTTTTGTTTTTCCCCGTTGTGGCAAACTTAAGTCATGCACCAAACATTTTATTTTATACCTCTATTACAGTTATTAGGCATTCCTACTGTCTGGTGTGAAACTTGGTTAGAAATAAGTCAACACACACTGTATTAAAATACCATGCCCAAATCCTATTCAAAAACCTGAAAGACAATTTCTTTTAGACCCGGAATGGATTCAGATGCATATTTTAAAAAGATTAAAAAGTGTTGTGCTCTCAAAAACAGGATGACTATGGATTTGTAAAAGTATTCCTACAATTATGTGACTGTTTAAATAATTCAATGTGATTGGTTTAGTACATTTGAATCACTTTTGGCTGCCGCTGACCTCAGATCAACATGTTTTTAGATTCTGGGAGGAAATGAGAGCCTGTAGGAAATTTGCATAGCTGGAGCAAGAACCTAAAAAATCAAATTAGAAACCTCTCTGAGGCAGCAGTGCCAAACATTTACTATAGTATCACTTTTAAATGATTTAAATAGACAATGTATTATTTCATACAAGAGATGTGTTGCAGCAGAAATAAACAATGGTTTACTTTTTTAAAGTTATTTTAACCATTATATTAAAGATTGGTTTAAATCAATTTCCCTTAACCATGTAAATCAGAACTTAATACATGTTCTTACATTTCAGGTTGTGCAGGAGCTCTTGAACCTGGACCCAAATCAGGTTAAGTCTTCTGGATCCTGTGATCCAGACCAAGCAACCCTTAGTCTTGCAGAGGACCACTTTAATCTGACTTTCACCTTCTCTCTGGTACGTTTTTAGGCCTCGCCTTAGCCTCCCCTTTACAATCCTCAGATGTGACTAAACGGTTCTGATTTACAGAATTCTACATCAAACAAGTATCATCTCAGTGGGTTGGAACTGTTTGCTGCATTGCCCGATATGTCCAGTGAGAGAACTTCTATTTAAATATATGATTTGATTTTGATTTGAAAGGTTTTTCTGATCAAATTTTGTCTTTAGAGAGCTTTGAAGCTGTAAACACCACCCTCAAGTTCATGTTGGGGACACTGGGGCACTCATACATGTGTCAGAAGGAGAAGGCCTTGAGTGTTACACAGGAATTCACCCTCAATACCTTCCAGCTTCAAGTGCAACCTTTTGGTGTAAATGGAGATTTTGGAGCAGGTAATATCCTTTTTGTTTTTAAATTCTTAATTAAAAAAAAACCCAAAGAGATATGCATTATTATCGTGGACCGTTCACATTTTTAAGCAATTTAAAGATTTCTAATAATACATCATCCTACTTCTTATCTGGGGTAACAGGAAAACAATTTTATTCTTCTACAACTCTAGATCACATTTTTAATCAAGTAGATCCAAATATGGTATTAAAATTCCTAGGAAGAGCTGGTTTTAAACATTTTATCTAATTCAATAACTTAAATTGCTCTCGCCCTGGAAATAGCCATAGAAGCTGGAAGGGCGTTTAATAAACAATGAATGAATGAATGAATGAATCTGGGGTAACAGCTCCCTAGATACTATCTCCAGTTCTATCCAGGTTCACAGACCAGTCAACGTCTTTCTTCAACAAGACATGGTTGAAACACCTCCCTTAGGAGTCTGCAACAGATGCCTGAGCCACCTCAGCTGGCTTTTCTCTGTCTCTCTCTCTCTCTTGAACTAATCCTCAAGACATGCAAATCCACTTGAGGTCAATGTCTTTCATTACATTTGCAAGTCAAGACTTGGAGGTGCTGATTCATATTTCAGCTATTTTAAACTTTCCTGCAAACCATCCCAACCCCTGCTGTAGGTTATGGTTTTAATTGATTCCCCTTTTTACCGGATATCAGTAACAACACATGTCTGTGTGGTATGACTTGGCTCTAGTCGCCTCAGTTTGCCTTTCTTCAATCGGGTCTAGTTGGGCTTGTTTAAGCCACGTCACTCCAGATCATTCCACTTCCACTTGGTAGCACTTTTCCACAGCATGACACGGTATAGCTTGGCACAGTTCAGTTCCGCACGCTTCTGCATCAGAGGGGGTGTGTTGTAATAGTCATCGTTTGAGTATTTTTGCACCACCCCTACCATGACATAATAAAGAGTGCTACGTGAGATCAGGAAATATCCGGAAAACAATGGATCCCGAAGGACCGTTGGATTTTTCTTGTTTTTCCATGTTCAAATAAATCTTCCTTTTAAAAGGTTTAGTGTTTTTTGTTGTGTTCTTTCTGGCCGGTCGTTGAACTCAACATCTGACCAGTCAGCAATCAATAGGAAATGTCCTGATGTAGCTTTTTTTTATTTAGTTTTATTAAGAACCTCATTGTAATGCGTATGAAAAAGCTTAGCTAAAGGGTAAAGAACATTGTGGACTATGCAGAGTAGAGCTATGCCATTACGAAAAAGAATGGTGGAAAAGTGGTTTAAGATCAATCAAATTAATGATGCAAAAGGACGTGTATGTAGATGGGCAATGTGCTATGGGGTATGTGCTTGTTTGGCTAGTTTCTTCTTCTAAACCAACTTTGTGATTTGTGTTTAACTGAATGGTTGTTTGCTTTCTTCTAGCTGAGGAGTGTGAGCTGGACGAAGATGACATGTTGATTCCCATCATTGTGGGTGCTGCACTGGCCGTTCTAGTGCTCATAGTGATCATGGCTTACCTCGTCGGCAGGAACAGGAGTCGTGCAGGCTACCAGACCATCTAAGCTCTTGGTTTGTGATCTTTTAAGCCAGGATGTTGAGACGCCAATTATTTCTGCTCTAATCTGGACTCAACACTACAACTGCAGCCACCCAGTTTTATTCCCTGCCTTGTACTCCTTGGTGTCTCCGACCCCATGGCTCAGGTGGATCAGACTTTCATGAACTTGCTGTTGCATTATATTAAACTTATTATGATAAACTATTGGTGTGTTTGCAGCTTTAGGTCAAGCTAAGCTATTGTTTTAGGAACCAGATTATGCTTATCTGGGACCTTATTAACAAACCGTTTGTGTGTGGTACCTCACATCTAACTTCATGGGTTTATTTATATTTCTAATCAGATAATTAAGGAGAGTTGATACTTTTAAGGGAATTCTTATTTAAAACATGTTCACCATTTCTAATTGTATGTGAATTGACTCCTATCTGTTACCAATAACTGATTTCAAGGGAAGGAAAACTCCAGGAAGGTTTTCTTTTTTTTCATAATGATATAGCTTGCTTGCTTCCAGTTAGCATGTTTGCACTCAATAAGAAGCATTAAAAGGGAAATTCTATCTTCTAATGATGTTCTAAATGTTATGGTTTGCACTACGGGAAAAACATGGGGAATAATTAACACTAGCAGAGCTGGAAGTTTTCAAAAACTTGAAGTAGCTAAACCGTTGAAAACACAAGTGCACTGAGAAATATGGTACTGAAATCATCTTATCCTTTCTATTGGGCCTTCAAATGGATTAAAGGAGTTGTGGCTATCAGAGTGATTGTTGCCTTGACTGCTGTGAAGTTTTTGTTTTAAGGGAATGCAATTGGGTATGTTTCTAAATAAAATCGAAATCACTAAATAATTGTTTCCTTCGTACATTTTGTGACTGTTTCTATTCATGGTCATTCATTCTTTTTGCTGGATTTTTTTATTTATTTTTTATTGTGGCTAGGATGTCTTATGGCCATATATTGCTATTCTAACTGGATAAAGGTAAGGCGTATGGAGTTTAGTGATCTACGGTCATACTCAAATTCACACCCAGCATTGTTTGAGTATTTTTATTATTGTTAATGTCATAATAACAACCCTACAAAGGTTGATACCAACTCTAGACATTTTAATTAGGACTTGCCAAGATTAAGGGTTTTAATGAAGAAATTTTTGATGTTACTTTACACTTTATGCTCACGAAACGGCTCTATATAGTGGGTATTATGGGCATTCACATTGTATGAGAGCAAGTGTGTACACAGTAAAATCCTAAGAGTTAAATTAACTACTCAGAGTGTATTTGATCCCACTCTATATAGAGTTAAACCAACTCTGAAGGAGAGTTATTTAAATAAGTCTATTTGAACTAAACAGTCTGTTTTTACTCTTTCTGGAGTGGACTTGGTCCCTCTCTGAATAGGTAATATTTAGTTTGCATTTTCCATGCAGATTTGGAAAAACATGAAGAAAATAGATTATTAAATTACTCTTTCTCAGAGTCGGTTTAACTCTATATAGAGTGGGACCAAATATACTCAGAGTAGAGTTAATTTAACTCTTAGGATTTTACTTTTAGAAATAATGAATTGCAATCTTTATTACAGATGTTTGATGACTAGGTTTTTGTAATCAATGCTGTCTTATGTTTGTGCTTGTAAAGCTCAGAGGATAATTGACCCACCTACTAAAATGGCACTAAATACTACACCAAATAGCATTTAATTTTAAATAATGTAAAAATGGCCTCTTTCAGAATTTTTGTTAGTCAAACTCACATTCACCACTAGCACCTGAACGTTTTGTGCCAACTCGCTCCAACTTCTGGGTACCATGATGTGCATACCCGCTATTTCAACAAAGCCTCAATCGCGGCTACTCAAATGCAAAAAGTGTAAATCTCAATTCTGGTCATTTCTTTAAAACAACCCCTTTCCGGGGATCAACCATCTGTCTTTTCAGATTGCCTAGCCCATTTTTTTTTTTTGCTTAGAGCTTGATTAAGGGACTTTTGCCAGTGCTGTACAAAACTGATTTGTTTACGTCGTTAGACCTGAAAATAATCTAGGTTATTCAGGGAGGTTTATTTCACTGTTATATGCAAATTCTTTATCTGCTATGTCTCTTTTTTTAATGTTGTGCTGTCTTTATCTGGTGTCCTTGGATGACTTCAAATGTGAAGATGCACTATTTAGCATTCCCCACTCAGGCTAAGCTAACATGCTAACACATTGTAATGATAACTGGTGCACTCTAAGTGAGATTAAGGCACTTTTTTATTTAAGGAAGAACTCATAAAGCATTATTTGTGGTATTTGCACAGTAGAATCATCCTTGGTATTCAATATAACAAATGCAGGTAAGTTTGTAACCCAACCGGGCAGAACTGGGTGAAATGCAGCAGTAATATAAAGTTTCTACAGCCTTATGTTTAAATTAGCATTTTTCCCACTACATTCACATCTTGTATGTCATTAGAAAAGTTGCTCCATGTCCAATAATTAATGTGGAGTTTTTGTGTCAGCAGTAATGTTGTTTCTCCACATCTTCCTGAATTTAGTGATTGTTGCAGAAGAAAGGCCTCCTGGCTCCATGAAGATTTTCTGAAGGCGAGGTAACATGCATTAGAACAAGAGCTCTGTATGTTTTTCTTTCGTTTCAATAAAATGAATATAGATTAATTAGAAGTTACCTGCATAAATGAGTGGCAGTCCTCCACATACTCCCCACGAATGATCTGTTTAAAGCGCTCACATATTTCTGGAAGAGACTGTGATTGAGAAATGAGAGTCTGATGGTGACGAATCAGGGTCAAAGCCACTCGGAACAGAATCTTGGATCCCTCGAAGAAGAGACAGTCCCATATCCTTAGCACCGTCTTAGAAAATCGCAATAGTAAGTAAGTAAATAACATTTATTTATAAAGCATATTTAACGTTTTCAATGTAGTTAGTGTTACCAATAGCAACTCAAGGTTTGGAGAACATTTAGAGGAGTCAGTAGTTTGGTGATATATGAAAAAACTTGACTTTTTAAGTCTTTAAAAACAAACTGAATTGAAATTCAATTCAATAAGCCACAAAAACATTCTAGCCAAATATTGTAGCCGTGGTCAATAGTCTAGCAGCATCATTTTGTACAACTTGGAGGTGTGAAATGGCAGAGCTTAGAAGCCTACGTAAAACTGTATTTTAATAGTATAAACTATTTGAATATAAGATGACATTCTCCAGATCATTAAAATTATTTTAATCTGGACATCACACAAAGTTAGTTTCAGGAAACTTTTATATAATCTTTCTTTTCTATAGAAAATGCAAGCCAACAGAGGGTCAATGGACTGGCCTGACTTTAGGTACACTTGCAGGTCATCAGCATAAAAATTTAAATGTTGGGTTTTCTGGTTTATGACTAAAAAGGAGCGGGCCTAAAATTGACCCATGTGGAACCACACAAAAGAGGAGCAGGTGAGTCTTCACTAGAAACGACCAACTATAATTTACAACTAAAACCATATGAACGCTGTGCCACCAGTACCAAACAGGCGCTCAATCCGCCAGATTAGTGCAATCAATTATTTTCAGTAGATGAAAATCAACTCATTGTTTGATTTAATGCCTTTGACTCACCTCTACTGGAAGGATGTCGACATAAAGACAGATGAACCAGCGAGAGACAACTAGGGTCCACATGACATCATGCCGCTTCATGGTCTCCCAGACAGCGGGGACCTTCATTTTGACAAGCTCTCCCAGAACTTCTTGATCCACTCGTAGCCCCAGCATATTTGGTGTGTAATAATCTACATTGAACATTAGCATTAGTGGATTGTTGAATATATAAGCTCACTATTTTGACCATTTACAAATTAGATAACATTATGAGAATTTTACATTTTGCAATATTTATCCCCATATATATGTCAGGATCAGGACTATGGACACAAGGGATAAAATTGTAGACTAGCATTTGGATGGGACCAACCTGTTAAAATCCTGCTAAGTAAAGCATCCAATAACCAGAAAGACTTCTCCTCATCTTTGGTGATGATAAGGAGGTATCCAGCAATAAAGTTCATTCCCTAAAAAGGCAACAGTGTGGACATTACTATACTTTCAGACTGTGTGTACACAAGTACAACAAGTTCAGTCCTAATATTGACAGGGTAAACAATTCAAAACCACAGTAGTTTTAACACTGATGAGCATTGGCAATAGGAAGTAGATTACATCCTGTATTGATGTGACGGTTTAAAGGACACGTGTACTATAGTACCTGACAGTAACCAACATCCTTATTGTGGTGTCCGTAAGCCAGAAGTATATTAAACAGGGCATTCTGTAAACATGGCTGGGAGGAGACACGGAACTGAATGTTGTCAGGAAAGGTTCTGTGCATATCTGGAAAAAGAACTTGTTTGAGCCCCAACTGAGATGAAGTACATATGACATCATAACAGGAGATAGAGCTTACCAGCACGTATGACCTCTTCTAGCTTAGAATCATGTTCAATTTTCAATAAAGAGTCATAGTAGCCAGCATTGCTCTCCAGTTGGTCCTGGGCTCCACTACATGCCATCCAGATTTCAGAGCGATATTCACACGGAATGCCTTTCCTCACATATCGCTTCACTAGAAAACCAAATAGCCCACCCCAAAATATGCATTATTTTAGTGTAAAATATTACAGTAATTAATAGAACACACCTTTCATATTCTTCTCCACCCTCTCAGTGTCCTGCAAAAGTTTTGACCACTTTTTTGACCTTCTTGTTAGAACAGCTACATAATCAGCCTTCAGCTCTTCATGGAATTCATGCTTGAAATCTTCGGACTTCTCAAATCCATAGCGGTCGACTCTACAGACATGGTTAAATTTAAATTTTTAACAATAAAAATTCTTCATCAGAATGTGCCAAAAATACTGTTTGTGTTGGGTTAAAATAACAATAAGCTGTAACTTACTTGCAAATTAGAAGCTATTTACTATGTTGATATTGTATTATTGTCAGTGTATATATAATAACACTGTATGTATTGCAAATTACAAAAATGTAACCGTAACACACTAAATATTCAGTTAATTCTAAATTATATTTTGAAAGCTGGCTGTTTTCTAATTAGTCTTTCACTGTTTGTGCGCTCATTCATCCTTGACGCAAACATCACCTGACGCGCAGGTGTTTGGACCATCTCGATGCGACTTATTTAGCTTCTTAACTTCGTCGTAGAACTAAAAAAATAGACTCATACCTCTGATAGGCTTTGCTGTCTGAATTTGTGAGACATTCCGTGCTTTGTTTATCAAAGCGTTTCTCCATGAAGAGTTCTATGCGTCTCTTTCAGGACCAGAGGACTGTAACTGAGACGAGCTATTTAAATAAACTCCTCCCCTTTTTGTCATGGTCAACACTCAGATATTTTATTTCTAAGTTGAAAAGCCAACAAACTCTACATAATTAGTTTTATTTACTGTGGATGTATGAACAATGAACAATTATATAAAATAAAACTATATTAAATTGTACGATTAAATCAAAACAATAAATTACAGATAAACAGATTCTCCTGAAAATGTGAGTTTAACGTTGTGCACGCACACCTGTAACATTTTCATAGAATTTATGCTGGCGTTTTGACAAGGGAGCTGTATTCAAGATTTTTGTTCAGAATGAGAATTAAAATAAAATTACATATAAATTTTGCGTGGTTAAATTATTCATCATTTTATTCAATTAGGAATTTATTTAATCAATTAATCCATTCATGTTTTATTATTAACAGCGCCCAGCCCAAACCGGATTTTGTCCATTTGACAAAATAAAGGTCCATCGGATTCTCCGTTCTCCGCTATTTTATTTACATTAAAAAGTGTGGTCTTTTTTTTTAAACCTTTTTGACATTTTTTAAATCATTGTAATGTTGCCTTTCTGGGTAATATAGCAAATATATACATAGACACAATACCAAGTCTACTACTTTAAGTTCCATTGTAATATTGCCAGACTTTTATTTTAGATATTTTTTCAGCGCCATTTAGGGAAAGCGAAGATTTGTTTCCTGCTTCAGCTACACTCAGCAGAGCACCAGTAGCTGATGGCGGTTCACCGTCTCTTTTCATCTTTCGGTTTAGATACTTGTTTCTTCGGTTCTCCATGGGTTAAAATGTATTCAGTTTCGTTTGAACATTAGGACGCGCGCCTAAAACGATCACCTTCTCGGTTTACGCTTTACGCGTGCGGAATTTCTGTCTCCGCTACCCGAATCCATCCGGTTGCATTTAAAATGGCTCCAGTTCAGATCGGTTCGGACGGGCAGTTAGTCCCCGCCGGGGGTCCAACTTCAACACCGCAGCTGCCGCCCGGGGCCCCAGCAACTCAAGGAGTCCGGTTGAGCCTCCTGATCGAATACCTATTGCAGAGAACCTACCATGAGATCACTCTGCTGGCTGAACTGTGAGTTCACGAGACACCGGAGCAGAGATGGACTGCTTGTTTACAATAGTCATTGGTCAGCCATTGAGGAGTGACATCAGATCAAGTTCATCTTTTATTTGACTGCGCAGATAATTTAAGCTCATACTAATCAATTGTAAATATTAGCTGTCTATAATAACAATAACATTGCTTGGTACAAGCTCTAGATCCATTTAACAGTGGTTAATTAAGGTCATATTAATTTATAACTACTGCAAACCAAAACTTGTTTTAAACTGTGGGTTCATAGAAGTATTTATATAAAGCAGATTATTTTTGATTCACCATAGTCTAATATGTTCATGTTTTAATATAGATTTTTCAATATTGTCATGTCAAACTAAACCGGTTTCATTAATAGTCAAAATTGTGTGGTCAAGATGTAAACATACTGTTATTTGATCTCCTTCAACAATGTCTCATTGATGATTATTTTTTTTCACAGGCTACCCCGGAAAACAGATATGGAAAGGTAAAAAAAAATAATTCCAAATATCCAAACAGATTAAAATGTAGAAACTGAATTAACTTTTTACAGGATATTTTTTAAAGTTTTATCACTTGCTATTTACATGAATGAGCTATCGCTAAGCCCGGCCCTTTTTGAAACTGTCATTCAGACAACTAACAACTAGAAACTAGTCCCTAGATAAATTTCAAACACAAAATGACGTTTCATCAAGAACTGGATCTTTAATATACATTGGATTTGTTGTATTAAACACTTCAAGGTGATAACTGGGTCATATTGGGTAGGATGGGTAGTTGAGCTAATGTTTACTTTACATTTATTAAAGCTATGTTGTACATCCAGGTCCATGACATTGCAATTCCCTGGTATAAATAAATGCATGTGTTTTAACATCTGATAATACACATCTCTTTTAGGAAAATTGAAATTGTTCAGTTTGCCAGTCGGACACGGCAGCTCTTTGTTCGTCTTCTTGCTCTTGTCAAATGGGCAAGTAATGCCGGGAAAGTGGAGAAGTGTGCTGTATGTTCTTTATTTCCCAACTTTTTCTATATATATATTATTTGTTTTGTTGTGAGATTCATTCTTAATTCCATTTGCAGATGATCTCCTCATTCCTGGATCAACAAGCATATCTGTTTGTTGATTCGGCTGATCGTCTTGCATCACTAGCCAGAGACGCTCTAGTGCATGCACGGTTACCTAGTTTTGCCATTCCTTTTGCCATTGATGTGCTAACCACAGGGTCATATCCACGCCTCCCCACATGTATTCGGGTAAGTATTTGAACTCTCAGAGTTCCGCTGTTCAGAAAATATGTAGATTTGATGTAAACATTTCTGGGCTCCTTTTTTTCAGGATAAAATTATTCCTCCTGACCCAATAACAAAAGTAGAGAAGCAGACCACATTGAATCAGCTGAATCAAATTCTGAGACACAGACTAGTGACCACTGATTTACCTCCACAACTGGCTAACTTAACCGTGGGTGAGTTGCTAGCATCACGCATCTGGGAATAAAGATTGAGTTATTTGATTTTTAAGCCATATTTGACTTTTTTTGAATTTCAAGCAAATGGACGGGTTAAATTTCGAGTTGAAGGAGAATTTGAAGCCACGCTGACTGTGATGGGCGATGATCCTGACATACCTTGGAGACTTCTTAAACTAGAGGTCCTGGTGGAGGACAAGGAAACTGGAGGTGACAAACTTCTTTTTTTTGTTTGTTTGATAATTGATATATCTATTTCCTTTCAAGAAAATGGCTCTACAAATTATTAAGAAACCTTTATTTGACTGATCTGTATAATTAAATTAAGGAAAAACATATTTTCACATTGTTTCATGGTGACTGTCTTTTATAATGGCTGTATAAGTAATAAGTAAAAATTGAATTTCTACCTTAATTTATTGATGTTCATACAGATGGACGGTCATTGGTGCACAGCATGCAGGTGAACTATATCCATGAGTTGGTTCAGTCCCGTCTGTTTGGAGATGAAAGGCCTCTTCAGGATATGTACAACTGCCTTCGTATCCTTTAAGTTAAAAACTTAAATATTTTTGCTTCATGTGTTGTTTTAGAATTATGACTCCATATTGGAAAGCTTGGGAAATTCCTGATACTTTGTTTGCAGTGATTGGCTGAGAGTTTCCTAGTTGTTAATTTGTGTTTTGCATGGTCATTATTTTTATTTTACTATTAATATATATATATATATATATATATATATATATATATATATATAGTCAGAGTACAGGAAACTACCATATTCATAGGGGTTGCCTTCCAAAGTGCAAACAAAACCCCCAAAGAATAGATGATTTCTGATACAGGGCATTTGTAGGGAATATGTTATCATTAAAACTCCCAGAACATCCTACTGTAGTTAGACATATAAAAAATGTACAGTTACTGACCATATGAAGACAGTGAACTCTAGTTTACCTTTTATTGACGTTCTCCCCAATGCAAAACTTTAAATACATGCAGTAAATTCACCACGTTACCCTTTTCCTCTAGTATCTTGGTCAGCAAGGGTTTATTCTCAGGCTGACTCTGTTTGCCAGTGATTTACCAGTTTCTGCATCTAGTGATGCATAATTGGTGAAAAAAAAGCAATAGGTCATAGTGCGCTCATAGTAACCACAAAAAACATGGAAAAAGATTATTTTTCCAGACTTCTAACAAACTGGCAAAGTGATGCTGTCTTCAGTAACTTTATTTTACTCATGATAAATCACTGTGATGATGAAAGAGGCTTACTATTACTCATCCAAAAAAAAAAATGACTGACCTTCTTGGTGGAAAAAAAAAATTCCTTGACCTGCATCAGATTCGTTTTGCCTGTCGCTGCAGCTCGAGGTGCTCCACTCCCAGACTCTGATGCTGATCAGAGAGCGCTGGGGAGATCTGGTGCAAGTCGAAAGATATCTTCCCGCTAAGTGCCTATCACTTTCTGTGTGGAAGTAGGTTTAAAATTCACCTTTTTACCATTTCTTTTCATTTGAGGTCAAAATTAATTTCTCGTGCAGTCAACAGGTCCTTGGTAGGAAGACTGGCACAGCTCCTGTGCACAAGGTCACCATCAAAATTGATGAAACAGATGGTTCTAAACCACTGCAGATCTCCCATGAACCTCCGCTGCCAGCTTGTGATTCCAAATTAATGGACCGAGCCATGAAGGTTCGGATATTGGGATCAAGAAATTCGTTAAAAGCTAAATAAAAAAAGCCTGACCATGTGTGTTTTTTTTGTTTTCAGATTGATCATCTCTCAGTAGAAAAGCTTTTGATTGACAGCGTACATGCTCGCTCGCATCAGAAGCTGCAAGAACTTAAAGCCATCCTGAAGAGTAGCAACCAGAGCGATAACTGTGAGTGTTGGATGTTTTTTGTCTGAAATTGATGTTGGCTTGTAAAAGTGCTATTTATTTGTATTTTTTTTTTTTGCAAAATTGAATGGTCGCCAGGGTAGAATTTTTGGTTGCTATGGAGGAGTCAGTGACCTCATACAAAGTTCCCTATGACAATATGAGTAACATAAACCAACCCCCATGTCTATGATTTAGCTTAGCTGAGCTAGTGATATACCAAAATGGTTGCTATGGTAAACAGTTTGGTTGCTAGAGGGCCAACATTGATGACAAGCCAACAATATAAAGGGAATGCATGTCTTGAAAGTGATACAAAAGAATCTTATAATGTCATGAATTAAAACTAGGGGTGTAACGGTACGCTAAAATCGTGTTCGGTACAGTGTCTTGTAGAGTTCGGTTCGGTTCATTCGGTTCGGTACAAAATAAGAACTTACATAATCTTTATTTTGAAAAGCTGCCAATACACGGTAGAATTCTTGCATAAAATAAATAAAAGTGACACATTTGGGTGATATTTTAAATAAATTGCACTCTTTAAAAAGAAAAACACATTTTTTTTAAATAAAAAATGAAATACTGCAACTAGTTAGGATAGATAGGATAGATGAACCTATCCACATTTTCTGAAGAGAGCACAGATCTGGTTGCAGTGACAATATCTCCAGCAGTAGAAAATGTTAGATGTGTTGCCTGCCCGATCTCCGTGGAACAATGTCGGCATACAACTTTAAATTTATCCACCCGTCTATCCCCGTTATGTATTTTAACAGAGAAGCCAAAGTGTTCCCAAACAGGAGACCGCAGTGAGGTGGGAGGGTCTTCAAGCTCTGGCTTCTCTTTCGCTTTTGATATGATTCCATTTTCCTACTCGCGCTCGTCACTCAATAGCGTCCGTGCGGAAACTCGCCTTGGAACATTGTTCGCTGCGCTTAATATCGCGCTAATAATAAATTTAAATTATTATAAAAATACCGAAACGGTACGCAAGTGTACCGAACCGAACAGGCCGTACCGAAACGGTTCAATACATTCCCGTGAACCGTTACACCCCTAATTAAAACTAACAACTAATTTAAATAATTATAGTTCCCTACATTTATATAGCACCTTTCTAGGTTCTGAAGGCACTTTACAAATTAAAAACAGATTGCTATGTATTTCTGCGTTTGCTCAGCCTTCATAGAGACTGCACTGCCTACGCTGGTCATCCCAATACTGGAGCCGTGTGGCCGGTCTGAGTGCCTCCACGTATTTGTTGACCTTCACTCTGGGATGTTTCAGCCTATGCTCTATGGAGTTGGTACGCCACCTATGAATTGGATCAGATCAGTTGAACAAATAAACAACTCAACCAGCATCTCCGGTTTCCTTCTAGATCAGTCTATGCTGGATGAAATTGAGAAGAGCATCAATGATGACATGAAGCGTATCGTCACATGGTTGCAACAGCTTAAGTAAGACACTCTACCACTTTTCAACACGTTCCACATCGAGACGGTTGCTGATTTAGTGCATTGTGTTGAACAGATTCTGGCTGGGCGAGCAGAGATGTCGACAGTCTGTGAAACATCTTCCCACACTGTGCACAGATACCCTCCATCTGTCTAATTTAACCACACATCCTGTGGGAAACCTGTCAAAGCATCGTCTCTTCATCAAACTCACCCGACTTCCACAGAACTACATTGTAAATGGCAGCCATGTTTTATCTACAACGTCTCAAAGAAAGGGCATCGTCTTTACGGTCATAAACAATTGTTGTTTCCAAGGTGACGGAGATGTTTGACGTTCCCAGCAACCTAACGGAGCTGCAGTACAAGTATTACTTCCTGTCTGTGAGTCAGACGGAGAATGAGGATGGGCTGCCGGCTGCTCTACTTCTGAAGCGGTTTAAGCCCAACCTGGAGGAGATTGTGCAGGACATTTCATCTTTTCGGGTGGCTCGAGTGGGGACAAAGAGGAAGGTGGGAAAAGCAGTGCAAAATAATAATCATTTCACACATTTGTTTCGAGGGTGGTCTCCAAGTCCACCACCAGTTTGCACAGTTGAACTGGGCGGTGTGGCCACTCTTTATTCCATTCCAAAATATATAAAAAACAAATAAAATAATACGGACTGACGTATACAGGGCTCTAGAGTGCGACCAATTTGGTCGCATATGCGACCTAATTTCTCAATGGTGCGACTAAAAAAAAATCAAAGGTTGCACCGGTGCGACCCGTCGTTCGAGGGGGGAAAAAAAAACGAAACTCCGTCTACGGCCGGTCCGCCTCCTGCGTGCGGCTCACAACACGCGTATCAACCATTCATGCGGCTCAATACGCGCCTATTGCGGCAAGCGCGCCTCTTAATTCGCGTTTACCGTGCCGCTGAAGCCTCAGACGCGCGCAAACGCGTCTTTGCATTGACTTAACATGGAAACCCTCCGCGCTTACCGCGCGAACCGCGTTCGATGTGAACGTACCTTTACAGCGGCAGGCAGCTGCAAACAGATCATCAGACGAGGCCGAGATGATAATTAAGTTTAACGTTGCCTACAATATTGCAAAAGAAGAACTCCCCTTCACTAAATTCAAGTCCGAAATCATTCTTATGAAGAAAAATGGCTTGAACGTAAACCCGACGTACAGCAATGATGTCGCGCGCACCCAATTTATAGGAGTCATCGCAGATACATTGAAAAATAAAAGACGTCTGTGCAAATTGTGAACAGTGCGTACATGGAATTCCTGATCGACGGAGGCACATATATCGCCACAAAGGAATGCATCATTGTGTACAGTCGTAAAGGAAGACCGATGAATATATTATTGAACACAGTGAGGTCGAGCATGCTCATGCCCAAGGTAAGCCATGTCATGTTATGGAGCCTATGTCAATAATATGCCTACCGTCTCGTTACTGCATTAACCATAATATTCTGATACTTAAAAATGAAAAAATAAATAAATAGGCTGCATTATAAACTCTTGATCTGGGTAGTAAATGGAATTAATGCTGCTTCAAAGAAAGAATTTGCTGCTCTTGGGAACCAAAATCAGTTTAAAGTTTAAATTTCAGCTCAGTAAAGCACTTTAAACACCTTTTCAGTAAGTTTTAGTTACCTTTCTTGTGGAATTGTGCTTCAAATAAAGAACTTTATATTGACCAGGTTGTTAATCATTTACAAGTCAATATTGTCTATATGGACAGTGATTTAAAAAAAATAAATAAATAGATAACTAAAAAAAGTGAACTTGTGAAAATGGGGTGTTAAATGTGATGCGGTTGAAAATTTGGGTGCACCTAACTTTTGTGCTGGTGCACCTAAGAAAAAAATTTAGGCGCACCAGTGCAACCAGTGCAAAAAGTTAGTCTAGAGCCCTGTAAACTATTCATTAAGGTTTATCAACATCCACACGGCACATGAATTCTTTCCTAACACACCGTTTATCTGTGTATGTGTGAATATATAGATAAATACAATTTATAGCTTTAGCTTTTTTATTGTTTAGCTTAAGTGTGACTTTGCCTATATCAATTGGCTGACGCTCCTGTCAGTCAGTCACAGAGAACGTGATTGGCTGATGCTTACGTCAGTCATCGAAGAACGTGATTGATGCCTGTGAAACTTTTTCATGGATGATGAAAAATCAGATTGAATCCACAAACACATACGTTGAGATTTGTAGATGAAAGTATAGTTCTGTAGTTGAAAATTTGAGTTTGTGGAATCATTTTCTGAACTGAATTCCAATTGTGCAGAAACATTTTTAATCTCTGGACGGATCAACATTGTACATAGATTTCCTACAGCGGTCTTAACATCCCTCAGTGCGCTTTTGTAGATTCACCCGGTGAAAGAGTGATCTGGAAGATTCCTCTTGCTCTGGTGAAGTTTACTAATGCTCTCTTTAAACCCGGAACAAAGGGACACTATGCTCTTCTCTCTTGTGAGTCACCTTTTGCTTGCACCACCCTTCAACGTTGCCACAACTGATATTCTCTCACAAACTAGATGATGGGAATCTAACAAACACCTTTCCCGCAACAACAGTGTTTGTTTAATATCGAGTTTTTAACTTGTAATGTACACTAAATCTGACTTAAACAGTTCTGATTGGCCAGTGCTTTTATAGATTGGAAGAAAGGCAGTATTTCCCCTACCATTAAATAGGGGGGTGCACAGAGAGAGAAATATGAGCATGCTAACTGAGCAAATATTGGTACAGTAAACTCTTATGAATTAGCTTTTTCCAAACAAATGCAATTCACATTTCATTTCAATCTTTAGCTCGTCTTCATTACAAAGGTTTCATTTTTAATAAAAGTTATATATGGTTCTTTACACTGCTATGTCTTTCTTTGTGAACTTTTCATGTGTGCACCCCTAGAACTGAGGCGTTTGGGAGTGATAGTAGGTCGTCTTGCCGGTGACCTTCCTGGAAGGAGTTTGCATGTTCTCCCGGTGCTTCCGTGGGTTTCCTGTGGATACTCCGGTTTCCCCCACAATCCTAAAAAAGGATTCATTTAAATTCCCCTTAGGTATGAATGTGTGTGGAGGCACCAGCAGACCGCCATGGCCCTGAAAGGAATTAAACGGCTTCTAACGATAGAAAAACTCACAGCTTGTAAAGCAGCCATATACTATTCATAATAGCAGCTATCATTTAGAGAAAATGAAAAAATTAAAATGTGCAAATGTCTCAAAAGCACAGACTCCAGGAGACACCTGAACCTGTTGAGGTCTTGCCACTGTGCAAAATATTCCATTTAACATTTCTTAAACTAATTCACTCATTCATCCAGAGTTCAATTTCTACCCCTTCATTCTGTCTTTTCAAAAGGGGGAGTGTTTTACGTCCTACTTTCGTCATCAAAATGGCAGCTTCATTGGCTTTTGATCGAGGAGCATTGTTGCATGATCCTTCGGATGAAAAAATTCAGAACGATGTGTAGAGGCCTTGCCTTGAGATGGACTGGTGCCCTGTCCAGGGGAAGAACCCCCTGCTTCTCGCCCAAAGTGAGCTGGCACCAGCAGACCCCGGGACCCCTGAAAGGGATTAAGCAGGCTAGAAGATGAAGGAATGTGTAGAGGCCTTTAGCGTAAAAGCATTAACTTTACACAACAGACTCACCAAAGACACATTAAATATTCATTTAATTATGTTTATTTGATTAAATTATGCATACAGCTTTGTAGGGGTGTCCCAATCGGTAGTCGTTTTTTAGCACTGTCTTTAACCCCCAGTTACAGGAGCAGAGGTGTAGGTTTGAGAGAAAAAAAATTTGTGCTTTATATCCAGCAGAAGTCTGAGGTGTTCCCTCTGATCCAAATATCTCCCCTGCGCTCAACAAAGGTGCAGGAGCCTCCAGAATGCTCCTCTATTACCAGAAGAAATAGCCGATACCAAACTGAGGAGGAACACGACAACGGCGCGATACCTTCAACATTTGAACATATAAATGTGAAAAGAATATTGTTATTCAAACATGTTATAAAAATGCTGTTTTGGTATGTTTCATCAAAGTCGCGTTTGTTTGTTAAGGGCTAAAAACTAAAAAAGAACTTTGTTTCGGCCACTTGTATTCACTCTGGGCTGCCAAAAAACCCAAGAGAGAAACCCACTGAGAGACTTCCATGAATGTGTTTAAACAAGGAAATCAGGATTTCGAGTGTGAAAAGCTCCTTTAAGCCAGAAACGAGTGGTTTTCGGATGATCGACCTCTCAGCGAGGACGACCTCCCTCTGTCCCCTGGCTCCACAAGCGTCCAGTGTGCTTATGTTAAGTGGAGTCATGAATTTCCTTGTACTTTGGCTGCTAGCTCGGGATCTCATCACATGATGCGTGTTTACCGTGAGCGGAGAAGCAGCGCTCCCCTCACATGTTCACACACCCGCATACCTGCCCAAACAACACGGAGCAAACTCCAACTTTGCATACTGGGAGCCTGGCCACTGATTCCCATATTTGGAGCTCTTTGATGTTCTCTGGAGGTGTTTGAGCATGAATCAAAGTATTCAAAAGACGACAAACTCAAACAAAGGCTAAATCTTATCTCTGAGCCTCCGAACCACAGCAGAAAACTGACCTCATTAGAAAAACAAACCACCACCCCCACCCCAACACCTCCTCCCTCTGTCTCTCCTGTCCTCCTTCCCTCTCTCCTTTTTTAGACACACGTTTCCACCGATGCAGTCAGCCTGACCTGATTGAAGAAGCAGAGGAGGTGCACGGAGAAGCAGTGAGAACAATGACCGAGGTGGACTCTAATGCAAACACCAGTGGAGCTGCTGTGCTCAGGACAGGGCCTGAGGGGTCAAAGGTCTGGACAGAGCGATAGCGACATCGTGATCAACGCCGTGAGACGGGGACACTCTGACAAAGACAAATCTCTCAAAGTCACATCTCAGAATTTCGCCCAGAAATTATTCAACTGTGTGTTTCCTTACACAAAGATTTTTCTGTAGATGGTTACTGCTATAACTATAATCATAGAGACAACTTACTCACAAAGGTATTTCAAAAAGAACATTAAGACACAACTAAATTTGAATAAAAAAACATACGTTATCAGCTAGGATAGATCACATTTTTGTGGTCATTTTGGCACTTCCTGTTTTAAAAGAAACCTGCGTTGATGTCGGCTGGTTCTGTTATTATTCAGAACACAAAGCTATCCAATCACACAGTGGGATTGTGAATGTGTTAAAATATTCAGGCTTTGTCTTCATTTGCCCACACGACAACCACGGGGCACAAGACGGAACACTTTTCAAATAGTTGACGAAGGGCACTGCACAAGGATGGCAGTCGATGATTAGAGCTCGAGCACCAAACTCCATCAGTCGTTTCTAAACACACATTTTACTTTGTTAGAGAATGTGCGTGTTCGTCAAAACAAAAACAGAAAGTTGTTGACCCAGTCAAGCAATGTCTGATCGGGTTCAGATTTGCCATGCGTGTTAAGAATGCAGGTATGGATTGATAAAGTGCCACCTAGTGGCAAAATGGAATATCGCATTTTCTGGTATTTTTTCCTTCTATTTCTGTTTGTTGTTGTATTATAGCCATACAATGCTGATCCGTCTGACATTTGCCATGTGTGTTAAAGCTCAAGCCTATGGTGTCAGTTGTAGCGCCCCATAGTGGCCGAATGGAATATGCAATTTTCTGGTGTTTTTACTGTTGGAAACTTGGATGGCTTTTTATAATGTACAAAAAAGTATGTTGATCCGAGTTTCTAAAAACCAACAGGAAGTGAATTATTTTGTAAAACTAAAACCACAAGAATCTCACACTTCAATGTAGGAACTCCCCCTAGAGATCTATTCACCTCAAAACTCAACCAGTCCACCTTGAGGTATGTGGGATGTTAAATTGCAAACCCTTTTGACTTTGTAAAACTATTTATGCACAGCGGCTGTCGAAATTCAACATGTCGCCATAAAATCAACCAAACAATATTTCATAGGTGCCAAATTTACACACTAAGCAATCAGTCCATGTCTGAACACATCTACAATGTACTCTCTGGGCTATAGCGCCACCAGGAGGCCCTTTGGTTACTGATTCCCACTTCAATTTTATCAAATTTTTGTAGTGATGTAGGTAAGCTTATGAATACACCTGTAGTTGTACCAGAGAGTGCTCTTTTCCTACTCTGTATACACTGACTAAATTATACGAAATGTTGAGCTTTTTTTGAGGATCTCAATATCGGCCACTGTTTGTTTGTACTCCCACTGTTAACAATGATCACCAGAGACCATAATCAGATGTAGAAGCATCTGAGATACCATCTTGGTAATCCATGGCTGTAGACTCAGGGGTGTTCAAATCTGATCTGAGACTGACATTTTGAGGTAGAAGATGCATTTCAAAAACCATTGCAAAAATGTCTTTATTTATTATTCCTGAGTTAAGTGTAATAGACACCAAGTGAGATCAATCTTTCTTTTTGATCGTGTAAACGTTTCAAACCACACTTTTTTCAAAACTGAAAATAAATGACTGAATTTTAATTCTGTGTCAAATTATCTTTTAAATAAATCTTTGTATCTTCCTTTTCACTGATGTGGATAAGATTTTCCTGTCCATCCTAAGTCGTGTGAATGATGGGCAGTATCTGTTTGATCGCTACGATCAAGGTATTTCCCACAAAAACATTCAGTCACCAGATAAAAAGTACACATCGAAAGAAATGGAGCTATAAACCCATCACACCTAAGCTCCTGGAAACAAATGAAAGGCTTCTTTTTGTTACATAGTGGACTCTGGAACACTTTGAAGGCATCATAACTCCTGAAAGTAATAACACTGGAGTTCCGCCAGGAAACGCCTAAACTTAGTGTTAGGAGCAAATCTGTCTTCAGCTTTCAGTTGCTGACCGACTTTAATTATGTAGATAATCTTGAAAGAACAGAAGCCGAGCTCCTCCCTAAACCAACACGCCGTGTACTCTGACCTGAGCAATGAGCACATGCTTCACGGCACCGACACCAGCATTCAGCAGCATCATCATCACCGGTGCTTTAATCCGCCCCGACATGACTCATCGTGACGTTATGTTCAAAATCTGCTTCAGTCACGCTGCGCTTGATCAACCACCCTGCTCCAGGTTCTTCACTAGCTGCTCAGCACATGGAGCAAGAGAACAATGTGTCAGACTCCAAACCATCAGCCAAACCCTCAAATCTGGTGCAGGCCAATAATACATTATCCCATATTAAAAAGTAATCCCAATTAATAATCTCACAATAAATAATTCAAAACAATAAATAATTAAAGCTGCAAGCAGCAATCAAAGGGCTCAAGCACCTCCGGCACAATCACCTCTCAGTGGCCAGTTTGCTGCGCAACGACCAAACCTTATTTAAAAGATGTATTCAAGGGAGAATTGTTAAAATTACTGAACATTAGAGGAAAACTATATAATCTCAGTTGGTGAAATGAGTGTAAACATTCGTATTCGTATTGTTCTGCCCTGGACTGGAGGAGTTTGCAAATAAAAAGAAACTTTTAAGAGGAGTTTCTTAAAGTATGACAAGCAAAAGTGGCAAAATTTGGTTTGCGTACAGCAAACTAAGGGCACAACATAAACTGAAAGGTGGAAGTATAGAGCCATTTTGCCACGCTCACTTTTCAAACCACAATCAGACGTAAATATTCACCAGTTTCACTGACGGGTGTAAGAAAATCATCTGCAAACTCCATCTGTCTCATCTAAAAGCGTACGCCGTGTTACGTTGCGGAGCTTTTTTGTTAAACTAATTGCGCACAACTACCACAAACTTCTACAAGCTTTATCTTCACTGAAGGAAGAACTGCTGTCTGAACCCTCTTCACAGGTATTTTATGTTTCGAAACAAGATTGCTATGGCAAAAAATATATACATTTTGCCGATTAACATTTAAGTGTTTCCAAAGTGCTGCTCTCCATAATCCAAGTCTTCGAAACCAAACTTTCAATAAAACATTGTAAAAAAGAAAACAGTTTTTGAAATGCTTCCCTAGAGAAAAATAATAACACCTCCAAATATCCTTAAACACCAGCTTTAACAAACAATAAATAGTTCAAAAGTTCAATGATGACCGCATTGAGGTGGATGCTGAGGACAGCGTGCTTAGATCCCATAGTTAACCCTGTATTGGCCTCCACCCAAAACCCAAAAAGAGAAGTGTTTCTTTAAGCTGCCTTAAGTTCCAGACCGGTTCCATCAATCATAAACAGGAAATACAAGAGAATTATCTGGAAGTACATCCTGAGCCACAGGAAACGGTTAGGACCAGCACAAAACAGCAGAACCATGATCACTGTCCGCGCAGAAACTCACACAAGTCTTAACTCAGAGACTGCAAACCCCCAAAGATCAGAGTCATGTGACCTTGAGAGAAAAAAAAACAGCTGAAATGCGAAGGTTGGACGACAATGAACAGAACAAAACACACGCTGAGAGAAATGCTATATTTATGAAAGTCATTCCTTAGGGACGGTTCTAGTTACCGCAGGCTTTCCTGGAAGCCACACCATCCTGCCCTGCTTCCTGTGCCACCTTTGGCATTCCTGCCAGGAATCTAAGCTGAGGAGGAGAGCTGGCTGTAAAGAACAGTGGAGGAACAATTCATCTCCATGTCCTCCTCCCTGCCTGCTGAACACGGCTTCGAGCACCGACTTCACACCAACCCAACAGACAGGCAAGAGAAAACAGGAAACCTAGGTGTGGTATGAACCATGGCTGACGCCGTGTAAGCGAGTCATTCTCTCATTTCATCAAGTGGGGATTTATTTCCTAAAACAAAAGAACTCAAACGAGTTTTAATGGGGCCTCAAAACTTGTGACTAAGCAAATATCTCTCTCCTCCAAGACAACGGGAGTTTTAGAATCTATCTTTTTAACATTCAAGTGAATACTTTTGGATCAGTGTCTTTGATTGTCATCATAGCCAGAAGAAAAGAAACAAACAGGATGTTCTTCCCTCACATCACTTTAAAATAAACTATGTTTTCCACACTGAAGCTATGTTGGAAAAGCAAACCTCAATATTTAAAAACACAAATTAAATCAAATGGATAAACATGTGTTGAATACATAAAATAAAAAGCATCTGTGCGAGCAGAAACACCAACTTTTAGAGTGAAAAGGGAAATCATGTTCCCAGAGTTATAAATCATAAAAAGACTGTGATTTGTGCCTAAAGGCCTCAACACAAAAGTGGATCCGATATGGCAACCCAAAATGTTTGTTTGTATCACTTATTTGGTTCCTTTAGCGCCCATGGTTTCGAGCGAGGCACGTTGCCGAAATTGAAAACTTGAATGGTGTGTAGAGGCCTTAAGGCTGCGCTGCATTTCCATCCATCTATTTCACGCACATTTTAGAATATCGCTCCAACAAAAAACCAGGATGGTTAACATCTGGATGCATACGTTTGGAAAACGTGCATTAAAAATATAATGCTTACAACAGAGTAGGACAAACCTATTATCTGATAAGAAAAATGTGCATAAACTATATACACTGGAAACACATTTACCGAATGAATCCCAGCAATCGCAATGCGTATTTCTCTCGTAACTGAGGCGCGATGGGGTGCCATTAAATGGACAAACCGATTTCGCTGTACAACATCTCAAACGTTGTTTTGGTCGTTCTAAAATTCCTTCGCCAAAGTCTCTCATCAAAATGTTTCAGGATCGTCTGGCCCTGTGGTATTGAGGATGGTGCGCGGTTGTGCAGGGCGAGGCAGGTTCGAATCCCAAACTGGTCATTTCCCAACCTTCCCCCACTCTCCACCCGCATATCTTCCTGTCGTCATACTGTCCTATCATCTCAAATAAAGGCAAAAATTATCTTTAGAAAAAAAAAGTGCTTCAGGATCCTCAGCTGCCAGAACAGTTTCGACCGTCTGCGTTTACAAAGAGCAGTGCCCCCAAAAGCAAGATCGCATGACTGCGTATATTGTTTTTCGTCTATGTGTTCTATTACACTGCAAACGATTTTCTTCTGATATTTGCCACCAGTGACTGGGATTTGGCAAGTTTTTTTTTTTTGCTCATGAGACTCGGATCTGATCCATGATCATGTAAACAGGAAAAAAGCACATGGATCCAGATATTTGTTGTGATTGGAATCAGGCTTCATTCATAGATGAAATAAATACATTTTCAGTTAATCTTACTTTCTGATCCATCGCGGACTCAATGTCATTGAACCGAAATGGTTTAAAAGAATGACCCTAGTCAAACCCGAGTGGATTTTTTTCATGTGCTAAACTGAGCTTACACATTTCAAAACGATATCGTTTAGAACTGTGCAGTCAGACCCAAGCTCCGCAGCGACTCCAATAGCTTGTTTTAAAAGCCAAATTTAGTGAAATTGTGCGCTGGGCCCATTTTGGGGGGCACCATAGTGCTTAGGGCACCCATTTTGCTAGCAGCAGCCCTGCTTCACAGTCTGTGTGGACGCGGCTTTAAAAAACAAACCCTGAAACTATGCCTGAAAACCCTCAAGGATCCATTTTGGCAATCTACTGATGGAAAAGCACAAGAAGAACGCATACTTGTATTTTCATGTTTCCCATGGCAACTCATTGGGAGTAATGAGTTGAGGGGGAAAGATGGAAGATAAACATCAAAATACTTGAAGATGAGAAACTGTGATGGAAGCCTGGGTTGGTAAAGTGCACATAGAGATTAGTTCCAGAATTTTACAGTATGAATAAGCACATTCTTCAGTAAAACAAATGATCCTTCTAAATTCCCTAGAACAGCAATCGAGACCCCCCGGGGAACTGGGGTCGGTGGAGAGAAAGGAAACTCTGATGAGAGGAAGGGCTTAGGTTTGCGGTTGCTGATAAGATGTTTGTGGGAGACATGAATTCTTTGCTGATAGTTGGGGGGGGGGGGGACATAAAATGGAGCACAAAAACAAAGCTTAGGAAGCAGAGAAAACAAAGCACACAATGAGAGCTGCTGGGATCCAGAGGATGTTTCTTTTTTAACCACGATAAACAAGCAGCAAGGGTTCCTCACCTCTCCGAAAGCTCCTCTGCCAATCACTTTGAGCATCTCGAAGTCGTCTCGGTGAAGGCGCATCTCTTTCACGGTGGTTGTAAAGGGCTTCACTGTAAAGAGAGACGACGACAGTTAGTCACGCATGAACCAATCTTATGACGATTGTGCGACACACATTACAAAGAACACAGCGGAAACATTACTTCCTCAAAAGAAACTCTTCAAAGTTGCTTAATGAGTGCGTTTGGTTCATTTGGGAAGCAACAAACCAACTAAAAATTGGAGAAAAGCAGTTTGAGACCTGCACGAGGAGGGGACCACAGTATGAATTAAAACTAAGCTGTTCGTTTGTGGTGAGAACACGATCAAACTCTGATGAAGACGACAAAAATATGCTTTTTGAACAAATACAGCCGCAGTACTCGTTTGCAAGTGGCGTTATGGGTTGCGTCTGTTTACATTTATCACTGCAGCTCGTGGTAAAACTTAGTTTGTAATCGGCCAATGACAGGGATATCGGTCTATTTTGATCGCGTTGTCCCAGTTGTCATGAATTGTTTTCTTTTGTGTGTTTTCATTCCAACCAATCGAAAAGCAGTCGAGGAAACATATGACGATGTATGTGACCAATGAGTGGCCTGCGTGATGTCACATGGCTGTATTTCACTACTGCAGACCAGAGAAATCCGTGTGGTGTGAATGGGGACAATGTCTGTGACGATTGCAACAATGCATCAGCTGTTCCTCTTGGTCTGGATAAAAGTAAACCAACTAGTGGGAGGTGGGAAAGCACCCGAACAGCTTTGCTTGAGGATTCGAAGCAACTCAATCCGATGCACTGGCCACTTAAAAAATCAATTGAATCTAAACATCTCACATCATCAGTCCTGCAGCTTTACAAGACTCTGCTGGGGGCCTGGCGAACACCCAGACCAAGGCTATACCAGACAAAGCGTCTTGCCATATGAGGACATGCTGAACCTCATGCAGCTACAAAAGGTATTCATCACTCACAAGAGCTCTAAACTACAAACACAAGCCAGACGAGCACCACGGCCCATCAGGAAGAGCCACGGCCGCATGCAAAATACATCATCTGCGTTCAATGAGGAGATCCCTCAAAGTGGGGTCCACCGACGGCTTCATTTCCCAGCGAGCACCAAGCAGCCCATTAGTGTTCTAATCCCAGACAAGGAAAAAGTCTGAGATTGTTGCTCATTTAAGCAGTTCCTCGGCCATGGACAGAAACTCAGAGATCTCTCTCCAAAGTGACGTTTCCTGTCATCTATTGTAGTCCGGACAGGAACACAGGCAGCCTTTCAAGGGAACATTATCACATCTTTAGAGAACCAGGGAACATAACTAAGGCTAGACAACACAGAAAAAAAAATTCTCACAATATGTTTCCCCGCATCGGTAAAATTCCATCGTTCTCATTAAACATTAACCACAGATGTTTACTCAAAATTGTTTTGTACCAAAATGTGAAACATTAAATGTTGAAATGTATATAAAACATCACGATACTGTTTTTATCTGCATTGCAGAGGGCAAAGGTCACTCCCACTCAGTTTTATCCCTTCTACATCAAAAATCGTACTTTCCAGATTTGAAGAATAAGAACGAAAGCTGACCAAAGTCACCGAATGGTTCTGAATAGGGGTGTAATGGTTCACGGTATGTATTGAACCGTTTCGGTACGGCCTGTTCGGTTCGGTACACTTGCGTACTGTTTCGGTATTCGGTATTTTTATAATAATTTATATTTATTATTAGCGCGATATTAAGCGCAGCGGAACAATGTTCCTAGGCGAGTTTCCGCACGGACGCTATTGAGTGACGAGCACGAGTAGGAAAATGGAATCATATCAAAAGCGAAAGAGAAGCCAGAGCTTGAAGACACCTCACTACGGTCTCCTGTTTGGGAACACTTTGGCTTTTCTGTTAAAATACGTAACGGGGATAGACGAGTGGATAAATTTAAAGTTGTATGCCGACATTGTTCCACGGAGATCAGGCAGGCAACACATCAACATTTTCTACTGCTGGAGATATTATAACCAGATCTATGCTCTCTTCAGAAAATGTGGATAGGTTATCTATCCTAACTAGTTGCAGTATTTCATTTTTTATTTAAAAAAAATGTGTTTTTCTTTATAAAGAGTGCAATTTATTTAAAATATCACCCAAATGTGTCACTTTTATTTATTTTATGCAAGAATTCTATTGTGTATTGGCAGCTTTTCAAAATAAAGATTATGTAAGTTCTTGTTTTGTACCGAACCAAATGAACCGAACCAAACTCTCCAAGACACTGTACCGAACCGAATACGATTTTAGCGTACCGTTACACCCCTAGTTCTGAAATATCAGCAAATGAATCACTCCTGGTTGTTTTTCAAATCTATAGTTATAGAATAATTATAGTTATGAATACCGGTCAGCCAAATTTCAATGTTTTGCGGTGAAGCAGTTGTTACATCTCAGCAATACAATGTCCAATCAAAATTAAATTTGCCATGCGTGTTAAGGGTCCAAGTCTGAACATAGTGACAACATGGAAAATGCCATTTTCTGCAGCTTTTTTTAACAGGTATTCCAAGCTCTTTTTGACTTTTAAACATTTTTGTAGGACCATACACATTAATAACTACATACGTACCAGTGTTTCCCTTACCATTATATTAGGGGGGCGCCACACCCCCCCAACAGCACCCCCCGCCCCCCTTGAAGGTCAAGTTAATTTTATTTTATTTTCGTCGAATAACGACAGAAGTAATTTATATATAACAGGTCTTTGCTTTTTTCTTTTATTAAACTAAATAGCATTATGTTATTTATACGATGGCATGTAATTTCTGTCTCAACGTTTGCGCGTTTACAATTGTCCTCCGTGTCGCGCACGGCGGAGTTCCGCCTCGATGCGCGCGCACCGCGGAGTTCAGCAGGCAAAAATATCCGCGTTGTTTAAACGCTCCCAAGGTGGTGACGATGACAGCACGTGTTCTGCTGCGAGCAGCAGCCGGTGTAGCTTTCCTACTCCGAAACAAAGTACAGAAAAGAGCCCAAGTGCTGCATGTCCTGCCCCTGACAAGCAGCAAAAGTCTAGCCACCACAGAACGACAGGTTTTGACCCAGCTTGGCTGTCAGAGGGGAAATACTCCCCCTGGTTGTACAAGACTGATCTTGGTAAGTAAGTAAATACACATATGCATGAATGAACGAATTGATAAATAAATTGCTTAATTAATAGCTAGCTAGTTAGTTATACAATGGCATTTCCTGCTTTAAACTATCACTATGTTAAGTTGATTTTTACTGTTGTTACTATCAGTTATCACTTTTAATGCCTAACAGTTAATGTATTTACAGGTCAAAACAGACATTCACAATAGGCTGCAAGGGGACCATCTTGCAGCCTGCATGCGGATCTCAATAAATGGGCCAGAAGTTTCAGACTATCCATACCAAGATGCTCTGGAAATGTTCTTTCAGAAGCCCAGAAAGATACACTGCAGTGACAAAAGCTGCACACTTTGTGAACAATTAACATAATAAAATAAATCTGATGTTTAGTGTTCAGTTCAGTGTACAGTTGTTTAGTTATTGTACAGTAATTGTTCAGACATTATAATATATTGGTATACTGCAATTAAAAGAAACATATAAACACTATTAAGTGTTTGTGTGAGTGTTTTGCCGCACCACCCATAACACCACAACCCCCCCCCCCCCCAAGGCCATGATCCTAGGGGAAACACTGCATACTATGAGATCTTAAAAAAAATAAATGAATACACGATACACCAATCTCTCGGTGCAAAAAGCTTGATCAAAAGCTTGTCTAAGTCAATTAAAAACAACTTAAAAGTGGCCTGCTTTCCTAAGTTTTAATGAGAGGAAAACGCATCAATTTAATGTAAAGAGTGCTCTGTCAGAATGGAGATCTCCAATCAATATCACACCATGAAATATTTAACAATGATCGCTGCTAAAACTGATGTGCCATTTAGGTGAGAGTAAAAAAACTGCATTCAAAAATATTTTATTAATGTTTAACAAGGGCTGGGTAATTTGGACTAAAATCCTTATCTCAGTTAATAGAACATTTTAACGATTAAGGAACGATTATTTATGAATATTTGCAAACACAGTTGTGTACAGTAATTATGTATATAATAAGATATATTTGAATGAAGGGCGCATTACATAAAATTAAAGTAATTGAAGGAAATGGAGCGGGGTCACGAAACTCCACACGCTGTAGTGCCTTTAAAGGGAAAGTAATTGAAAAATTGACCTGGTAAAATTTGAATGATTATAGGTTCTGAAAGTCAACTTAGATTATTTTTCATTATTTATCCAGCTCTATGTTTAACAAATTAAAACTGCCATTCCAGAAGATCCCTGCGCTGTGATTCTACGTTCTGTATTAGCAGATGAAAACACGAGGCATCTCTGTGTTCACTGCACCACAAACCCTCTGATATGGCCGTCAGAGCTGGTTGAACATTGGTGCCTTACATTAGGAATAAAAGTGTCGCTTTGAAGCATGGTGGAGCAAGTCGTCGCAATTCTGCTTCATGTGGATTATTACCCACCACTAGGTGTTAAAAGTTTCTTAAAGTTCTGTCGCTGGTCACATGATCTGTTATTCAGGGACGAACGTTGTCAGCTGAGCAACTTTTTCCAAATCTAGCTGTTCTCATGAGATCCACACAGATCCTTTGCTCTGTTCTCAGGAAGCAATGAGAGATTGTGGCTTTTGAAGACAAAAACAATGTAAGTCCAGCTTCAAAAACGCAAATGGAAACCATCAATAAACACGATCTGGAGACACATCTAATGAAATTCACAGTGGTTTCAATGGAGGACTTGGATTTTGTACCACGAGACTAGTGTGAAGTTTCATCAATATTAAAGCTGATTTATCTGATAGCTTTATCTGAAAGCTACGAGAACTGGATAATCGTAGACCTGGGCTTTGCAAATCGACGCAGTTTGCGTTTGTGTAGTGACGCGGTTCCCATTCGGGAGGACCTCTTTAGTGCAGCTATGTGTGCATTTTATCAGCTGTTATAGCACTTGTCTTTCGATATTTGTTATCAAACGCCAAACCATGCTACACCCTAACCTTCTCTGTGCAGCAAGACACGACCATTTTTGCTTATTTTTTTTAATTGATCTCAAAAAAGAAAAAGGAAGAAAATGGAGATTAATCATTTGTTGTTACTTTCAGACGCAGATGTATATCACACAGTCATCTTCTACCAACATCAATGACCAACTGACCAGAGCACCCTCCAGGAATCACGGAGACTATTACTGACACAAATATCTTCAGCGGACCTCTGTGTCCTGGAATTGCAGCTCAGAGATGGGTGGCCACTTGCTTCCAAACAACAGCTATTTGCATGACTGGCTTGCTGGCCAGATATTTAGCCAACAGCATACCTCCAGAAGCATGCGGAACAGATGATCAACAGGACAATATTAGCTTTACATTCACAACTGACTGAGTCATTCATGGAAGTGATTTTCGCAACTGAGGAGATGAGAAGGCTATTGTTCTGAGTGAGCCACGGGGATCAGGACGGGTCTGGACAACACTGCCCACACTGTTCTGCTGTACCCACTAGGTCAAAATACAGAGCTAGAGAGGCCATCGGAGGATAAAAAATGTTTATAATCCAGGCAAAAAAGCTCAACAAAGCAGAGGTTACGTTATACAACAGCTTTCACAAAAAAACCTCAAGGCCCTGACAGAGGATACAGAGGTTGATGTCATTTGTGACTGTAACCCTAACCTTTTTTCAGTTTCAGTTGTTGAACAAACTCAATGGAAAGATCAAAGATACATCTAAAAAAAGTTTGACGGTAGGAAGGGAAACTATGCATTAGCAAGGAGTTGAGGATAGAGGGTAGTATATTAAAAACGAGTAAGAGTTTACATGTCAGAGGAGGCAATTACTCCGGGTACTGTTGTAATATGCAGGTAGGAGTACAGAAAAAAAAAAAAAACTTGCCTTGCCTCAGCCTGTGTTTTGAAATTCTGATACAGATGGAGTGCACTTTCGACCGTCCCAAAGGCGGAACATGCACATATGTTGTTCTTTCCTCATTTAAAAGGGAGAAGTTGATAAACATGAAATTACCATGATAATACTTTTTTAGATTTTGTCACATTCTGCTTTCCTTTGTGTCAATTTGACCCCTGGGTCTTTTAGCTGTATAAAGCATTAAAAAATGACATGACAATTAATAAACAGATAATGTCAAATATCAAACAGATAATGTACGATTGTTTGTTTTGGGTGATATTGAAGTCACTATACTATGCTGTGTTTCAAGCTGAATTCGGTCCTCTTGTTTAACCTCTTAAGCCCTGAGGCCTATTTTCCGAAAATCCTATATTTTAACTTTTTAAGGCATTTCTCAGCTTTTACAAGGTCTAAACTGCAAATCTTGGTATCAAAATGAAGATAGGTTCTTGGGGAGTGGTGTGGATGAGTTAATTTGACAGACAAGAACACTGGGTAAGAGTAATTGATGTTGGAATGGCCAAAAAATTAACTACGCCTAAAAAAAACCCACGTTTCCTCTAATATCTCCTTACTTTACTTGTAACGAAGCAAATAAACACAACCAATTGTAACCACTACATGTCAAGGACATCTGTAGCAAGTTTGGTGTCCATACTACAAGAAACTAATATTCTGTACAGGTTTTGATTGAACAAAGTTCAGGCGTAATTAGGGCTGGGCGATATGAAGCAAAAATATATCTCGATATCTTTACAGGATTTATAACCACCCCCCCACCCCCCAAAAAAAACCCTACTGCAAAAAAAAAAAAATGTCAAAGTCGTTTTTTATTGAAGCTCAGAGGTGCTTCTGCAAATTTTCTTTCAGAAATCCTTGTATACATATTGCCTTTTCATTCAAAAATAAAACAACTAAAAAACAGGCAGTGCATAGGAACAAAGTGCTCCTGTAACATTTAGGATATAAACAAAATCCCTGATAACATAAATAATAATTTAACTGTAAAATAATACACATTGCCTTCTTTTCATTCAAAAATAAAACAACTCAACTCAAGCTCATCTTTGCAGGACCTCTGTTGTAAGTATGTAAGACCTTTTCCAATTCAGCAGCAAGCAGCGCTCTCTCTGTAGTGTACAGTCGCGGGAGTTCCTGTCTCGAAAAGTAATGACGACTGGGTAAACTGTATCTGGCTGGGATCAAGTGTTTTTAGCATACGTTTAAAGCCACGTTGTTCAATGACGGATATGGGTGCCATGTCCACCGCTATGTGAAATGCCACGGACTGTGATGCTACACCACTTTGCGCTCTGTCTTTCATATTCTATACTCCGCGTTATAGAATTGTGGAGATTAGTTGCGCTTTGGTTGGCAGAAACTTTCACGGCATTCACGGCAGTAGACATCTGTCTGTTGTTCGTCTGACGACTTAAAACCAAAGTATTTCCATATAATGGAGCCAGCTGTTCTTTTTTGCAACAAGTTCTGTAACCTCCAGGCTGGTTGCGGGCGCCGCCATGTTGATTGAGACGACAGGCAAGGGGAGGGGGAACAAAAGCAAGGAGGCGCGGACGAGCCCAGCACAGAGAAGGCAAACAAGCAAATTGGCGAAAATTAAATATAGACATTATATCGATATGTACGATATGCCAGAATTCATATCGAGTTTAAAAAATATCTCGATATATTTTAAATATCGAGATATCGCCCACCCCTAGGCGTATTCCATGTTTGGCACAGTTTGGCACAATAATTGAAATATGGAAAAAATCTTGTCCAAAGCTTCAGCTACGTTCATAGTCTTCTTTTCTTGCGTACGGGACATGATTTCAGCAAAAAAAAAACTCCTAAAGAAATGCTGTAGAAGGGGGGTGGAAGCCCATTTACGCCTTCTGCACGCGCTTTGCATAACGTTTCATTCACAAACGCTTTCGACGTTCGAGTTTCCGCGTGTCCCTACCCCCGACCATCTTTCCAATCCGGGAGCTCTATACATGGTTGAATAGCTTTGAATCTGCAGAAGCCAATGATATCAACCATTTTGAGACTGACAGGATCCCCGACGAATCACATGACACGCAGCGTGGAGAGACGTGCTCTTACGCACGGGGAGTGTCTCCATATTTCGTCATGTTATGCGAGCACAGAGCTACAGAAAAGAGCCAAAATGGAGTTTCCGCGAAGCTATCGACCGGACATAACAACAAACGGACTTTTATTGCTATGGAAATAACTTTTGTTGAAAAAAACGGCAAAGGTAAGACAAGATTTACATGCTTGCTTTGTTTTTGCTGGCGGTTTTTTCGGGGAACTTTTGCTCCCTGCTCTGTAATAATTTGCGCCATGAAAATGAGTTACATATCGCTGGATTCAGCTGGTTGTTAGCTTTCATTTGATGCCATATTTTGGTGTT
The DNA here is from genome assembly GCA_007224835.1 of Danionella cerebrum. Taxonomy (NCBI): domain Eukaryota; kingdom Metazoa; phylum Chordata; class Actinopteri; order Cypriniformes; family Danionidae; genus Danionella; species Danionella cerebrum. The sequence continues at coordinate 204,844 of SRMA01027134.1, read as the reverse complement.
GCCGTTTATATTGTGGATACATATCCCGCATAAACAAAAACTTGGTCATGAATTATACTCTGACTATGTTGTTGTTTATTTACATGGCGTTCGAGCTGTGGTTAACGGATATGAAATTGAATTAGATACGTTTTTAGAGGAGTTTCCGCTGAGTACAACAATATTTAATATGTGTGGGTTATTCTCAGGTAGGGCTGGGCGATATGAAGCAAAAAATATATCTTGATATATTTTGCTATATCTCGATATACGATAGATCTCGATATCGACAGGATTTAACCCCCCCCCTCCCTAAAAAAAAAACTACTGCAAAAACAAATATTACAAATTTCAAAGTCGTTTTTTATTGACGCTCAGAGGTGCTTCTGCAAATTTTCTTTCAGAAATCCTTGTATACATATTATAAAACAATAAAGAAATACATATTGCCTTTTCATTCAAAAATAAAACAACTAAAAAACAGGCAGTGAATAGGGACAAAGTGCTCCTGTAACATTTAGGATATAAACAAAATCCCTGATAACATAAATAATAATTTAACTGTAAAATAATACACATTGCCTTCTTTTCATTCAAAAATAAAACAACTCAAGCTCATCTTCGCAGGACCTCTGTTGTAAGTAACCTTTTCCAATTCAGGAGCAAGCCGCGCTCTCTCTGTAGTGTACAGTCGCGGGAGTTCCTGTCTCGAAAAGTAATGCCGACTCGGTAAACTGTATCTGACTGGGATCAAGTGTTTTTAGCATACGTTTAAAGCCACGTTGTTCAATGACGGATATGGGTGCCATGTCCACCGCTATGTGAAATGCCACGGACTCTGTGACGCTACACCACCTTCCGCTCTGTTTTTCATATTCTACACTCCGCGTTATAGAATTGTGGAGATTAGTTGCGCTTTGGTTGGCAGAAACTTTGACGGCATTCACGGCAGTAGACATCTGTCTGTTGTTCGTCTGACGACTTAAAACCGAAGTATTTCCATATAATGGAGCCAGCTGTTCTTTTTTTGCAACAAGTAGCCTCCGGGGTATCGGGGACTCTCGGGCTTAAGAGGTTAAAAACGCTCCTGAATCATGACTTTGAATCATTCATGAATATTTAAGTAATTCTTGAATCTCCTGCGGTAGACATTGTTGGGTGCTAAAACGCTCTGTTCTGCGAAGCCCAAGCTCTTTTGCGTTGCTCCGCCTCTATCCCTCATCTGCTGCTGCATTGCTCCTCCCCCTCCAGCTCCGGCAAAGACTCCCGTCTACGGCTGAGATTGCTTTTCTCTATAGTTCTCCGGCCATTTCGCAAAAACACAATAATGTTTTTACTATGAAAATGTAGCGGCGCTCGGAAAATGAAAACAAACGGTGGCAGTGCGCATGGAGTATGACGGAAAGAAGGAGGGGGCTCTTAAAGAGACAAGTGAAAAGCAGGGCGTTAAGCACAGCCAAGATGCCAAGTCAAATTTCTATGAGGTTGTTTATGACAAATACAGCGATTACAATCCAACAGGAATTGAGTGTGCGATAAAACGACACTATATGCCTGACAAACATATAATACCCCCCCCCTTTAATAAATCTACGGTTTTCAAAAGTCTACGAGAAATTGCATCAAAGAAATGCACCCTCAACAACATTCAAAGCAAAATAATAATTGTTTTATTTAACACCAAATAGACAAAAGACTTAACCTCATGCTTAAGTACAACTGAGGCATTAGGAGGAGCACCGAGGAGAGCCCTCACATGAAGAGATGCCCGGTGATGTGTTTCAGGCAGCCGTTTCTCATCAAAGCTGCATGTTTCAGCAGCCAAGACCACGGATGGAATCTATGCCTTCACGGTTCATCGTCGTGTTTGTTACTTCTCCAGTTTGATTGAATAACTGGCTTCTCAACACGCTCACGCCCTTCGAGACGTGCACTGTATGCCATCTCTGAGACCCCAACTGCGTCTGGAGCTCTGCTGCCCTAGATGCTGAATCTGCCTAGTAACACACATTATTTATTCACTTGCATCATAGACTTCAACTGAAAGACGATCTTCATTCCACAGTTTGAAGCGTCAGGTTCGAGTGGATTTATTAAAGCTAGTGGATAAAGAAGAACAGTAAAAGCACAGCATCCACGAGCGACACTAAAACACTGGCATTTCCCATACGGATTTATTTTTGATAGTTTGCAACAGACGTACATTCCCTCAGAACACTAGCAAGGAGGCATCCCTTGAGATGAAGAACTTCAGTGCTTAGAGGACTGTTGCTAATTCATCTTTCATTCAGAGAAATCTAGGTCAAACACTTGAAATGCAGGAGCTAGTCTACTCTGTGGTTTGCACAGACATTATACGAATGATGACAAGCTGACAGTGTGAGCAGGAATGGTCTGTCGGGATACAACGCTTGTTACACCGATGACTGGAACACTAGACAACGTAGTAAACATCTTTAAACCTCCACATTTAAACTGAATGCAGGTTATTTACTGTAATCCCGAGCTCAAGCTATGCACATGCCCAAGAACAAGATGGTTCATCCACTGGCAGTGGCTTGGTAACTACAAGATCCAACAATGAAAATCTATTCCCATAAGTGGTGCTTCGATCAAGATATCTGGCCAAATATACAATCAAAACACCTTCTATCATTTCTACTAGGGGTGGGCGATATCTCGATGTTTAAAATATATCGAGATATTTTTTAAACTCGATATGAATTCTGCCATATCGTACATATTGATATAATGTCTATATTTAATTTTCGCCAATTTGCTTGATTGCCTTCTCTGTGCTGCGCTCGTCCCCGCCTCCTTGCTTTTGTTCCCCCTCCCCTTGCCTGTCGTCTCAATCAACATGGCGGCGCCCGCAACCAGCCCGGAGGTTATTGTTGCAAAAAAAGAACAGCTGGCTCCATTATATGGAAATACTTTGGTTTTAAGTCGTCAGACGAACAACAGACAGATGTCTACTGCCGTGAATGTTGAAAGTTGGTGCCAACCAAAGCTCAACTAATCTCCACAATTCTATAACGCGGAGTGTTGAATATGAGACATGGCACCCATATCCGTCGTTGAACAACGTGGCTTTAAACGTATGCTAAACACTTGATCCCAGTCAGATACAGTTTACCCAGTCGTCATTACTTTTCGAGACAGGAACTCCCGCGACTGTACACTACAGAGAGAGCGCGGCTTGCTGCTGAATTGGAAAAGGTTACTTACAACAGAGGTCCTGCAAAGATGAGCTTGAGTTGTTTTATTTTTGAATGAAAAGAAGGCAATGTGTATTATTTTACAGTTAAATTATTATTTATGTTATCAGGGATTTTGTTTATATCCTAAATGTTACAGGAGCACTTTGTTCCTATGCACTGCCTGTTTTTTAGTTGTTTTATTTTTGAACGAAAAGGCAATAGTATACAAGGATTTCTGAAAGAAAATTTGCAGAAGCACCTCTGAGCTTCAATAAAAAACGACTTTGAGGTTTTTTGGTTTTTTGGGGGAGTGGGGGGGGGGGTGTTTTATAAATCCTGTAAAGATATCGAGATTTATATCGTATATCGAGATATAGCAAAATATATCGAGATATATTTTTTGCTTCATATCGCCCAGCCCTAATTTCTACATAGTAATGAAGAAGATTATAAATGAATATATTTATTTTATATGCAGCCGTCTACAATTCTTGTTCAAGAGCAAACTCCTTAAATCTCCATGAAAAATAAAAAGAGCAGGGAATGATCTCAGGCACATGGTAGATTCACTCAGTGCTCGTCGATATCATAAAGAGCGTTTTATCGATGTGCTCCATCACTGACAGCCACTAAATGGCTTATTAAACATTGATGAGGAGACAGTCGCGGAGGAACTGACGGCTGCTGGACAGGCTGCAAGAGGTAAATGCGGCAGCGCCCCGCCTCAGGTTAATCCATTATCCTGAACCAGCTGCCACCACCCAGCCCCCACTAAAAGAGACATCTAGTGTCAGCAGACTGCTGAGGGACTCCGTGCTGCATCAATGAAAGCAGCTTCATCTTCAGAAATGCCTACTCTCAAACTTTCAATCCAAAGTTCCCATTGGATTGAAATGGGACTTCCTGTTTCCCGGTGTACCGCCATCTCAACCCAGCATCAGTAGACCCAGATGGAGAGCACCCTACTGAGAAGCGTCCGAAGAGTCGTGTGAATTTCAATTCGGATCAGTGTGTAGAGAAGCTGAAACGATTCTCTTAACAAAAAGTTGACAGCTGCAGCCTGCTTTTCAATTCGACACACACTTGAGTACTTTGTCCATTAAAAAAAATTCATCAGAAATCTTCAGAAAAATATACTGGGTACCTGCATACAAGGCTTTAAAGTCCATTTCTGTTACACAAGAAAGCAATCCGATAGGTGTGCTGAAATAATGACACACTGGAGTGAGGAACCAAGAAAAATAAAAGGCATTTTACATGTAAAACTTGCTTAAACATACGAATTGTTTGACATACGAACACCACCCTGGAATGGATTAATTGCGTATCTTGGGGTACCACTGTATTAAAAAAAACTTCAAGCATTTCAGATTCCACATGAATAAATCAATAAATGGACAAGACACAAGGTGTACTTCTCCACAATAACGATCTTTCATTTGTAAATAACCAGCAAACTGGTTTACTTTAGCACTAGCCATGACAATACATTTATATCATGATCCAGCTACAGTCTCCTTTTATAGGCATCAAACCCAAATTCTGCTGGTGTTACACAATGAAGAGGTAGAGGACAGAAATAGTGTCAAAGAGAAAGATTTGTCCCCTCAGCACAAGAGCACTGACGCTAACGGTCACCACCATCGCTGGCTTGAAGGGTCAGCGACAACAGACCATGCAGCATGTCTCAGGGACAGAGAATCTGTGGCATTCCTTACTTGCATCTTCAGCTGTTGCAACACATTTTTCCAAGCTGTTCACCTCAGATAAGACCAAAAAAAAAGCCTTTTCTGGACATTGGTGAGCTTTGATAGTGTGTGTATGAGGAAGAACTGTTAAACACGTATTTGATTCTACTGAAATGCAGAGCATGCTCATCGAGAACCTGACAGACACAGAGTATCTGCAACAAGTCACAAAGAGCAGGAACATAAGACAGCCATAACGTTGAGTTATAGTATATCCTCGGGGAGTTGGCACACTGACTAACAAGGATCCTGTCCATGCTGTATGCAAGAACATGCCTAGGGGTTTGGAAAAAAAGGAACATAGTTTCTTTGGGCAAGTCAAAAAGCTGAAAGGCAAAGAAAATATTTACCTGGAGTTGTGTAGACCTGACAAATGCATGTACTGAAACAAACAGTAGACTGTGCCACCTGATCGTCTTTGCCCTCATTTGTACACAAAAGCATGTTCCGAAAATTAGGTCGTTCTCACTGGACCACTTAGCAACTTTTGAGTCAGTGAATCTGAAATAGTTCATTGATGCCAACAACTCTTGTTGATCCAAACTGAACCGTTCGTGCACTTAGACAGAGGAACTTTATAGTTACCTATTCACTGAAAATGAGTAAACAATATGGGTTTAACAAAATGCCATCGTAAAGGACACTGTGACTCATAAATATCCGAATGTGTACTCTGGAACTACGGGGACACATCATCAGAGAGAACAAGGGTCCCAGAAGCATATGTGCTCCTAAAGGTCTACTGATAATAATAATAATAATAATAATAATAATAATAATGCGCTCAATTTATAGGATGCTTTTCCAGATGCTCAAAGACGCTTTACAATTTCCAGAGCATTACTCATTCACTCCACAGTTACACACTGGACCTTGGTAGTCCCGTTCAACAACGCCAGAATGGACCTGGCAGGGATTGAACCAACAATTTTCTGCTTATAGGACGACAAACTCCACCAATACGCCACTTAAAAAAAAAAAAGATGTGCTAGAGTGAATTCCTTACTCAGTGATGTTCATTTGGTTGGGGAAACACATTGTTCTTGGACAACCACAACCCTACAGGTCTAGTTCCTACCCTGCTTTTCTACATACATAGTTTGGCTTCAAACAACCCGAGAAGAACTCCGGTTTGTCTCAGGATCAAAAGCCAAGCTGTGCAGGACATACGTGGATTAGAATGAAAACTTTACAGTCTTAATGAATAGCTCATCGAACTGGGCCATCACAATTCTAAACAAGACATTTCTGTGTAAACTGAAAAAGCAGGAAAGTCATCCAGCATAACCAATAACCTAAACAGATCCGTCCGAAAGAGTGTATCCATCATTAAAACTCCACTCCCCTATGGAGACATCACTTCCGCAAACCAACAGTTGCACTCTATAGTCCAGTGTTCAGCTAATCTGTGTCATGCTTACGACCGACGGCCCAAAAGCAGAGGAGGGGAAGAAAGGGGGAAGGGGATATCGCCCACACATGCCTTGTGTTGGGGGAGGATAGTAGCAAGAATGACTGGAATTCTCTCCAGTCCAGCCACTGCATTGGGTCAGGTGACTCAAGTCCCATGGGACATCGACTTTGCAATAATGCCTGATCCGTTCAAATATTCCCGTCACGAAGCGTGGGGAGGATTGCGATGCCGTCGCTGATGCTTGTACATCTGTGAGAGCAGGAGTGAACGGCGTTTGTTTTGAAAGGCATTCCTGACACAAGCCCTGTCCTGACTCTGCACCTAAAGCACGCTGTGTACATGTCAGAGTGGTATGCAATGATTCAGGGTGGCCTGTGCTTTGAAAAGAGAGATGCCTCACACAGCATAGACCATTTGGCCAGTTCATAGGCAGCAAAAGGCTCATTCTGAACAGAGCACATACCAGACATTTCAGATATAATGGGAGTTGGAGCTAGCTCATTTCCTCCTGTTGTATTTGAAGAGCAACCCAGGGCTGGGCTTGTCTGTCCACACGATTAATGAAGTTATGTCTTCTGTGAATTCAAGGGATGAATTTGATTTAGTTGTTTTCTTCAGTCACAGCCAGCGCTCCGAGTCACTATGTTCCTCGTCTTAAAAACTCAAACCAGATAATATCTTTCCACAGAACACCGACAGACATGTAAGAGGAGATTAAGTGCCATTCACAATTCTGCGTTGCGGCTAGGCACAGCCGACAACATATTCTCAGACGCCACTGATGTAGCCTTGCGTGCTCATCCCAAATGTTAAACTTTTGCCACTCAGTTTGGTACGGCTTAGCTCTTCTCACCACGGTTCACCTTGGTACTTTGGTTTAGATGTCACTCAAGGCATCAAAGCAGTGATAATTATCATGCAATTTATGAGGTGGTTGATAACGTTCAAACAATATGCTGCATACAATGACTATTCTTTCTGGCAAATTCCAGAGCTCAACAACTGACCAGTTGGAGATCAACAGGATGCTGTGCTGTGATTTTTTATTTCCTGTCAGTGAAAGCCATCACCTTGGTTTGACTTTAGAATCTCATCCATATGGGTATAAAAATAGTACAGCTCAAATGGGAAAAAAAGGGACAAAGATTATAGCAAAACAGGTCGGCGTGGCACACAGGGAAACTCTTTTTTCTCCTTACAACTTATATCTCGGTGGCACAGTGGCGTAGAGGGTAGCACTGTGGCCTTCCAGTTAGAAGGATGCCGGTTTGAGGCACGCTGGTGACCTTATATTTAATCAGCTTTAAGCATGAGGTTATGTATGTAACCGCTGTGAAGTGACCGGCTTGATAAAAGTCACAGGCACTGGAAACACCATGTCCTTGCAGCAGCTCTTCATTTTAGCATAAATAAAAACACTGTCTCTTGAACGTTTTAGAGCTGTTCTCGAGATGAAATTAATAAACTGAAGCTCAATGCTTCCACAACCATTCAACAAATGGGGGCGCTCCAACACCTCAAGACTAGCAAGCACCCCGCATTATTTCCACGAATAAAGAGGTCCACGTGCTTTCATCTCTATCACAGCCCACATGATAAAAATACTGCTTGGACAGTTTGGCAACAGAAGCGGCGGTGTTTCCCAGTCTTCGCTCGCAGTCATTAAGACTATTTACAGTTGCAATAACCGATGTTCCACCAATGGGCTGAGGTTGTTTTAAGCATCTGGATACAGAATACAGAATAAGGGTCAGGGTAGGGCTGGGCGATATGAAGCAAAAATATATCTCGATATATTTTGCTATATCTCGATATACGATATATATCTCGATATCTTTACAGGATTTGCCTTTTCATTCAAAAATAAAACAACTAAAAAACAGGCAGTGCATAGGAACAAAGTGCTCCTGTAACATTTAGGATATAAACAAAATCCCTGATAACATAAATAATAATTTAACTGTAAAATAATACACATTGCCTTCTTTTCATTCAAAAATAAAACAACTCAAGCTCATCTTCGCAGGACCTCTGTTGTAAGTAACCTTTTCCAATTCAGCAGCAAGCCGCGCTCTCTCTGTAGTGTACAGTCGCGGGAGTTCCTGTCTCGAAAAGTAATGCCGACTAGGTAAACTGTATCTGACTGGGATCAAGTGTTTTTAGCATACGTTTAAAGCCACGTTGTTCAACGACGGATATGGGTGCCATGTCCACCGCTATGTGAAATGCCACGGACTCTGTGATGCTACACCACCTTGCACTCTGTCTTTCATATTCAACACTCCGCGTTATAGAATTGTGGAGATTAGTTGAGCTTTGGTTGGCACCAACTTTCGGCATTCACGGCAGTAGACATCTGTCTGTTGTTCGTCTGACGACTTAAAACCAAAGTATTTCCATATAATGGAGCCAGCTGTTATTTTTTGGCAACAAGTTCTGTAACCTCCAGGCTGGTTGCGGGCGCCGCCATGTTGATTGAGACGACAGGCAAGGGGAGGGGGAACAAAAGCAAGGAGGCACGGACGAGCACAGCACAGAGAAGGCGAAAATTAAATATAGACATTATATCGATATGTATGATATGCCAGAATTCATATCGAGTTTAAAAAATATCTCAATATATTTTAAAATATTGAGATATCGCCCACCCCTAGGTCAGGGTTAGCTATTCAGAAGCAAAGATTATGAATAACTACTTATTAAATGTGATCTAACACTTTGCCTCGCTCCCATCTACTGCTGATTTGGCTGTGTGGTTTAATGAACAATGTTACGAGGGTTTAAATTGGGCAAAAATAACAAGAACAATGTACGACTAAACATCAAGGGTGTTTGTATTATGGGATGTTTATGATATTAAACGCATCATAAAAGAAAAACTGCTTGGTAAGTGCTTTAAAACATGTGTGCGTGACAGGACGGAAACCAGGAATGTTGTGAAAATGAGGCACAGCAAAAAATCTCAGCAGGTGCAAACCTTTAAGCAGCCTGTAAACAGAGCACAGGCCACAGCCAGGCTTACACGGTAGGGCTTACCCGTCTCTCTGGCTGGCACTCTCCCTGAGCACTGCACACTTTTATGCTATTTGCTGCTACTTGTGAAAGTAGATTAGGCAACAAGCATCTCCCACCAGAGGGAATGAGAGAGAGTAGAAACTGCAGCTTGGACTGTGCCTCGAATCAGCCATCAACATGATTACTCAATCAAGAAACAAAGACATGCATGGGGGGACTGCTCTGGGATCAGGTCTCTGAGTTTAGAGTTAGTTTTACAATTAAAACCAAATGGAACTGTGATGGTGAGTCACTAGGTAAACAACATTCATTAATAGAATACCACCGCTCAAACCCTGTAATCTCATGTTGGGGGTGGCCAAGTGGTGCTGCCACTCGAGGACAGCTGATTCGAGGTAAGCTCTTCCTCAGTAGAGCTGGGTATTGAAAGTGTTTGGGTACCAGACACAAATTAATACTTTCAGTTTCTAAACAATAGAATAGCCTTTTTGTTCAATCATAAAAAAAAAAAATAAAAAAAAATCACAATTTAAATCATTTTTTTTCCCCTTATTTAAAAATCTATCTGCAGATAACAGAAAATGTTCAAAACACACTATAACTGATAATAATAATAATAATAATAATAATAGTGGTGTAATACTATTTAATTATACATTTTGGTATAATTATTATTTAGTTTTAATTGAAATTAAACAGTTATTTTATTAATAATAATGAATGAACAGGTGTCACTTAAAGGAGTCCTTGATGCCTGCCGCCTTGTTGTGCGCAAATATCTTTGGTCAACTCTCTTTAAAGCGGTTGATTCATTATTTCCTCTAAGTTTAGAGCTTGTAGTAACGTTTAAATGGATCGTATATGTTTCATTTGGAGCTCTATTACAAACTTTTTCTGATTTTGTTCTAAACATGTGTTCAATGTTAGTAATGGGCTGGTAAATTTAACAGAGCAGCAGAACCTAAAAGTGCCACACGGGCGCGACACCCATGCCACAGATGTCAACGCAGACCAACATCATTCCATAATCTGTGTCAGAGAACATGACATCGAATCGCTCTGCTGCCATGGTTTGTATCCTATAATAGACGCAAATGCGAGGGGCAGAGGGTAAGCCACGGGTATTCTTACGGAAGCTCACGGGACAAGGGCACATTTTATGGAAAAGGGACAGCGTTTGCATATTATGTTAAAGAGTTAGTCGAAAAAATTTATTTATCGCCCAGCCGCACCTCAAAATGTGAACTTAACAAAACGTAAATCATAAACAAATCAACATTAAATTAAATAAATGATTGATTAAAAAAATAACAATAACAACAATATATATTCGACATTCATCATCTTTGAAACATGCCGAATCATGTGAACCCTTGCATTTAAACAAAAATGAAACGTTGTTTTAAAAAGTCACTGCACGCTGCACGCGTCTGCCTATTTTAGAATCACTAAAATCTTTTTTATGTTTTTCAAGGTCAAGCCTATTATAAAAAGCTAAATGGCTCGTATAAATGAATGGGTTTTTTGTTGCTTTTGTTATTTCTGACAACACTATTTGGTGTTTTGGTGTAAAACCAAAGTATTTCCATATAATGGAGCCAGCTGTTATGGAACAAAAGCAAGGAGGCGCGGACGAGCGCAGCACAGAGAAGGCAAACAAGCAAATTGGCGAAAATTAAAAATAAGACATTATATCGATATGTACGATATGCCAGAATTCATATCGAGTTTAAAAAATATCTCTATATATTTTAAATATCGAGATATCGCCCACCCCTACTTTAACCCCACGTGTGCCACATTGTTTAACTAAATATGGCGTACACAAATGAAGATATTCTAAGGAAAAAGAATCATCAGATGAATTAATAGTATAGTCAATCTTTTGTTTGCCCCGTGTGATCATATAATCGTCAGCATCATCGTTATGTTCTGTCGGATTCTGATCTTACCCAAAGACAGACAGCTCGGGTGTAAACTCGTTTATGCCAAGCTTGGCTTCCTGTCGGGCACTTACACTCAACAAATTGTGCTCAAGTTCACCAGGCCAGGCTGATTCGTACTTCTTGTGCAACACTGAAAGGAATTTCTCCAGTCAGAGCTCGCCCCAGTGAGACATGATGGACTGTGAACCGACGGATCCGGTCAATAGCAGAACGCGAGGCAGTCAATATGTCTGTCGGTGATAATGAGGTGCGGCTCCCGTAGGGATCTCACACACACAAATGTTTGTGAATGGCCTGGAAAAATCTGCAGCCCTACTGGCTAAATTAAGAGGTGCACATGCTTTTCTGAGTGTTTAAAGCCAGAGTTTCATTAAAGGACAGCAAACAATGGTTATCAACTAATCAGCCTATGAATCTTGGGGAAAAAAAATCTGAATAAAAAATATATCATATAGAAGACGAACACAGTGATATTTGAGAAGTGCATCAAAGTTCACATGATTTGTGGAAAGTGAGCAAGAATTAGTTTAATAAAATTCAGGTTCAATGGTTTCCAGCATGAACAGTCTGCTTTAAATCACCACAAATGTTCAATAATATTCAGATCTGGGGACTGAGATGGACTTCCCAGAACATTCTACATGTTCCTCTGGATGAATGGAGCCGTGTTTAGGCTCCTCGTCCTGCTGAAAGATCCAGCCCGCCGCAACTTCAGCTCCATCACTGATTCCTGAACATTGTTCTCCAGAACGGCATTTGCAAAACGCGTGGCATTATGGGATACTGATGCGTCTCTGTTGCCAAAGTTGGAAATGTGATGAATTGCAGACTTTCATAGAATAAGGATCTGAACTGTTAACAATGTATCTTGCTAGTCTTTAGTCCACTCTTGACTTCTGGGATCACGTCCATTCCAACAAATCAAGAAGCAATTGCCAATAGCTGGTGTTTGGCGTCACATGGTGGTTTAATCCACTTTTCTGCACTTAAGCGCCTGGTGTAAAAGGGGACTGAAACATCAGTTTTTCTTCTTGATCCTAATTAATTGAACTAAAGCAATATATGGAGAACACATATCATCTGAAATCCAGTTTGAACACACTGAGAGCAAGTGCGGAAGGAAGGCACTCTACCAACATCTGAGCAGCAACAAAACGTCCTCCAAGTGAATCATTAACCTCCACAAGCAAGAAAGTGCATGACTTCCAGTGGTCCATGACCAGAAACTGGGTCAGTCAACTTGGCTCAACACATAGTGAATGAATGTGAGGTGGCACCTGCCTGTAATGGGTGGCAAGAGGACAGGGACAGTCTACTGAAGCCGGCACGCTGGATTATAATCTTATTACTGACGTCAACCTGACGCCAGAGACAGAAAATCCACTAGGTGTGAAGGCCAAACAAAACCAACACAAACCGGAAGGGTCCTAAAGAGGGGCATCCCATCAGAAAGGTTCATGTTTTCACTTTTGTTCACAAGTGAATTCTTTTGAGAAAGGCCAAAGTTTAAAACACCACAAACTCCTCAAATATTGTACAACTGATTAAGGAATGCAAAAGAAAAAAATTCAAGCATTCACACAACCCCAGGAAGCAAAGATCGACTTGACGGTCAGAAAAAATCTCCAAGTAAATGAAGGCCAACGCTGGTTCAATCATAGATCCCCGAATAACCTCCCCCCAATCAAGAGGTTACCACCCGTGTTGTCAGATGCAGCAGTAGCACCAACTGAAGGAGCAACCATGGCAATCGTTGGGTCATACACTGCTCGTTTATCATCTGTAGAATCTCAGTGTTTCCCAATTCGATGACAAAGTGTGACATGCTGGCATTCTACAGAACTTTTACTTTTTATCCAATTCCCAGGCATTCTACAGAAAGACTCGCGCCAGAGAACAAGAATGCATTCAGAAGTTTAAAATTCACTGCTACGCGGCCGTCCGTCACTCCTAAAACGCCAAAATACCATAGTATTCAGTATTCGATACATGACTTTTTGCTGGTTTGAATGAACATAAAGCCATGTCCAGTGGGAACTGGCAACCTGGATGATGAAAAACTTCTGCTTTGAAACCAGGATAGGTGATGTATGTGGCATCAGGTCAAAACACAAAATAACAGCCACTTCGCTTCATCCACCCATTCATTCATCTTCATACACACTTATTCCCTTTTGAGGGTCTCTGCAGCTCCATTCAGGCGAGATATTGCCTGGAGAAACTCCACGCAAACTCCTTCACCAGCGAGCCTTGATCTGACAAACTTCTTAACCGTAAAACCACCGCATCACCATGCTGCCACAATCCCTTAGCATTTCAAATGTTAATATTCCGGATGAACTGCTGGAAAGATATCTCGGCCGTTTCATTAATATTTGGATTATATTCAAGTCCATCGGATGTATTTCATCTTCTATGGGTGAATCACATTAAACACAGGTTAAAGGTTAATTTCAGACATTTTCATTAAAGTACTAGTTTTATATACCGGTCACAAATATATTGATTTGATAAAACTATTAAAACGTAAAAACTAAAGCAGCACCTGGATTCTAGGAATATTTTTTAATAAAAGCACATGTACGTGCAGCAATCTCCACATGCATCAAAAGAAGTTATGTAAAAGCCATAAACGCGAACTTTCGCCTCCCCGCACCGAACAACTGAAGCCTGGTGCGGCGACGGCGGCGGCTGCAGTCAGCTGGTGATTAACGGAACGGCTCTTAAAGGGGCACACCGCCCCGAATCCGGTCAGATAACGTTACCGTCACGATCCGCGTACTTACCCCATTCCAAAAAATCCGTCACGTGCTTCTCTCGCTTTAAGGGCGAGTTGCTGCACTCGTTGTAGAGACAGACGAGGATGTCCAGCAGGGTCTCCACGCTCAGAGACCTGTCGTTCTTCCGATGCCCGTCCAGCAGCAGCTGCTCCAACTTCTTCAGGCGCACCTTCGCAGACATTTCCAGCGGCTTAGAGTCGGACCACCGCTCCCAGAGCCAGAGAAGGGAAAACACCAGCGGAAGGAACGAGGGCTGTTAGCTCGAGAGGACTCGGTGTGGGGATATTCGCACGCAGTGTTTGTCCGGCGGAGGTCTGAACTCCCAGACTCCGACTGCTAGCCAGCCCTCCAGCTAGCCAGCTAGCAAAACGCGTCCAGCATTGCGCCTGGATAAAGGAAGCCCTAATGCGCCTAACGCCGCTGTTGTCCTGGCTTCCAGCCTCTCCTCCACCCCCTCCTCACTCCCGAGGCCCCATTTGCATTAATCCGGAAAAATCTGTACTTTCCACTGAGCAGGAGGTGTCGGTGCCTTTTCTCCCGTCGAATCTCAGGATGACCGGACGATCATTCCCTTCGGCTCCAAATCCACTAAATTACCGCAGACGCTCCGTGTGTGCGCGCGCAGAACAGCGAGAGTGGTGCTTTTAGGGAGCTAGACTAGCCGGTGCGCTTCTCCGGGAAGCCGAATATGGCTGCATTCAGCTAAGCCTTGTCTAGCAGCAGTGCTCCCGAATGAAGAATCCAGACCCGGGATAGCGGAGCCCCGCCCACCCGCACCGGAAACGCTGGGATGAGCGACGCTGCGTCATCGACACCGGGGGGCGGCGCCGCTCCCAGCACTGACCCCGCGACTGCGTTGGTCAAAATAAAAGCTTTTTTACGTATTGTAAAGTGTGGTCATTACCTTTTAAGTATTGCGTCGATAATAAACTAGAGACTCTGCATTTGCCCGCGTCACATATTTGTTGTCATCTGTTAAAAAAACAACAGATTACTCACTTTTTTTTTTATAAAATGATTGATTTTGCTGAGGATATCATCAATGTTGTGAGCTTTATTTACTATTTCACAATACATCTTAGAAGTCTGGCCTTTGTGGTGTTTTTACCACTTTACATACATTATACTGTTATAAATTACCTTTAAAACAGTTTATGTGACAATGCTTGTACAACCCCAGCTTTTTTTACAAATATTTTTTTCATTACATTACACAATATTTCCACAACAAACTTGAAATTGTACAAAAATAGTATTTCGAGTATTACATTTGTTTACATGTGTTTACTGCAAAATGATTACGAACAAACAGTTTTTAACAAAAATCTAAAATTCTCCCCAAAAGCAAAGACAAAGTAAAAGAAACTCTCTCCTAAACTTTATACACTGTTCGAAACACATTATGTTCCATTATCCTTTTTTGTATCTGAAAAAACAAGCCATATCACAGGTCTTGTACTTCCAAGGGTTTTCCCTTTCACAACTAGATAGCATTGATGGCACCAATTTAGGGTCTGTAAAATGAAACTGAAAGACGATTGCGCATTTTCTCACATTATAATTTCAATTACCTTGCAAATTATGAGTCGTAACTCTATCACTTTCACTATCAACTTTAAAATATCACTTTCACTATCAACTATTAACGTTTCTGAAACCTACACATTATATCTGAAATCAGAAGTAAACAATCTTTGTGTCCTGTCATTCTTACTCAATCCAAAACTGTCACCTCCACCAGTGCGTGCAGAGACTTCTAAGGGTTGAAAAAAATTGCATTTTTATGAGAGTAAAAATAATAAATATTTGTGATATTTTAATCATCTATGTGTTCTAAATTGCAAATTTTACATTCATCAACAAATTCTACCTCTTTTTGAAAGTGTTTAGATTATATCTTGACTTTTAATTTTACTCTTTAAATCTTCTAGAAAATAAAAAGCTCAAACTGGTCTAATAACAAATTCTTCCATTCTCCCCGATATCGTCACTTCAGATTCATGCTTACTTCTGTTTTTTTGTTGTTGTTGTTTTGTTCTCTACCATGCATGATTGTTAGGAGATTAATCCTGGATGTATGTACTTCTTGTTGGCATCTGCAAGTGTGTTTTTTGTTTTCTTTTCTTTTTTGCATTTCTGGTTCAATTATTCTATTCCTTTCTAATATACAGCATGTGAAAAGGTTTTAGGCAGATGATGTCAAAATTGACGTGTTTATCATTTAATTTCATCAATGAACAAAATTCAGAAAATGAAATGTACAAAAAGAATTTAACATTCTTTAATTTAGACATCGATAAATGAGAACTTTGCTATCAAATAGGGGATTAAAAAAAGTCTTTAACTTTGTCCCTCAGTGGTTCACTATTAGAGACCAAAGGCGTCTACACACTGATCCAAATTTTCGATCTGAAATTTCATGCAAGAGCGCTCCTTGATCGAAAACCCCGGGTGCCAATGGAACATCACACATCTTAGCGAATGAGTGGTGCCAACGAAAAAGAGTTTGGTTCTGCCATATCAGATAGTTGTTTTTGTTTTGTTTTTTTGCCAGAAGAACGACCAATGAAAGCTGCTCTTTTGATGATGTGAGTAATACTTAAAAGAACTGCTGGGTGGCGCTCATTACACATTTTCATAGGGACTTCACACAGTAAAGTGGAAAGAAATAGCTCTCCACAAATCCTCTCTTTTCTCCACATTTTTCTCAAACAACCCTGGCTTTTTTGCTGCAATTCTTCCATGAGGACAGACTCTGGTGTGTGCCTCTGCATTTTTTTGGCTGAAGGCTGTAATCGAAGGGTAATTTTCTTGCTCGACCACTGCCATCTGCCCATTTCTTTGTGCTTTTTCAAAAGTCTGCTTTGACATCTCTGTCTGGGAGAGAGAACTACCTTGTGTCGTGTTGCTGTGCTCAAGCATGACAAGAAACTCTTTCTCAACCTCATCTTGGTAGTAGAGTTTAATTGTTTCTCGACCAGTTTTAATTGGTGTTGTGTAAGTTACTTCCAAACTGTGATACACTGCTGATTACTTGTTACTGTGATTTATTTATAATAATCCCTTACCTTCAAACATTACTGTCTCTGAAGTGTAATATGTTACACTTCTCGTATATTATTCTTGAGTTACTTTCCCCAAAATAACTACAGAATCAGAAATGTACTGCAGAGCATTTAGGATGTTGCAATATGATTGTGGGCTAAAGGCTATTAACGTAGTTTATAATTAGCAGAGTGAAGCTGAAGACAATGCAAGAAAAGATGCAGCCAGAATCACCAACGATCTGAGTGAGATCAGAGATAAAGTGATTATCTGGCGATATCTGAGAATAGCTTGGGTTTATTTATATTAGAGACAAGAGGATTATATGTTGATCATTCTCTTTTTAAACAAAGCTTGTGAGGATTGATTACGTAACCTGCATTTGGGTCCTCGTGCTTGCTCGCACCTAATAGTTTCTGTTTCAGTTCATGACTGGGTTTCAACATACATGGGAAATTGATGACCATTTGCTAGAATGGGTGGATATAATCTGACAAATCCCTGATTCTGTGCAAGTGTTCCTGAAAGATTCGATGCTGGATTGAAGGCTGAAACATTGATTTCATTTTTCTCATGTCACGATTTTTTATGTCAGAATTCTTTATTTAAAACATTTCCACAGTACTGTACATTATTTCAAAATATTGAGCTGGCTACATGGCTTTGTTATAAGTCTTAAACTAAAACTCGATTAGTATACAGTTAAACAGTTTTGAACATGTATACTTATTTTGAGATATTTTTACTGAGAAAAAAAAATAAAAATACTACAGTTTAAAATTTCAATGTGCCTCACTCATAAAAAGTTATTTTTCACATTCATATCATTCATGATCTCTGGAAGTAAAATAATACCTGCCTCTTCAGCTGGCTGAAATATGAGCCGCATAAAATCCGTCAAGAGTTGCGTCGGCGGCATGGGTTAAATGGTAAAACTGTTGGCAGTGTTCCAGACCATCACCGAGTGTAAGGGGCACACAGAGGCCTCGACCCCTCCATAGCCTCGCCCACCAATTACTGCCCCATTCTTTCAGCAGATGACAGGATAATTCGCACATGAACATGGCCTTTTGAATCTGTGATTTGTACTGGTGACCGAAAACGCTGCCAATCTTCCTCAAAGAGCAATACTTGGGTCTGGGAATTTCATTCATTCACTTCTTCCAGCCACACTCCAAGAGCATGCAGGGATTTCTGAATGATACATAAGAGTAGGAATCTCCAGCAAAGGTGAGCTGGATACAGAGGAGGAATCAGCATCAAATATAGATTATTAGTTTGCTATTTCACACATTATAAACTCTTATTTATGCAGAAAACACTGAGGACTACCACCTATTTTCTAGTGGTGGAGAAAGAACACAAACCAAGATCTTCAGTAAAAGTAGAGATACGCTGGATGAAATATTACTCCAGTAAAAGTGCTCCCTTCAGATATGTGTGTAAATATAACCTGCTCATATCAGATTACTGTCACAGAAACTACTTTTGGGAGTTTCTTCCATCACTTATTAAAGC
Organism: Danionella cerebrum; assembly: GCA_007224835.1. NCBI lineage: Eukaryota > Metazoa > Chordata > Actinopteri > Cypriniformes > Danionidae > Danionella > Danionella cerebrum. The sequence continues at coordinate 186,199 of SRMA01027134.1, read as the reverse complement.
GAGGGCATCTCATAAAACGCTGCCGCTGAACCGACACTGAACTGCACTCAGTAGATTGACTAAAACAATTCGAAACTGATTGGTGGATCGCGCATGCGATCAATTACGTTTTTTATTCACTCACGAATAAAAAGGAACGACTGATTTCACAAAATGTATTTTGACTTTAAAATGTAGTGAAGTTAAAGTAAAAAGTCGGCAGACAGTTAAACAGTTTGCAGATGTTTTGGCAAAGATCACTCAGACTAAACATGATATTTGTAAAAAAAAAAAACTTTTGTTACTCCATTTCTCCCCAAAAAAAGAGATATTAGAACAATAGATTACCTGCAAGAGCCATGTATTCATTTTCACATGAGAAAAGTAGCTTCGACGGCATCCTCTGCTGAAAGACTGTTGTTCATGTCAGGATTACTCTAATACTCTCCTGGTCAGGGGCCCTAGATCTACTCTGAACTCAGCGCTTGTCTCTTAACTGGGACCATAGAACGTGAACACATCACATCTGTTTTTACAGTAACTGTATACACCCAGACGGTGCACTACGTTCCACACACAAGCACTGATAGCAATGAAAACGAGGCTTTTCATGCGATTCAAAAACTCTTTTCCAAGTGATCTCAGGGATGCTCACCATTTTAAATCTGAAAAAATTAAAATTGAAAATTTATGTCTGACTGGGGTTTGAAAAGTGAGTGTGATGGCGCTATAGTGCCCCTTAACATGTTTCAGCTGAAGGTGCACTGACTGTTTCTTGTAGGCAAATGAAGTGCAGCTCACACGTGTAGAGTAACAAGACCTAAGCATAAGTAATATCAATCATCTTCAAACTTCATCAGCCTTATCTTAAGGCATATGGGACGTTAAATTGCGAAGCTTTGTTAAACTACGTTCTCTCTGTGGCCATCGAAGGTTGAAGTTTGGCATTAATAATTGCATGGTTAATACTCAGCCTTGCAATGTCTGATCAGGTTCACATTTGCCACGTGTTTTACGAGTCAATGCCTGAACAAATAAATACAGCAAACTTTAACAAACTCATCCTGTAGATTGAATCTGTTCACACCCAAAATCCATCAGTCTTTTCTTGAGCCATAGGAGATGTTAGATTGTGAAGCTTTTTTGACTTCAACTTAAACTATGTGCATCAAAAGTCAACGTTTCACTTTAAAGCGTAAGTTGTTGTAAGATATAACTCAGTCGTAGCAAATTCTGATCAACCCAGATATATCCCACATATTTTGACATATGTAACAAGAATCTTTGCCAAAACAATACCTTGACTCAAAAGCGCCACCTGGGGGTCATGGCACTTTGAGATGTGATTTTCATCATTTAATGGCCTGTATTGTTCAATAATTTTGACAATTCTCGATTGTGTACACGTCGTAAATAGGGATTGGTGCATGCTGCTACAAACTGGCCACAAGAGGCGATGGTGCCAGAGGTGCTCGAGCCCTTTGATCGCTGCTTGCAACTTTATTTTAAATTAGTTTATGATTGGTTTTCAAAGTTTTTTTATTTTTATATTACCATTATTAGTAATAATCATATTACTAATAATAGAGGGTAGCACCGTTGTCTTCCAGTTAGAAGGTTGTTGGTTCGAGGCTCGCCGGTGACCTTCCTTCAAGGAGTTTGCATGTTCTCCCGGTGCTTGTGTGGGTTTTCTCCGGGTTTACTCCATTTTCCCCCCACAATCCCACAAAACATGTGGTTAGGTTCATTGAATAATCTAAATGTGTGAGTGAATGTTGCCCTGCGATGCCCATCAAAGGGAACAAGCGGGTTGGAAAATGAATTAGATGTATATAATAATAATTATATTATTGAGATGAGAATGTCAAGGATCCTTGTGTCACTGAGCTTAGTCATGTTGTTAATATAAAAGTGTTTTCTGGAGGAGTGCTGCAATGTAAACTTTGGCTGCAGTTTTGAAGGGTTTTATTGTAAATTGTACAGAAGGTTAAACCTTGGAGCATCTGGGAGTTTGATAACAGGAGACTGAGCAAGATTCACCGTACTGTAAATCTGACAGAGCCGGGCATTGTGATACTGAAAGGAAAAGACAGCACACAGCAGCACAAAGCACAGAAACTTTCTACAGAGATCCATCTCAAACAGTTTGAGCATCGTGACATAAGCATGTGAAAGTGTAGGAAACCGCAGGGAACACTACAAACCATTTTGATGGGAATCAAGCGTTTGAAACCAGCTGAAATGAATAGAACCTGCTTTTCGGATGTGGTTTAACTGAACAGGAGAATTTCGAAAGAGAGGAGCCTTAAAGGAATAAAAATAATGTTTTGTAAAACAAATAATGTGAAAAGACTGGCCTCTGCTGGAGAAATAAGGTGCTGTCATTATCCACCTTTTCCTCATCAGCTCAGAACTCATTGAGGTTCAATAATGAATGAAGGAATGAATGAAGAGCTTCGAGGCTCATGCAGGTGTCAAATGGATGAATCTTTCCAGCCTCAGCCTTAATGTTTCCTGGTGTGAACTGCTCATTTGGTAAATGATTTTCTCAAATCGTGGCTTACTTTGATTGTGCAGCAGAAGGGGCACCAGACTTTGGCAAGTTACAATTCAATTCATTTGGCAGAAGCTTCCAGTGTTGTCTGCACAGTGCAAGCAAGCAAGCTATAGCGAGTTAACTGCAGGTATTAACTACATCATTTATATCAGGTGTGATAGTCACATATTTCAGTTCTGCTCATACAAAAAGAAATACTGAGATATCAAACCCCCTTTGTATTTAGTCTTGAATCAGCCGGAATCACAGACTGATATAAATGATCCTTTTCAGCGAGAGCAAAACAGTCTTTTCCTGAGATAAGCTCTCAACAAAAGCAGAGTATGTGTATTGCAGAAGCATGAAGTACTAATTGATTTTGTGAAAAGAGAATGTCAGAAATCATGCCTGAAGTGAATTTATACCAGATGGCTAAATTACCTAAAGGTCACACTATTAAACTCCTCCACGCATGCAGAGTTCAGTGCTTTCTTCCAGAGAGAATCACCAGAAAGGGACAAGTTGTACATTTCCATCCAGTTTCTCAATCTCTTGAACCCTCTGTAGAAATTACTTTTCCGTCTGCATCTAGTTTGAGAAAATAGAAGTGGTTCTGTCTTGAAATAAATGTCAGGACTGTGATTGCTAAAATCTGAGAGTAATGTCAATTTCTACCAAACACAAAACATGTTTTCTATATTGAGCTGAATGTGAACATTGTGGTGGGGGTGTCTAAGAGTTTTCTGTGAATCTTTAGATTAAGAAAAGTACATTTTTGTGTCTTTTTACACATCAATCTGGGTAATTGGAGATGAATATGAGAATAATCTTCCTCTCTTTACCAGAACCACAGGAAGAATATTGTTGTTTATATTTAGATCTTTGAATTTGACTCAAATAAGTGTTAACATGTTACATAAACAGTAGTGGTGTTAATGGTGTGGACCTGCATAACATTTCCCCGGAGTTACCATTCCCCTCACCAAATTACCACCAAAGCAGTGTTTATTCAACTCAAATAGTGTGATATTAACAATGGGTTTGTGCTTATTCAACCTTCAATTATTCAACATTAACACTGTAGTAGTGTTTACACTGAGCACAGAGTTACATTAACACTGCAGTAGTGTTTTTCAACCCACATAGTGTTACATTAACAACGGGTTGGTGTTTGTTCAACTCACAAAGTGTTAAATGTACACTGAAGTAGTGTTTTTTTTAAACTCGTACAGTGAACACTGTGATAGTTTCTTTAATCCACATAGTGTCACATTAACAACGGGGAAGTATGTATTCAACTCGCAGTGTTATACTAAATCCGGGCAGTGTTTTATTTTTTTATCAACTCACTTAGTGTTACATTAACAGTAGGGTAGTGTTGATTCAGCCCACACAGTATTACAATACTCCTGAAGTAGTGTTAATTCAACTCATATAGTGTTATATTAACACTGGGGTAGTGTTTATTCAACTCACCTAGTGTTATAGAGGTAGTGATCAATCAACTCTTCTTTCTGCAGGGCCTCAGTGAATACATCAGAGGTCTGACGAGCTCTCGTCGAAATTAATGAAATTTCCGACCAGGTATTAGCCGAGCTGTTGCCTGAAAAATTTGCCAGAGTTCTGATGAGCCCAGTGTCACAATCGCCCGAATGGGACATTTCCAGCAAAAATATACAAGACACCTGAAAAAATAATTGATTGATAAAAATAATCCTTGATAATAAATTCTATGTCTCTTTATTAATGATAGTAAAATAAAATGTAAAATAAATTGTATTTATTTAATAGATTATATGATTTGTCAATAAGTTCCTCTTCTAAACCAGTTTGAATCCTTCAGGGTGCACATCCCAGCTCACACTGAGGGAAAAGAACCAGCTCAATGGCTTTGTTTAACCGTCTGAACGACAATCTCTCAACAAACACTATGTTTTATTTTCTCATTTTCTGATCAGGATAGCATGATCGCTCTGAACCGACACTGACTTGTGTTTAAAAATTAACATGCGCAGAGGTCCATGTGTCAAAATGGATACCTTTCCTCGTCAAGTTACAGAGCCACTGGAAAAAGCCTCGCTGCCAGGAGCCCGAGGTCTGGCTTTGACTGGATCCCGTGAGATGATCGCTCAGAGGCAGCAGCATCTCCTTTCACTCGCCTACTTTGTGACATCCTCACCATCATAATGTGTCTGTAGCCAATAGGAATGCTCGCAGCTGCAGCATCTGACCTCTAACTTCTCACCCTGTTTTCCAACACACGGTGTGCTCCATAACACTAAATAATTCGGCAGAGAAATTCCAGCTTGAGAATTTAAGTGTTGTGTGTTTTATCAGCAGCGGACTCCTTCAAATACCCAATTTTATATTTATTTTATATATAAATAAAAATCTCTTATTTAATCACTGCTCAGAAAATGTAAAATAGTTGTATCCACTTTTTTAACGTCTATAGTTTTTATTGTTGACAAAAATATACATTTGTTTAGTTGTGATCAGGATTAATATACAGTAATGTGCAAAAAAATTGAATAAATAATATTGATTTTTTTATATTACCAAAAACTGCAGAGTGAGCAAAAGAAAAATGAAATAAAATTATATTTGCTGTCACTGCACTGCTTTACATCAAATCTTCTTGCAACACGTCAGAGGTAGGATTGTAGTCAAGCGTATGATATACCAAACAGCTGCCAAGGATCATCAGTCACAAAAATCTTGAAACACAGTCATGACCTGAAACAGAAAGAGCTTTGTAGGAGGCTTAAAACTGGACTGAATGAGAAACCGTTGAGAAAGATGTGTCACGGAAAGATTCATGTCAAGAAAATGTTTGGTTTTACCAGAAGGCGGGACAACAATGAGTGTCTGTAGGCAAAAGTGAAGCATGGTGGAGGTTCTTTGAATGTTTAGGGCTGTAAATTCATTTGGTGTGGATTAATGTAGTTTTTAATGCTGAGAATTAAATTTAGTGCTTATTGATCACGCAGTATCATCAGGGAGGCCCTAAATTTATTCAGCAGCAGGACAATGACCCAGAACATACAGCCAAAGTCATTAGGAACTATCTCCCGTGTAAAGAAGAACAAGAAGAGCTGGAAGTGCTCCCCACAGAACTCTGATCTCAGCATCACCGAGTGAGTCAGGGATTACACGAAGGGACAGAAGGATGAGAGAAAGAAGATCTGGGGTTCGTTCTCCAAGATGTTTGGAACAATCTCCAGCAGAGGAACCCTTCAGAAACGGTGTGCAATAGCTGCTAGAAGAACGAAGTAAGCACACAGGACCTAAATGCAGAATACTCAGCGTTTATTCAGAGGCAAGTGTTGTAAGAAGTCCCAGAAGGTGGTTCTTAAGTAAAAGTACTGGCTAGGAATTCTACATCAGGATAAATTTGGTCCTCCAATTCAGTCTCAAAATGTTCCATTTACAAAGGTTTCGGTATTCAGGTGTTTATCGCTTTCGTTTGGAAGGAAACAGATATAGACTGAATAAAACTATTGGCACAGTGAACCTAATATTACCCAGCATCCCCTTTAGAGAAGAACCGGAAAGTCTTCGTTTTTAGACTGCCTGAGGATCCATATCTACTTCCAGTGCTTCCCAGTGTTTTGTTCCTAAACCAATTCTTCATTTTTTTACACACTTGACATTCAAAGAAAGACACTTGCAGCGGGTTTGAACTGGTTTGGGCATTCGCAAACTAAGAGAACTAAAAACGAGCTGCAGGTTTGTCATAAGGAAGTCAATGATTTGTCAAAGCTTACACGTGGTGATAAAGTATTATTACTTTGATACATCACAACACTGGGTAGAAGAAGGAAGCGTGCTTGTTGGAGATCAATGTGCAGCAGCTGGTCGCCTATAAAGCAGAGAGCAGCTGAATGAAATGAGTGTTACACACATGAAGGAAGCGGTAAAAAAACAGGGATAAAGACTTAACCCCAAAAGAATTCAAATATCGATCTGATTCACATTTTTCATCAATTTTTTTCCTCTAAAATGCTTCACATTTATTCATTTAAACTTCATTTAAAGAGAGAGAGAGAGAGAGAGAGAGAGATGGATAGGGAGGGGGGTTGAGATAGAGCGCGCACGGAATGAGAGTCACGCGCTGAGAGAGAACACACGGACGTTAACCGCAGCAGCAGCGGAGTCTGGAGTCTGGAGACCTGCTCACGCACATTCCCAGCATCTGACCGGGATCTTACACACACCGACCATTCTCCCGACAGATACAGGTATGAACCCAGCTCCAAACACAACTGTCTGTGATGCTTTACTCCTGCTTCTGTCTGTCGGAATTGTGAATGAAGAACTTGTTCGATGATATTTTACGCGAAAAACAAGTTGCTGTTGTTTTTTTTCTCCATGAACGAAAAGCTGACAGGAATAGTTCAAATAGCTCGGAGAAAAAAACCTTTCCAGACTATTCCCCCAGAATATTCACAATATTTTCTGAAAAATATACAAGTACAATTTGATTTTCGTATGACTGGCGCATTATAAAATTGTTGCACCGAAACTAAATCTAGAATATTAAAGAAAAACATTTCAGTGAACATATTTCTCGAACAGCAAACGTGAAACCAAAAAATGAACCAACATCAACCAACATTCTCATGCACACGGTGTGCTAAAGATGTCAATAAATCTGCAACAAAAACCTACTCATTTTTGGTTTTTAGAAGCAAGTTTCTGGTTTATGTGGTGCTTCTTTTGAGTGCGTACCTTTACAACATTTCTCCTGAAAATAAATGTCTGAACTAGGTTTTAAATCCACTGAAATTGATTGTTGAAAAGGACCAAAGTCAATACCCCGACTGCTTCGATTTTATTATTTTATTATGTGTGCGTGCGCGTGCGTGTGTGTGTGCGCGCGTGAATGAAATCAAGTAAATTCAAAGGACTGTTTTCAGCGTATAGCGGATTTTCATGAAATCAACAGAAAATAAAACCACACAAGATCTTAGTTTTTTAAATAACTTTTCTCCAAGAGTCATTTGACTCTTTTTAAAGAGGGGTCCGAAAACCATCAGAGAGTATTTTTCACTCTGGGGATGTGTTCTTGAGTTATGCACAGTAAAATCCTAAGAGTTAAATTAACTCTACTCGGAGTATATTTGGTCCCCCTCTATATAGAGTTAAACCGACTCTGAGAAAGAGTAATTTAATAATCTATTTTCTTCATGTTTTTCCAAATCTGCATGGAAAATGCAAACTAAATATTAACTATCCAGAGAGGGACCAAGTCCACTCCAGAAAGAGTAAAAACAGACAAAAATAGACTGTTAAGTTCAAATAGACTTATTTAAATAACTCTCCTTCAGAGTTGGTTTAACTCTATATAGAGTGGGACCAAATACACTCTGAGTGGAGTTAATTTAACTCTTAGGATTTTACTGTGTGGATGGCACATTATTGTGTAACTGTTTAGGCGGTAGACAGCTGTATTGAATTAATACAGTCAATGTCCCAAAGAGCTTGTGAAATTATTCTTCTCACAGGGGAAATCTATATATATATATATATATATATATATATATATACTGTATATGTACTGTTTATATATTGAACGGTGGCAGAGGATGCTCACTGCTCATTGACATAAACGTTAAAAATATTAAATGCTTGGAAAAATAGGTCATATGTTTATCTAATAAGGTGATATAAGGTTAGCAGTTAGTGACTAAGGCTTTTTTTTATTTGGGTTGGCTATAGTCTCTATAGATTCGTGGAAATGTCGTTGTTTACATGAACTCACGGTCGTAGCTGAATGGTGTTCTTAAGTTGCATTAGGAGAGAATGGGGCGCTTACGTGTTTCACCCGTGAGTTTATCGTAGCTTCTTGGATGAATGTACCAGCGAGCATTTTGTTGTCTTTTTCTGCTGTTGGGCCTGTCAGAAAGGGAATTAGTTTTTTTTTACTTTTGTGCCAATTGCCTTGTTTAATGTTAATTGATGTGATGAGCACAATGGAGAGAGACAGGAAGCGATGTAGGAGAGAGAGTTTGTGGGGGGGAATACGGCAGGTTCAGGAGTTTCCTTCTGTCAAGAGAAATAACTTGGTTTAAAGGAGCTTGGACCAGATCATCTCTATTTATAAAGCAGAAGACAGAGATATACAGAAGATATACTCATTCGTTTTGGAGCCTGTTGTAATGAAAGAAGACCTGGTTAACTGAATGTGGTGAAGCCAATGCTTTAAGGCCTCTAGACACCGAAAGCTGAAGTTTCGTTTGAGAATGCACCTCGACAGAAAACCATGGGCGTCAGCGGGAGCTTCGACTGTTTGGCTCTGCCAATTCAGATACATTTTCGCAAGTATAACGACCAATGAAAGATGCTCTTTTGAAGACGTGTGTTAGATGTAAAAGAGCCACTCGGTGGCGCTCATCTCACATTTTCATAGGGACTCAGTACAAGAAACAGGAAAGAAACAGCGCTCCACAAATCCTCTCTTTTCTCAACTTTTTTATTTAACAGCTCCCTGTGATCAGCCCCCAACGGATTACTCGACATCCATGATTTCTTCTACGTGTACTTTGAATTCTTCTGTGTCGCTGTCTTCTTCTTTCTTGTTTCCTCGTGTGGTGCAGAGTGCATCCATTATACCGTAAACACCATCTTCAGGCAGGGAGCCTCATTGCATCAATCTTTCCTCGACCGAGACAAAGTGCTCCCTGACTGAGAAGGCTAAGAAGATTAGTGCGAATCTCAATTCGGACTGGTCTGGAGGGGGCTGTGTCAGACCCAGGATGGACTCAGATCAATATGACTGATTCAAAGCACTTTTAGAAAAAGTTAAGTGGTTTTCATATGTACAAATCTTAGCGATGGGCCAAACCCATTTCACGACTTCACTTAGTCTTGCAAGACGCCAACATGTGGCAAGTTGAGGTAGACTGTACCTGGCTAGCTGTCTGAGTAAGGAGTCTGGGACCCCCCTCCCCCCTCCTCCTCCTCCTTTACTTAAAGGTTTGTGATATTCTAATAAGTAAACACGATGAGACTGTGAATATGAGAGCATAGATTGCATATGCTGAACATTACTACGACGTAATTGTCTGAGTTTTTACCTTTATTCACCATTTCAAGCTTCCTGCATTCTCGAAATGGTCTCTGGCTCAAGAACTTCTGTCTCATGTCTGATATGTGCTTTCTTGCAAATGGCTTTTGAGCCCCTGCTCCACACTGCCCCCTTATGTTGAGCTACCTTTCCCATCGTATATCCATTCGTCTGTTTTCTAAATCCAACCTCTCAAAGGTTGGCCCAAAAGGGTCCAATCTCACTGCATTCAACAGTGTATGTGACAAATCACGGTCTGATTGATTAATTGATTGATTGATTGATTGATTGATTGATTGAAATTGAAACATGTGGAAAAAAAAAAACTGTGGTGTGGTGAAGTGGTGGCGGTGGGGCAACTTGATCAAACACTGGTGTTACTCTGGCAGAAACAGATTATTTTGAATAAAATAAATATCTTGATAAATTAATCAAAACATTTTTTATACTTTAATGTCAGGGTCTGTCACTGATTCCTGGCAGAGTTACCGTTTCATTATTATGTCTTTTGTTTTGTTGCCGCTCACCAAACACACAACCATGAGCCATTGGTTATGTCCCCGTGTGTCTGAGTGTCCCCTGAATGTGATGTCATACGCCCACGTCGTTCCCTCATCAGTGTTTGTCTCTTCACCTCTTCCTCATGTCACCTCTCCTCATTTATTATGTCGAGGTTCTGCCTGGTGCAGTGTGGGTTCTGCATGTGTAAAGTTTGATTCTTGTCTTGCTGGTTTTGCTTTAGTTGAGTATTTTTCCCTGAACTAAAGGAGGATGCTTTGTTTTTCGGAGTATATTTAAATAAGTTTTCTCTTTAAATGACCTCCCCACACCAATGAGAGCAGATGGAGAAACCCCTATAGCTTTAGATTCATTCATTTTCCAACCCATTTATTCCCTTTTGGGTCGCCAGTCCATCAGAGGGCAACACATTCACACCTCAGGGGATTTTAGATTATTCAATTAACCTAACCACATGTTTTTGGGATTGCGGGGGAATTCGAAGTAAACCTACGTAAGCACGGGGAGAACATGCAAACTCCTTCCAGGAAGGTCACCGGTGAGCCTCGAACCAACAATCTTCTAACTGGAAGCCCACAGTGCTACCCCCTGTGACACCGTGCCGGCCTTATAGTATCAACCTACAGAGAGACAGCAAAACTGGCACACCGTGATTGTGAAATCTATGGTGAGGCTCAGCAGTGGCCACCTCACGAATAGCCTCTTACATCGCTAGTGTCTGAAAAATTTAAAGCAAAAACATCCCAAATGGTGAATTTAATTGAAAAATAACTGCAACGTGTGAACTACCAAATAATTTAATGATTTTCCTTCATTTCTTCATTCGCTAGTTCTTAATGCCAGTGAGAAATGGCCTCCGCTTACCGCACACCACTGCTCTCTATGGTGCAGCAGTTACCACGGTGTTAATGCAAACGTTGCAACTGCACATTTAGGAGAAACAACGAGGTCAGGATATTATCCTTTAAAAATAAAGGATTTTTTACAAATTTTGTATTGTTTACAAATGTGATATATCTGATTTTAGTAAACTGCTGCAAATTCTGGGAAATTGGCCTTAATGTGGAATGAAAATGGTAAAAATTAATTTGTAAAATTGTAACTCAATGCTAGAACCTTATAGAAACTTTGATAAAACCAAACTTGTGGAGGTTATTAGTCTAGACAAGATGTAACGCCCACTTTGCAAAAGTACTTGAACCCCAGGCTCTAGAAGGAGTTAAAATGTACTGTTGACTTATAACGGCCATTGAAAATAATTAGGAAAATTCAATGAAAACAAAATGTAAGATATCAATGACAACCCCCTAGCAACCAAACTGTTTATCCTAGCAATCAAATTTTCTGGAGTCTAACTCAGCTTTAATAAAAGGTTAATGTAATATTATGTCACTGACCCCTCCATAGCAACCTTTTACTATCTCAACTAAAGAAAATCATATGGACACGGGGGTTGGTTTATATTACTTATGTTGGAATGAGGAAATTCATAGGATGTCAATTTTACCTTGGCAACCATTCCACTTTGTTTATAAAGATACTTTTAATCTTACCGTTTTTTACAAGCCAAGTCTGTGCACAAACTTTCACCATCTAGTTTTGTGTATATGCATAATTTATTTAGAGCAGATAGTAAACTAATAAAAAGTTAAAAAATCCTAAGGGTTAAAAGGATCGGTGAATGTTTCAGAGGCAGAGAAGTCACTTCTTAAACTGCTTTTATTTTAGCTTTGTACTTGTGATAAAGCAACAGCACTTTAATTTCCTCGAGTTGTGAGCTGAAGTTATTTATAGATGTAGCAACCACCGACACTCACATTTTGATCTGGTTTTATAGCAGCAGCTAGCTTCCTCAAACATTTTTGAGCTCCCAATAAATTAATGTAGATTACCAAAGTATGCACAAACAACTGTAACCACAACGTCTCTGATGAGTGAACAACAAAAAAAACAAAGCTCTACAAAGTCAGTTTTGCGTAATATAATTGCTTTATATTTCGGCAATAACTAGATCCACAGTAACACATTCTTTCTCAAACTGCATGCTTTGAGTAAATTAGAGTTTATTGTTTCACGCTGCGTGAAAGGTACTTTTAAAAAATCAGAAATAGGAACATTTGAATATATTTTGTGAATGTTTTGAGGTGACAGCAGTTCAGTGCCGATCATTTGCCTACATTTGAGTAAGATTTTCCATGCCGCCAGGAAAGGGGTGAGGTCTGTCCTTACACCCGGTCCTCTTGAATTATTCAGGCACCATCTCTATTTTTCACCGCAGCACAGTGAGGCATCTTTAATTGGTGGAAAGCAGCGTGCTACTCAACCGTGGCCTCCACTAGGAGTTTATTGAGACGGGGCTTTCTCTAAAGCACAATCACCACTGTACCATCGGCTCGGTTTTTCACGGTTGCCTGACTGAAAATATTTTGATAAACTCTTTGTGTGTCCACCAGGAGAGCCAGTTTCTGCAGTGCTTTGTCTCATGAGAAATGGCACACAGCGTATGCACAGCTCTTTGATCCTTCTCTCAAGCCTCTTTTGTCTACGCCGCTCACTTCACCATTGAAAAAGCCCATATGCTAACAAGGTCCAGGAACGCGCCGCGTTTGCGCTGGTCATCATCAAGATAATAGCGAGCATGAATAATCAGTCCTTTTTTAACCAACATTAAAGGGCAAGAACATAAACAGCTTAGTTCCTCTATCTGACGTGTGCTTTCACCAAAGGTTTTATTCCTGAAGCATTCTGCCGTTGACCGGCTGCGGTTACTGAAAGCTGTGTTTAAGACTTCACAGCTTATACGTCTGTTTTGTTCTAAAGTGCAGGCTTTCGACCAAATGGTTTGTTTCATTTTAAGTGTCTTTTCATCCTTTCTTTCATCTGCTCATCCCCAGTTTTCCATCTCATCGGTGCTCCTTTGATTCAGTCGAGCCACTCACATCCCAAATGGAACAAGCTACAGGGGTAACGGCAGTGTAACATCCTGTCTACGGCGACCTTTGGTTTCTCAGATGAAACAAAACTATCTTTTAAGTGGCTGATCAAACGTGAAGGACTCATCTGTCACCGGTTTCTGATTGCATCAAAGCATACGCTTCACTGT